>PVIU01001471.1:0-119449 GCA_004026605.1 Ondatra zibethicus | reverse complement strand
GGATCAGGAATTCAAGGTTATCATAACTCAACTATATATGGAGTTTTAGAACAGACTGGAATACATAGGCCTTTTCTCAAAAAAAATAAAAATGAGAAGAAAGAACCTCATTGGATTTTCACTTCCAACTTACATGTCTGTCCATCAGCAGTAACGAGGTTTCGGCTCCCCACCCTTAATTGCACAGCACACATAGAAGATGGGCTGTGTGCAGCACCCCTACGGCTACCCACACTTGGCCTTCCTAGAAGCAAAGGAGGATCGCCCTCCTGCATGAGGCTGGGAAGTTATGAGCTACTCCAGGCATTAATCAAATGATATCACAGGTTTTTAATTCTCTAGATCTCTTAGGAGTTTGTCTGCAAGACCTTCAGGAAATAAACCACCTGCGGTTTCCCAGGAACATCTAACGGCACGCCATCTGTCTGAATCTTGTAGGCCATGAATACAGTATCTCCTCTAAAAACCCAGGCACGATGGCACACTCCTCTAATTCCAGCACTTGGGAACCTGAAGCGGGACTGTATGTCAGAGGCCAGCCTGGGCTACACACTGAGACCCTGTCTCAACAACACAATTTTGAATTATTAAAACTTTATAATAAACACATTAAAGCTTTCTGTGGCATGTGCACAGTAACTGATTTTGATAAAGGCGTGTTTTGGAGAACTAACTATGGAAAAACGGGGCAGATGAGAAAGACGTTACAGGAAAAACAGGATGGCCACATGCGGGTGTTGACAATCGTGGAGACTGAGTGACAGGTACCCAGCAGCTTTTACTCTGCCCTCTAGCCATTTACGTGTAAGCAATCCCACAGTGGAACACTACCCTCAAAGGAGCTACCCTCAAAGCAATGTTGACAGGTAAACATATTATGGGAAAGTCACCCAACACTCAAGCAAGCAGATCCTAAGTGGGTATTTGCCAAGGGAAACACTTCAAGGTACAGGACCAGATTTTCAAGGCCAGGATTCAACACTGACATCTGTTCCACCGTGTGCGACCATCTGCTTCCGATCACAGACAGTAAAACATTTCAATAGGAAGGTGTCAGAGGCGACTCCTAATCAGAAACCAATTACCGACATGTGCTTCCAGCCCAAAGCAGATTAGAAACTCCTGGGCAGAAGTTAATGGAAAAACCACAAAACCACAGTGCAGGTACACATTCTAATGAGGGTGGCTACCTGCTGAGATTCCTGCCAGCTCTCATATTTTAAATATTTAATTAAAAGGAAAAAAACTGAGGATATAAGACAAGAGATGTTGATAAAAATGTTCAGAGGTAAGAATGAAGCATTGGAAAAACAAAGACCAGTGAGTCAAAGACTCGGGGGCATTAAGTTCCCTAAGCAGAGGCACTCAGCCAGGGACAGTGTAGAATGAAAATAGTCCTATACCCAAAGGGCCCCTGGCCAAAAACACAACACACACAGGTCACAAGGCACAAGCACCACAAGGCGTTTGTCAATTAAAATGAACTCCAGGTACTCATACGACCAAGCACAGCAGCTAGCATGAACCCCAGGCACTCATACAACCAAGCACAGCAGCTAGCATGAACCCCAGGCACTCATACGACCAAGCACAGCGGCTAGCATGAACCCCAGGCACTCATACGACCAAGCACAGCAGCTAGCGAGGACATCGGGAGGAATTTGTGGATGAGCCTCCTGGTTTCCTCAGGTGCAGAAGGTGCCCTGGCAGGTAAAGGAGCTGGCCAGCAGCACAAGCCTAAGCAGGAGCTGAAAGATAGGAGTGGCCAGTGACTCACAAATGACATAAGAAGCAGGTTCGGTGCAAGCTGAGGAGCCTGCGAATGAAGGTGTGCTACTGTGTTCACAGGCCATAGAACCTTCCGGGGGCTTCCTGGAAGGAACACAGTCAATATGCCTCTTAGGAGAAGGTCTTTGGGAGCTGGGTATGAGCTCTAGAAACTAGTACGAGGCATGATACAAAGACAGGAAATTCGGGAGATATGGGAGCAACAGACCCTTTGGGAGAGTGGAGCCTGAGCAGAGACCGTGACTTAGCCGAGAGTCGAGAGTGAGAGCAGAGGCTGGACCGACGGCTCAGCAAACCCAGGCTGGGTTCCCAGCACCCACACAGCAGCTCACAACCATCCAATGCCTTTTCTTCTGGCCTCCTCAACCACCATGTACACACGTGGTGCACACACATGTGCAGGCAAAACATCCAAACATTTAAATAAATGTGAGAAACCTATTCCGGCACAACTAGCACTCACTGGGAAGGATGCCTTGAGAAATAATATTCCTTTTAGGTAGACATATTTATATTAAGATAACACTCATCCATGTTTAAGAACTAAGCCTATATGACCTTACTCCTGTCCTAGATATTAGGAATCTCAAATATAAGGTTAAAACTTTGCTTACAGTAAAAATATTAACTCCCCCTATTAAAACTTGGGACCTTATCACTGTGACCCTGTCCTGTGCAAATCGACCATCCGAGGATCTCGTTTAGCTCCTAAGCAAATCTTAAAGCTGTTCTGTCAGAAATCAATCAAAACTGTATACATGGCTATGGATTTTTTTTAGATTTTTTTTATTTTTACACGTGTGTTTCGCCTTCACGTATGGATGTTGACTGCATGTGTGCCTGGTGGCCATGGAGGTGAGAAGAGCGTGTCACGTTCCTCGAAACTAGAGTTACAGAGAGCTGTGAACCTCCATGTGCGTCTGACAATTGAGCCCGGGTTCTCACACGAGCAGCACACACTCTCTACTCCTGAGCCACAGTTCCAACCTCTACGTGGTTTATAAAGACACAACTGTGACTCTCGAAAAGCCCACACCCATACTCCTGGGTTGCTTTCTTCCCAACCTTTCAAAACTGTCTTTTAATAAACTCCAAGGCTGCTTCACACTGGCTTGCTAAAATCCTCCTATTCTGGGGTCAATCAAGAATCTGGCTCTGCCTAACTTTAGGTACTTAAAAGCTTAAAGAAACTCTTCAGTCTGATGCAGGGGACAGCAGGCAGCTGGGCATCCACCACTGACAAATGATGCTTGTCATAGAGCCTGAGATTCTAGGGGACCAAGTCGAAAAAGTGTGACATAATTTCACCTACTAAGAAAGTAAAAGGAAATGAAACAAGATGCCAGGCTCAGGGATGCTTCTTAGTGAGCCAAAGGGTAGGCTTCTGCAAGCAGGAGGCCTAAGTGACCAGACCAGCCCCCAAACAGGGCTGTGTTCCCCTCCAGCAGCTCGGGAAGGCTCTCTGACTCCCATCTCTTTAATTCAACCTTGTAATTGAGCTAATGAAAGGCTGAATGCAAAATTACTTGTCATTAATATAAGGGGCACTAGGATCTTGACTGTGGCATCGAGTCTCTTTGGGGTTCACCTGACAGCTACTACTCCCCTCCCGTTGCAGGGAGGGCACCAATGTGCCCCTCACCATATGACTCCAGGAAGCAGAGAGCAACAGGGATGTCTAGAAAGTGAAATTTCATAGCAAAATACATATATTATGAACAAAGAAAAGCAGAGGACGCACATGCCTTACACAGAGCTGCTATGCAGACGAGGTGACTGCAACACAGCACACTGGGGCGTAGTGCACTGTCCTTTGAGTCAATAATCCCACTCACGGAATCAATAGATAAAACTGGATATTAAGATAAATACTATCACATAGACAACTTTAGTGTGGTATTATCCTGAAGAACAAATTAAACATTTAATAAGAACAATCAAATAAACATTATACTGTTACATCCATGGAAAGAAACATGTTAGTCATTAATAGTGTTGAAGATATCAATATAAGGAAACATGTTGATTTTTAAAACAGTAAATAATTATATTTAATGTGACCTTCAAATTCATAAGGGATTTTAGGAGCTTTCAAGGTTTGGGTCATTGGTAATAGAATTTGAAAGGCCTGGATTTGATCCCCAGCACCAAGGAGGGAAATAAAAATACAAAATGTGATGCAATGAAATTTCAATCTCTCTATTAAAAGTATGAATTTGCTTTATAAAACATACAAAATTTTCTTCTTTCCAAAGCAACACATTTAGTCTCTAGAGTAGTTACCTTACAGAACTGAATGTAAGAGTTCTCAGGCTACCCAAAGTTCCACGGTGGCACATCAGAGCCCAAGAACTCTCAGCGTGTCAGGGAAGAAAGGAACGCCTATTTCATTTGGACTGCTCTTATTCCCTGAACACTAGATGAGAGAGCCAGACACACGGCTGAGTCCCTCGAACACGGCCCTGGCTACAGAGCACATCTACAGAGCACAATCAGGTGTGGCTCCACCCTGGGCAAAGTGACAGCCCACAGCAGGGCTTTGACTCCCGGGTTTAAACAGATAAACAGCCATTTCTCAGCAATGGCCTCCCTAGCAAGCTCCTGGATGGGCCCTGTTATCACAACGCCAGCTTCTGCCTCTGCCTCCTACCCAAACTGCACGGGTTCCACTGGTCTACCCTGTTTCCACCTCACACTGATGTTCCGATCAGCCAACGCTCACCCTCTTCAGCTGTTGACATGGGCTGCGGGCACAGCTAAGCTTGGCATCTCTACATACTCAATGCTTGTGGATTTCTAAGAATACAGAGTCCACCCACCAGGATGGCTTCCTGACCCACTCCTTGACCAAATCTGCCATACAGAAACACACACATCATTTTTCTTATTTTAAAAATAAATCTTGAGGTTGGAGAGATGGCTTAGCACATGGAGAGCACACACTGCTTCTGCCCCAGCACCCACATTAGTCAGGTCACAACTGCCTGGAACTCCAGCCCCAGAAGGTCCAACGCCTCAGCCTCCATGGGCACCTGCTCTCACACACACATGCTAACATACATACACACATACCCACACCTAACTTTAAAAATAAATCCTTTTAAAATGACTCTTTTCTGACTAAATGTTCTGGCCTTTGAAAGCAAACGTGGGAAAAAACTGAGGATGGCAAATCTTTGGGTCACAGGGATTGTGACTCAAGGGCCACCGTTCCATACCACTTTGCCTTCCACGTCATCCTCTGGCACAACACTGCCAGTCACGGCCACCAGACAGTAAAGCAGTGATGTTCGTACACTGTGGGGAACACAGCCTCCAGCGCACAAGATCACAGCTACGGCTATCAGAATGTTCAGTGTGCGCACCGTGAAGTCGTCTGTCACCACACTATCAGTGCAACGCAATTTCAATAAATGAACATGTGGGGCTGGAGAGATGGCTCAGAATTTTAGAAGTACTCGCTGCTCTTCCAGAAGACCTGGGTTCAGTTTCCAGCACCCACATCGTGGCTCACAATCATATGTATCTCTAGGTCCAGGAGATCCGCTGCCCTTTTCTGACCTCCACAGGCACCAAGCATGTACATGGTATGTATAAATGCATGCAGGAAAAATGCTCACACACATAAAAATAAGATAAATAAACCTTCAAAATTGTTTTAAAAAAAACAAAAGTCACAAAAATGAAGAAAGGAAAATCACACGGGCCTGTCCAACCCACAAACTTCTTAAGACCACTTGCTGGCTTTTCTTCAGTGTGACATTCTGAGGTCAGGCAGGGAACATTTTCTTCACTGGCTTTGGCTAATTCTGTGGTGTGCCTTATGAAGCAATAGGTGCTTAGTCAAAGACACACAAGTTCAGGCTGGTATATTAGGAGTTCAGATAGAAATGAACATCCTGTCCTTTTAGGAGGAAACAAAGGAGTTTTTCAACATTGTAATCGCAAGCCTAGCTTCCTGGAGTTTTACAAGAACATACCAAAATATACCGATGAACTGATAAAGGATGATTGCCCCTGAACACATCACCTCACTATGGGCAACAGTGAGAGAGAGCATAGATGCTCCACAGAGCACAGTACCAAGGAGTTCAGTCTAGAAGGCGAGACCGTCCAGCTTCATCCCCACTAGCTGTCAAGGGTGCTGGCTCTTCTAACAACTCCACAGGACAAACACACAAAACTGCTCATTCAATAAGAAACTTGAGCCTGAAGCATAAAGCAGACTCTGTGTAAGCCCACAGAAGTGAAGTGTGTCAACAACATTGGATAGAAACACAAACAGACCCTCGTGAGGGCTGTCACTAATTCTGAGCCCACTCCATCCAGACAGCTGAGCTCTCTGGATCTCTATATGCTGTAGAAAACTCACTGTGCAGGTTCTTATTCAATCTGAAACAAACTAGAGACTCCTGGGAAGAAGGAGCCTCAGCTGCGAAAGCGTCTCCATCACGCGATCCTCTGGGCATGTCTGTGGGGCATTTTCTTGATTAAGGACTGATTAGGGGAAGAGGGCCCAGTTTACTGTGGATGGTGCCAGTCCTGGGCACACAAAATAGTAGGCTGGGCAAGCCAGTAAGCATTAGTCCTCCATGGTTCGTCTCTGCTTCAGCTCCTACCTCCAGGTCTCTTTCTCGAGTGACTTGGGAATTATAAAATGAAATCCTGTCCTCCACAACTTGTTTGGGGTCAAGTGTTTTATTACAGCAAACAGAAAAAGCAAACAGTGCCAGGAACGTGGGGTGTTCCTGTGAGAGACAGAACCACGAGGATTTTGAACTGTTTGATGAGAAGACTTTGGGGCTTTGGGCGCTCAGTGCTTCGTGGGCTGTTCCATGATAAACTTGGAAGACGGCGACGTTGAAAGAGGTGCAGATGATGGAGACCCAGCTTGTGAAGTTTCAAAGGAAAGCAAAGACTCTATTGGGGTCACTTACGTGACATTTTGGATTAAGAATCTATGGAAGTGAAACCTGTGCTTTACTGTGGCAGTCGGTGCTGGTCAGCTGGGGCAGAAGAATTAGCTGTGATTACTCAAAGACCAGAAACACTAAGATGGAATGCTCTAAAGAGTGTTTCCTTATGGTCCGTTCAGATAAGCTGTGATCCAGAGGGGGCCAAGGGTGCATCACCATCTGGGAGCAGAACTTGGCGTTGTGCAAGAGTCTACCACACGGATCTTGCTCTGGTGGCATCAGGAATGCAGGATTGGCCAGGTCATGGAGAGAAACTGAAACTTGTCAGAGTTCCTGGTGACGGTGCAGCCTTGGCTTCAGTGGAGACCCCAGCATATTAACCCTGCCAGGACCCTGGAGGGCCACAAAGGGAAGCGGCAAGTGAAGTGAAGCCAGCCTGAGCCTGCAAGACATAGTGGGCGTTTTGTGGATGTCAGAGCTGAAGAAACGATCTGCCTAAACGCTCTGGAGCCCAGATCATGAGGAGTGTTGTAGAACATCATTTTAACTAGGCAAAGATGGGCTGCGTTTGTCCGTGCAGCAGAATATTACTCTGTAATATTTAACTTTAACTCTGTAAAAGTTTGTTACATTTGTTTGTGACACATTTGTTTAACAATATAAGAATGTGTATTTAACTTTGTAAAGATGTGTTGCATCTGTTTCACCTTGCCTGTCTAAGGCACCTGATGGGTCCAATAAAGAGCTGAATGCTCAATAGCTAGGCAGAGAAAGGACAGGTGGGGCTGGCAGGAGGCGAGAAAGAGAAGGAAGGAGAAGAGAATGAGGGAGAAAGAGCAGGAGACGCCTGAGGCCAGCAGGCAGCTGCCAGCCAGCAGACACAGAGCAGGACATATAGAACGAAAGTTAAAAGCCCTGAGGCAAAACGTAGATAAAGAGAAACATATCAAAATAAGAGCAAAGCTAAGCCTGAGCAGTCATAACTAACATTAAGTCTCCATGTCATGATTTGGGAGCTGGCTGGTGGCTCAAAAGAAAAGTCTGCAACACATGAGTCCCAGACATCAGATTTTTTTCTTGATTAATGCTTGATGTGTGAGGACCCAGACCACGGTGTGAGAGTGGTCCTGGGATTTAAAACAGAACAGGCTGAGCAAGGTCACAGGAAGAAAGCCAGTGAGCACATTACTCCACAGTCTCTGCTCAGCTCCCGCCTCTGCTTCCCTCAATGATGAACCACACAGCCCATAAGCCAATTCAGCCCTTTCCTCCCCAAGCTGCATTTGGTCAGTGTTTTATCATAGTGACAGACACTCACTCACACCCATGGGTGAGAACTCTCTTAAAGGAGTTGGTAGCAAAGTCTATGTGTGTCACCATGGGCACCCGACTGTGAGGGCTACTAGAACTAGAACCACACTGGAGGGAACATTTACGTGACGTTATACAACCCATGCTCATGCATGTGTGCACAGTATATGAACGTGGGTGGGGGTGGGGGTTTCCTGTTGGTACTAAGGGTAGATGACAAACAGAGCCAGCAACGGTGTAAACTAGCTGCAACAAACTAGCTATATCTTTAAGCAAAGAAAATCGCATGGAACGTGGAAAAAAATAAGTTATGTCCTGAAACTCCATTATATTAAACATATGAATAGAAAATAAGTTGCATAATCAAGTGCACATCCTTAAGAACTCTAACATAATTTAAAAGTATATATTTATCAATATGGAAAGGTCATCCTTTATATGGGGTAGGCAACTAATACTTTTCAATCATCTTAAATGTTGACATAAAGAAATTAACAGAGCAGAACTTTTCCAGAAGCACAGACAGCAGGTGTGAAAAGATATGAGAATCACGGGCATCATCACATGGGAAAGGATATGGGATCACAGGGATCATCACATGGAAAAGGATACAGGGATCACAGGGATCATCACATGGAAAAGGATACGGGGATCACAGGGATCATCACATGGAAAAGGATATGGGATCACAGGGATCATTAGATGGGAAAGGATACGGGGATCACAGGGATCATCACATGGAAAAGGATACGGGGACCACAGGGATCATCACATGGGAAAGGATACGGGGACCACAGGGATCATTAGATGGGAAAGGATACGGGGACCACAGGGATCATCACATGGAAAAGGATATGGGATCATAGGGATCATCACATGGAAAAGGATACGGGGATCACAGGGATCATTAGATGGGAAAGGATACGGGGATCACAGGCATCATCACATGGGAAAGGATACAGGGATCACTTGGGAAAAAAATATTAAAATATCAGGCTATTTCTCACCTGACCTGTTCTCTTTATTAACAATTTCCCTATATCCTCCCTTACTTAAAATGCCTATTTTTAGATATTTCTCTAGAAGAAAGATAATCAAGATTGACTCCCAAAGGACAATTCTGTTCCTTAACTAGTATTACTTTTATAAACAACTAAAGCCATGTGACAGCAAAATGTGACATGTATTTGCTGGTTAAGATTATCAGTCAAGCACATACCACCACAGCAGGACAGAAGAGGCAGAGAGGCAGACAGATATCCATGACTTCAAGGTCAACCTGATCCACACAGCAAGCTCCAAGCTAACCTATAGGGAGACCATGACTCAAAACACATTAACAAAACCAGAAACACTAATTCACTCCTTATCTCATTCACAAAATACTTTGCTCCTTGTGATGTCAAGATCTGAAATAAAAGGAGGCCACTGTTTTTTGTTTGTTTTTATTTTGTTTTGTTTTGCTTTGTTTTTTTCCCCTTTGGTTGGGTGTGTGTGTGTGTGTAACTATCAAAACAAACTCTGCCAATTTTCCAGGGTCTACTCAGAATGGCAACTTGCCAAGTCCTTTGGAAACACTGTGTTTTACAACCAGTGTTCAGCCCTTGTGAATCTGTAACACTGGGCAGAATGGAGCCTTCTTGTTTTTAATAATTCGGTAACCAAGGAAAGCATATAGAAACGTTTGCTCCCACTGCAGTATTCAAAGGGCAGTAAAACCTAGGCACAAGAATCTATACTCCCACAGCAGAACCGGCTGCCCCCAGCCAGACAGGTTCTTCACCTTAGAACTTAGCAAAGAGGTGTGCTCTCAGGCCCCACCCCAAGCCTGGGGAATAAGATCTGCACCTTCACAATGGTGGGAGGAGAGAAAGACTTGTGCACATTGTGCTCCGACCTCCACAGGTGTGAGTCCTCACACATCCAGTAAAGAAACAAATTTTTTAAATAAATAAATAATAAAAGGTCTTTTTTTGGAGGGTCTTTTTTTTTTTTTTCTTTAATGGTGCCAAAGTTCTTTCTGGATGACAGCTCTGTTCTTAAGGTTTGGAAGACTTGCATAGGGGAGAGCAAGAAGACACAGGTTCCCTGGGAAGCAGGGGCTGGGGAGATCAGTCAGTCAGTGAAGTGTTTATCATGGAAACACTGAGAACCTGAGCTTGGAACCCCAGGACCCATGTAAAACCCAGGCCTGAGAGCATGTCTGTAATCCCAGTACTGAGGGATGGGGAGATGCCGAAATGGAGGATCCCTGGGCCTCAATGGCCAGCCATCCAAACCAATGAGCTCCATATTCAATGAGAGACTATCTCAAAAAACTAAGCTCAAAGCCAGGAGTCATGGTACACCTTTAGCCCCAGCATTTGTGAGGCAGAAGCAAGCAGATCACTATGAATTCAAAGCCAGCCTCTACATAGTGAGTTTCAGGCCAGCCTAATGAAACCATCTCAAAAAATAAAAAAGTGGAGAGCAACTGAGGGAGACACTCAACATTGGCTCTGGCCTTCACAAATACATACACACAAATGCCCATGTGCACACATACACATGCTACAAAAAAAGAAAAAAGGGAAGGAAGGGAGGGAGGGAGGGAGGGAGGAAGGGAGGGAGGGGAAAGAAAGAAAGAAAGAAAGAAAGAAAGAAAGAAAGAAAGAAAGAAAGAAAGAAAGAAAGAAAGAAAGAAAGAAAAATAAGAAACAAGAAGGGAAGAGAGAGGCAGCGCCAGCATTAGGGTTTGCCATTTACTGACCAGAGAAGGCCAGGATGCAGTAACAAGAGCTGAGACTAAAGAGCACAGTGCAGCCCCTGCCTCCAGAGCTTAGAGAAGTTCCAAAGCAGCTGTATTACTTGCAAGAGATGCCTGTCGCAGGGGAGAAGCAGAAACACAGCAGACTAGGGAAGAGAAGCAGCAGCAGCCGAAGCAATGAGTCTAGCTGGAGCCCTTGGCTTCCAACAATCGAGTGGGCGCACAGCCAAGGAGGAAACCAACATGTGGTGGGGACCTACTGAACTCTATCAGAAGATGAGCCCCAGGATTCACTGAAGCTCAGGAGCAAATGGTTTCTTAGCAAGCAGAGGAAGAATATACCTTTTTAGGAGAAGCTGCAGGGTGGAGGATGTGGCCACCATGAACCTATGGCTCTTCTTTGTCTCTCTCAACCTAAGAATCATCAAGCTAGAGAGAGAGCAACTATGTGAACGGAAAACTAAAGATCACTTACACTCCCCCCCAACACCACACCCACACAATTAAGGCAGAAGCTTCCAAACCTCAGCTGTTTGGGTCACCCCCAAGTACCCAGGCGGAGACTAAGTTACTCAGCACTGCAAGCCCGTGTTCCACCTTCTTCCTCTTATGGGCAGACGCCTCCAAATCTGCCCCAGAGGCCTCTGCAGAATGTGACATCTGCCATCAGTCTGGGGTGTCAAGAAAGCCTTCCTGGGACTGAAGAGATGGATGGCTCTGCAGTTAAAAGCACTTGCTGTGTTTTTTTTTTTTTATGAAGCTATATTTTATTTTTTTAGCTTCTTTTTTATTGAACTATATATTTTTCTCCACTCCACTCCCTTTCCTCTCCCCTTCTGCCTTCTTCCATGACCCCAAGGAGATCTTGTCTTTTTCTACTTCCCACTTGCTGTTCTTACAGAGGACTCAAATTCAGTTCCCAGCACTCGCATGGTGGCTCACAAACATCTGTGACCACATACATGGTGCATATACATACGTGAGGTCAAAACACTCATACACACAAAATAAATCTAAAATAATTTTTATTATTAAAAAAACAAAAGCCTCTGTGTGTCTCCAGGTAGAACCATGCATGTATCTCCTACCTCACTGGCCACTTCTGTGGACATCCACATGGCCATCTCACCCTGGACTGAGAGTTCTGAACACCCTTCTAGAACACCCTTCTTTGCCAGACCCAGGAGCACAGCAGGAGACATTCATGTTTGGCTAATTAATCAACCCGCCAGTGTTTCAGAGGACAGGGACAGGACGCTGTGACCACAGTGCTTTGAGGAGTTCCTCTAACATTTTAGAAACCTCAACTGCTAAAACTGGGATTTGTGGCTGCAGTACAGGAAAGAACTTCAGCCTAGGCCGTATGAAGCACTACCAGGGTTTAATAAAGATACGCTAACACAGACTTAAGCAGCAGGGTTAGGAGAAAGAGAGGCACTAAGAAGGAGGTCAGACACCGAACCAAGAGCATGATTTTCTCCCCAAGAGAAAATCCAGACCCAATATCTTTGCAACAGTTGCATGTGGAATTTTGGTGGGATTCTAAGCTACTATCTTCAAAGGGTTGCTAAGGAACCTAAAGGAGATCAGAGGGTAGTTGCTGAGGGACCTCTGATTGCAACTGATAAGGTAAAAGTCTAACACTGGGACGTAGCAAGATAGGATATCTTCACTATCCACAAAGCTAACTGTTTTGTTTGAGGTCTCAGAAGACTACAGAAAGGAATGAGGTCATACCCAAGGTCATATATACACAGACTTAAGCCTGGCTCACTGTTGTTTTAAAATACCTAAATATATAAAGGAATATTATTTTTATGTCAGCATCCTTCATAGCAACTGTTTCAGCCCAGCAAATTGTGCCAAAATTCTTGCTTCTCAGTTGCTGAGAAGCTTCCAACACCTTTCCCTGTCCTTCTAGTCCACCTCAAACCAGACAGTTTCTCCTAGGGGTAGGAAAACCAAGACAAACACTGGCCACCTCCCCCAAAGACGTGGGCTGGGAAAGACTCTCGGCTGAACCACCACATTGCGGAGCAGGGTTAAAGCTTTATTCTCCAGGATCCCTTTACTAAAGGGAGAACACAGCTCAGTAGCTGGGTGGCCTGCATGACGGCTCACACGGCCACAGCTACAAGCAGGCAAGGCTGAAGGCTGCTCTGCCTCAGGAGCCGAGGAAAGCAGTAGATTCAGAGAAGAACCAAGGGGACAATGAACACTGCTGCCCACCCTGACCCCATCAGGGTTCAGAGCATGAAGACTTGCCTGTTTAGCTGCAAAACCTTGCAGCTCTTTAAGAGGTCCTGCCACGAGACACTTACATAGTGTTGATGAAAAGCCGACCACGTGCTTTTTGGTTTTCAGCCATAGCAGGAAAAAAGCTGCACCGTTTTAAAATGCCGACTTTCTGGGCCATCCTGCCAGGGCAAGCTCTGATTCTTTCAGGCAGGTGGTCTGACTATGGAGTATTTGAGTGTGGTTTGTGATCAAACTGCTGCAGCTTGCTTGCTGGCAGGGACCTTGAAACGCCATAGGGTTATGGCAATAAACATGGCTCCAGCCAGTACCTCACCCATGAGGCTGGAATCTCAGAAAGCTAAGGAATGGGCTGGATTGAGCCGTCAAAGCCACGGCTTTAATCCTACCCATATTGCTTGGTAAATCAAAGACTCGTGTAGTCAGAAGAAAAGAGATATACAGTAAAGAGAGATTCAAAAACAAACCTCTAAATGGTGTGTTAAAAATATGTGCTGGCTTGGGAGAGAAAAGAAAAAGGTTAAAGTCCTTAAGATAAAAAAGAAAGAGAGTAGTTGGGTGTGGTGGTACACACCTTTAATCCCAACACTTGAGAGGCAGAGGTACATGGACCTCTGTGAGTTCAAGGTGTAGTGGCACATGCCTTTAATCCCAATGCCTGGGAGGCAAAGGCAGACAGACCTCTGTGAGTTCAAGGTGTGATAGCGCACACCTTTAATCCCAGCACTTGAGAGGCAGAGACAGGCAGATCTCTGTGAGTTCAAGGACAGCCTGGTCTACAGAGTGAGTTCCAGGATAAGATACACAGAAACCCTGTCTCAAAAAGCCAAAATTTAAAAATAAAAGAAATAGAGTTTAAAATAAAGCCGCATAAAGATGGAAAACACACAGAGAATCTTGGTACTGGTGTAGGAGGTCCTTCTGCATTTGTGTTGCTTTCATTGGTTAAATAAAGAAGCTGCCTTGGCCTTTTGATAGGGCAGGACTTAGGTAGGCGGGGAAAAGAGAACAGAATGCTGGGAAGAAGACAGAGAGAGCCGCCGGCATGAAGCTGCCAAGTCAGACACGCTGAATCTTTCCTGGTAAGCCATGACCTCGTGGTGACATACAGATTATTAAAAATGGGTTGAATCAAGATGTGAGAGTTAGCCAATAAGAGGCTAGAACTAATGGGCCAGGCAGTGTTTTAAATGAATACAGTTTCTGTGTAATTATTTTGGGGGTTAAGCTAGCTGGGCACCAGGAACGTGGCCCGCACCTCTTACTACATGATACTGTATGTTATTATGCTCCCTTTGAATTGTTTGAATGCTAAGGAAGGAGCAATAGCTGCTAAGAGATATTTGCTTATAAATGTTGCTGAATTAATCCAACATAGGTATTTTGAAAATACCTTGACTTCAAAATTGAAGTCTAAAGGTATGTTACCTTGGAGAAGAGATTTTGCTTTTGTTTCCATAGGAAATGAGAGACTGTGGATTCATTCTGAGTTAAGAAAAATCAGGTTGATCAAGGAAGACCACCTGAGAAATCTCCGGTAGGAACAGATGGCCCAGATGTCTGAGTTCTACATCCAGAACAGATTCAAGATGCTGCCTGCGATGATCAAGCCTCACAGGATACTCCAGTCAGGACTTGATCATAACTCTAAATTTTCTTTAGGTCCCCATAAGATTATCAGCACCCCCAACCAGCCAGAAGTAGCCTGGAATACTATGCCCACATTCCCAAAAAAATGGACTATGGATATTTTCCTTTGTTTAAAAAAAAAAAGAGGGGGAAGTGGTATGGGAGAATTGTCTGTATTCTGTCAATCGTGTTTTAAATAAACGCTGATTGGACAGGCAGGAAGTATAGCTGGAACAACCAGACAGGAAGAAAAGGTGGGGCAAGAAGAACAGGAGAATTCTGGGAAGAAGGAAGCTCTTTCCACAGTCCTGCCCAGACCACGGAGGAAGCAGGATGTGACCTGCCCCACTGAAAAAGGTACTGAGCCATGTGGCTAACATAGATAACAATGGGTTAATATAAGCTACAAGAGCTAATAAGAAGCCTGAGCTAATGGGCCAATCAGTTTATAATTAATGCAGACTCTCTGTGTGATTTCTTTGGGGCTTACCGGCTGTGGGAACTGGGCAGGACAAAAACCCCAACAAAGCAGGCCCCCATGCTACAGATAAAGAATATACAGAGTCATAATATAAAGCTAATGTTTTTTTTAAAGGGGTAAAGCTAGAACTGGCCTCAAAAATGCCAAGGGCAACCAATGACATTAAGACTTCTGGATACTGGGCTGGAGAAATGGCTCAGTGGTTGGAGAACGGGCTGCTCTTTCCAGAGGACCCAGGTTCAAATCACAGCACCCACTTGGTAGCTCATAACCATCAGTAACTCAAGTTCCAGGGGATCCAATGTCCTCTTCTAGCTTTCATGGGCACCAGGCACATACGTGGTACACAACATACATGCAGGCAAAAACACCCATACACAAAAAACAAAATTAAATGAATAAATAAAAGACTTCTGGATGGGATCGGAAATCGGCGACTCCCTACCCACCGTTCCTGAGATCACCCTGTTGTTTACCTCTTCTGTCTCCAGATGCCACGGTATACCTGTGGGAAAGCCCCATGGAAACGACAATGGATATGGTAGCAGCTACATCTTTTCTATGAATGGTTTTTACTTACCAAAACTTGTTCAAAAATAAATAAATAACCACACACATTCACTTGTCCTTGACAAAAATCACCTGGAATATACGTCTTCAAGACCCGCTGTGCTTTCTTTTCAATCTCTTGCCCCCAAATACGGAAGTTCTCCAAAGCTGGAGTCACAATTACAATCTGTGAAACACTTCGAGAGTGCTCCCTGTTAAGCCCAAATTCTGGTTTATGGCTAAGGTACTTTCAAACTAGCTTCGGAACGATGCAGAATATAAAGAGCAACAATTGACATAATAGGAGGCATAAGTACTTCCCTTACCCTGGTAATAAAATTCTGTTGGCAGTATTTTCAGGTATAAACATCTCATTATTACAAGCCCATAATCTGAAAGGTGTCACATGCACCCTGCACTGCAGAATTATTTCTCAGAGGTCACCAGGAGACACAATGGGAGGAAATCCGGCTCTGCAGTGAAAAGTCTGCTGGGAGCCATTAGTAAAATCATTGGGAAGGAGGAACTTAGGCTTTGGTCTCCTGCCTGCTTTATCTCCTGGGCCAGCAATACTCTCCTAGCCTTTAAACATTTTTACTGAGGCTGTGCTTCTTAAATAGAAAAGAGGAGAGAGCTGTTATCCCAAATTGCTGGTATTTTTCTGTCCTGTTTCTGTGTGTGAAACAAGACTTCTAAGCTAACAAACAACAACAATCAGTCCAGAAGGAAGACACAATGCACTATAATAAGGAAATGCTAGAAACAGCGCTCACAGCATCAAGCTTAATAAGAAGCTGAAACTTGGTGTTTGGGCTAAATTGCAAGATAGTCTGTTTTGTTTAGTTTGTTTATTGTTGAACATAGCTACAACAGCAAACATAAAGGTGACCTAGGAGTTCCTATGGGATGAAGGGTGTGTTTACGTTGACTTTGTACTGTGACCTGGGACAGTAGCGTAAGCTCATTTCCCACGCTTCTCAGCTCAAGCTAGGTTCTGCGGAAGCTGTGGGACTTTAGGGACTGGAAGCCTTGCCCCACCTTGCCCACCTGAAGGCTGCATGTATGTACAAATCAAGAAAATATATCATCGTGGGGATCCTCAACCTCACAGTTGGTGTTTCTTCCCTGGTGACTGAGATGTCCTTGCAGGAGGGAGCTATTGGCTTTCACTTGCCCCTGTGGCCTGAGCCCATGCTCCTTATATGAGCTTGGGGTAGTGGGGATGGCATTTCCTGTCTGTTCTTTTGTCATTTCCCATCCTCTTTTTATTGATTTCTTCTGGTGATTTCCACATTTGGAGAAATGGGACAGAATAAACAGACTCGTCAGACCTCAGCATGGTTTGCTTAATGGTTGGACTGGGAATGTTACTCAGTTGGTAAAATGCTTTCCTAGCATGCATGATACACACTCAAACAAAGCCAGGATCTCCTGTGAATACACATATGATATACAATAAAACACTTCCTGTGGATTTGTGATACACAGTAAAACAAAACCAGGGTCTCCTGTGAATACACGCATGATACACGATGGGACAGAACCCAGGAAGTCCCGTGAAAGCATGAATGATAAGCTGTGAAACAAGGCCAGCATCTCTGAGAAACAGCGCCAGAATTTCCTATGAACGCATGCATAGCATACATTCAAACAGCCAGGTTCTCCTGCCCAGGGAAAGGATTCCACAGTGGCACTGGCTGAGAAAGGTCTTGTGCTGAATGGGTGTTCTGTCGGTTGTAGATGGTTCTGTTTCTTGCAGATGGTTCCACTCATCAGCAAAGGGAAGTCGCTCCTTTACAGAACTGGAGGTGTATTGGGAACTATCCAGAAGTGTTAGAACATTTGGAGCACACAAAACCCAGTGAAACACGATGGGCTGTTCTTTTTTTCACTCACTAAATATATTGTTCCAAAATCAAAATGTTAGTCCTATGCAAACACAGTCATGGATTTTGCAAAGGCACTAGTTAATTCAAAGTGTGACATTTTATTTCATGTGTGAAGCGTGGTATTTATTCAGTAATTCTCCAGCCTGTCAGTTCATCCGTAAATAGACTAGTTTCATGAAGACACATTCTTCAGCGCTGGGGAGATGGCTCAGTCATGACGAGCACTTACTGCTCTTACCACAGAAGACACACACTTGGTTCTCAGCACCCACACTAGGTGGCTCACAGATGCCTGTAATTCCAGCTCTGTGGATTTGGTGCCCTCTTCCCTCCCACGGCAACGGCACCCATGTGCACATACCCACATACAGACATGAGGACACAAACATATACATATAATTAAAAAATAAAACAAAACCTTTTTTCAAAAAGACATTCTTTCTCTGGGTAAAAATCTTTTACTGTGACTTAGGAACATAGCTTAGATGGTAGAGTATTTGTCTAATACAAAAGAAGCCCTGTGTTCCATCCTTAGCCCAGTATAAGCCAGGAATGGTACAGTGCACCTGTATTCCCAGCACTCGGGACGTAAAGGCAGGAAAAGCACAAGTTCCAGGTCATTCTCCTTGGCTACATACCAAACCTAAGTCTAGCAAGAACTACATGAGACCCTGTCGCAACCAAAATAATGTTTTATTAAAGAAAAAATTAACAGAAAACTAATAGTAGCAAAGGAGAACCAAAAGAAATTAACACTTTCAGACTACATACACAGAATAAAAGAAGTCTGGCCCTGAGCTAGAACCAGAGCTCCACGCGAGGCTGAGGCATGCCATAGTGTATGTAGATGGCTCACGCCTGAACTGCACGGCTCACGCCAGCAACAGCACGCAGCCAGGGAGACAGACGGCTTGCTTAATTACCAGGCTTTTCTTCCACGGCCCTTCAGCTCTGAAGACAATGGCACAGCCAGCAGCTGTGAGGAACTGGGATGTGGCTGGTGGCTACAGCTTTGGATGTTTTAACTTAAGTGAGAGAGAACACACTGATTCAAATGCACGCGATAGCTTTGCTTTGGAGATTTTTCTGTTGTCGTTTTGTTTGCTTTAAATATCATCCTAGTTGCTTCTAGACCCAGATGCTGGTATAACAGCAAAAGAAAAGCTAACAATAATTTTTAATTTTAAAGATGTTTTTACGAAGCAGCACAAAAAAAGCTACATGCGTCCTTGGGGATCCTGAAAAGTTCTAGGAGAGACAAGGCAGAACCCAGCCTCCACTTCTGGTCCTGGGTGTGGGGCCGAGTTTTATCAAGGTGACATATGAGATCTGAACGGGGGTTAGGTTACTAAATACCCTGGGAGAGAACCAGGTACTGTAAGATCAACCTAAGGATACGGGAAAACCTTTGGTGAGAAACTCTCCGTCTTCTCTACTCCCCAACTGCCAGAATAAGCCCATTCTTTCAAAACAAACTTTTCATCTGTGAAATGACATCCAAGCCTTTTCATCTATCTATCTATCATCTATCTATCTATCTATCTATCTATCTATCTATCTATCTATCTATCATCTCTATCTATCATCTATCTATCTATGGATCTATCTATCTATTTCTATGGATCTATCTATCTATCTACGGATCTATCTATCTATCTATGGATCTATCTATCTATCTATCTATCTATCTATCTATCTATCTATCTATCTATCTATGGATCTACCTATCTTGAATAGAGTGTCAGGATTCCTGGGCTGGTCTTGAATTCATTGTAGTAAACTCTGGATCTTCTTTATCCACCTCCTCAGTGTTGAGATTAAAAGCATATACGACCTCATCCAATTTACGCCCAGCTGGGATCAAACCCAGCACTTCATATACGCTAGGCAAACACTCTACCGTGTGTTTGTACTGAGCTACATCCACAGTCTAAGATTATTTTAATTAAACAAAAAAAAAGCACTGACTTGGAAGAATTACACACTGAGATGTTGCAACTTCCATCCAAACATCTAAATATGCTCTCTAAAATATACTTATTTTATTGTCTACTAGAATGCTTAAATAAAAGCAAATGATTATATAGTCTAGATTCATCACAAAAATATTACCAACCACAGTATAAAATCTTCAGGAAAAGTCATAATCCCATCACTTTAAAATAAACACTGGCATGTGTTTCTGCGTCATTTAAGTGAATGCATATCTTTAACTATTTTGAAACCCATTCAAAATAATGTTTATCTCATATGCAGTTTCTGAAACTGCTCATGTTTAAACTCATAATTTGATTATTTAAAGTATGCAAACGGCAAACTTTAGCTGAAGAAGCTGAAATGGCTTGGGGTATAAAAATGCCAGTCAAGCCTGACAACATGGGTCCTCAGAGCCATCAGCAGAAGAAAAACTGTCCTCTGACCACACATGCGCTGTGCACTTGTGTGCCCACACTCATGTACATATGCATACAGTAATAATAAATCAAGATGAATTTGAAAATTTAAAATAAGTGAAGTATAGGTCTTTGTGAAATGATAGAAGAAGAAGCCGGGCAGTGGTGGTGCACGCCTTTAATCCCAGGCCTCGGGAGGCAGAGGCGGATGGATCTCTGTGAGTTCAAGGCTAGCCTGGTCTACAAGAGCTAGTTCCAGGACAGGCTCCAAAGCTACAGAGAGACCCTGTCTCAAAAAACCAAAAAGAAAAAAAGATAGAAGAAGAAAAAACACTCTTGTGTTTTAAGATTTCTCATTTTAGCAAAGTGATGGAAAATTAAGAAATGCAGGGACATCTAACTGAAGGTAAGATTTTTCCTGGTATTCTCAAACATGTTTTAAAATCATTTTCTTCCCCTTTCTGTTCCCATTTCTTTGTCTCGTGTGGAATTTTGGGAAGAGTACGGTTAACTGTCCCAGACCATCAAGTAGGAACACTTGAGTTCTCTGGTACAAAGCTTGTCTCAGCCACTGACCAGCGTAATATTCCTAGTGGGCACCCTTGCTCTCGCTTCTCAGTATGCTCTGAGGGCTTGCCACGAGTTCTAGGTATGATCCAGGGAGGGAATGAGAGAGCAAGAGGCAGGAAACCATGGGAAGTTTGAAGCATTAGCCCCGTGGGCAAAGTGCGCTATAGGAGTATGAGAACCTGAGTTTAGATCTGCAGAACCCGGATGTGGCAGCACCTGTCTGCAATTCCAAGACTCCCAGACGAGATAGGAGCTGGAGACAGGACAATCCCAAGACACTAAGGGCTGGTGAGAAAGACACTCGCTCAGACAACGTGCAAGGGGGAAGAAATCTAATCACCATCTAAATGTCTCCTTACCTTGGACCTGCCGGGAGTAAAGTGGACACTGGAGTTTGTGCCAATTAATTTACAGAACCAATTATAGACTCAAGTAGCTGCAAGAAGTGTGTACTGGACATGAGACGGGGTGGAAGGGCTCTCAAGGGGAAGGAGTAGCTGCAGGAAGTGTGTATTGGACATGAGATGGGGTGGAAGGGCTCTCAAGGGGAAGGAGTAGCTGCAGGAAGTGTGTACTGGACATGAGACGGGGTGGAAGGGCTCTCAAGGGGAAGGAGTAGCTGCAGGAAGTGTGTACTGGACATGAGACGGGGTGGAAGGGCTCTCAAGGGGAAGGAGTAGCTGCAGCTTCACTTAGGAATGCTGTCAATCTTCCAGTCCATGTGGCAAGGCTACCTTTAACCAAACATACGAGTGAACGATCCTATTCTATTGAAAACGGGCGATTTTCCAGATCTCCCGAAACCTGCACGTTCTGCATAGCTGGGCTTTTGTAACCTCAGAAGCAAAAACCCATTGTTTTCCAAAGATCCCCCATACCATGCATTTTGAAATTCATACTCTTCAGATAAGGCTCGAGAAAGGGCACTTCCAAGGCATGTTATAGACCACACCATATTTAAAAAGAAAAAAAACTTATTTTGGGCATTTCCCCCCACCCTAAACATCTCTTCCTCTACACCTGCATGTGTGGTGACACTCCCAGTCAGCGAGACGTCAACAGGCAGAGATAGATAAATGACATTACATATCCAATACATTCGTCAACAGTTGGCCTTTCTCTCCGTGATTCCCCCGGGGCACTGTGGACCCTCCAGGCAGCAGACATTCACATAAACGGCATATGCCAGTGCAGGATCCCAGGGCACACTGCTCGGGTTACCTGATGTGAAGATGGCTGTCATTGCTGGGAACCCACCCAATAGGCACCCATCCACCCTTCACCTTGATAGTAGGTTGCTGTAATGCTGCTCGAACAGCCCAAAGAAAGAAAACCCCACAGTGATGAGAACCGTACACTCACAGCAGAAGAGCCCCTGGAGGAGGGCACGCGTAGGTGGCCAGGAAATTAGTGGCCAAACCCTCTCCCATTTTGAATGGCTTTATGACTACTCCTGCCACCAAGGTGGACAGACCAGGGACTTTATGAATGACAGGTGAAAGTAACTATACCCAGAGGTACCACACAACATGTGGGGATTGGGAAAGAAAGAACAAGCCCTTCCCACTGAGGAACAGAGCCGTTCCTGACACTTGCTACATACGGTAGGTCTTCTAAACACCCAGAACGTTAGATTTTAGATCATTTACGCTATGTACATATAGATTTATTCTAGTACCCCAAAACTGACATGCAAAGGTCAAAGACAAAGCCACAAGTCGGCATCACTATTCTAGATAGATCAAACCCCAAAGCGAATTATTGTATGTTTGCAATGCATTGTTCTTTAAAAAAACAAACAAAAAACACTGTCTCTAAATTCATTTAAATCGTCCCACCAGACCCCTGCATGGTAATACTCTTATCATTTCAGCTCCTGGGACAGGGACACAGTAGGATTTTATCATGCTTCCTCAGAACAAAATGCAACTCAAAATTTAAGAACGCTATGTACGTGATTCCCAGCAGCTGTTGGTTTTGGTTTTGGTTTTGAGACAGGAACTCATATAGCCCAGGATGATCTCAAACTCATCCTGAGGAGTATGACCTAAAACTTCTGGTGCTTCAGCCTCCACATTCCTGGTGCTGGGAACACAGGTATGTCCAGCCACACCAGGATTATGTGGGTTAGCGAAGGAAGCCAGCATCTTGCACACTGGGTAAGCAACTGAGACGTTTCGGCCATGAAATTCTCCACTTAATATTTTCATATCACGACTGACCACAAGAAACTGACCATACAGAAGCAAAACCTTGGATGAGGGAGGACATTCAACCTTCAAGAAGTCAGCATCAATGATGATTAAAATGTCAGTAGGGCTCTTGCATCCGGAATCACGGTGAAACTGTCCCTACTCACCCGGGTAGGGCTCCCAGGAGGGGCACAGTGCAATCGCCCTTGCAGATCTGTATGCACAGACGTAACTAGGCTAATACCAACCCATAAAGACACAGACTGGGGACCTTGTAACCTCCTACTCTGTAATCCTACCTCAGTAAGTTTAAACATTCCATGTCAAGGAACATTTTGTTTTGTTTAGTCTTGGTTTTGCTGAAACAAGTTCTCTACATATGATTTAAAGTAGCCTAGAACTTGCTATGTAGTCCAGGCTGGCCTCAAACCCACAATCCCCTACCTCAGTCTTCCAAGCTGTAAGAGAGATACAGGCTTGCATCACCATGCCCAGCTCTAAGGACAAAATGTAAAAAGATTTGCACCAATGAGAGGGATCAGCAGGTTAGCAGCATTTGTCACACAGGCCTGACAACCTTACCAAGTTCCATCCCTGGGACTCGTGAAGGACAGAAACAAGTGAATTGTCCCTTGACCTCCACACATGTAACATGCACATACACACAGGCACACGTCACTGGGCAAGCGCACATGCACAGCACGTGCATTGTAAAAATTAGTAAATAAGCTAAATTTCCAATAATAAGTAAATTTTTGTGTATCTACACAGTGAAATGCTACGCAGTCTTTAAAAAATATCCTAAAAAATATTAAGGGACGTGGGCAAAATGCTAATATGTCAGTTGAAAGAATTACATGTATACTGTGCCACAATTGTTTTAAAAATCATGTGTGGGGCTAGGAGTACCAATGGATGGTGGAGTGTTTAGCAAATATAAAGCTCTGGGTGCTAACCCTAGCATCTTACACACATACAGACAGGCCTCAGATATCTACACACAAGTACACAGAAAGATGAAATGATAGTCCCTCAAACTTTAAATTATTCTGAGCTACCGGTAGGGTTATTTATGCTTTATTATCCTCTTTAGAATCACCTAGATTTCCAAATTTCACACAATACATATTTGCTTTATTATAAGAAATACAGGAAACTGGAGAAACGGCTCAGGGGTTAAGAGCACTTACTGGTTTCATAGGGGACCCAGGTTTGGTTCCCAGCACCCACATGGTGCCTCTCAACCACCTGTAACTACAGTTCCTGCAGGTCCAATGCTCTCTTCTGACTTCTGCAGGCTACTGCAAACACACACATGCACACACACATGTGCATGCATCCACAGACACACACACTAAATAAATTAATTAATAACATTTTCTTTGAAAGCGTATAGTGTGGTTGCTCACCTCAGTGCCTCCAGCAGAATCCTGGGTGCTGGAGTGCTAAACTGAGAACTGTGACGGTGACAAAGGCAGCTCTGGGTGCAGCAAACTCGTCACCCTACCACTTAGCTACCAATGAATCCGGAAATGACTCTGGTTATTAAAGATGCGTGTGTTCTCAGAGGCAGCATCGACAAAGCTCTGAGGCCTGAAACCCAGTGTGGGTACCACCCACGTCCACACCATAACAGAACGGATTTCTCATTCAAACAACAAGATCCAATAGAGCAAACTGTAGAGCGTGTTTGCTTAAAGAAAACACCACTTCCACGACGTCTCCCACTTATCTGCCAGCACTAATTTACCAATCAGTCAGGTCCCTGAGGAGACAGGCACGGTAATGACGCTCGATAAACAAGGGGGAAGATGCTGGCGTCATCCCACCACTGAAGGCACAGAGCAGCAACACAAAACGAGAGAAGGGAAACCTGAATGATTCCATCTCCCCCTCGGCTATGGAGTCCTTCCTCATCCTGATTTCAATACCCTACTCACTGCTACCAGTCAGCAGGATTCAGACATCACAGTGGCTGAAGCAAAAGAGAAGGGAGGATGCATCGGAGAGGGGAAAATGATACAGTGTTCCTTCAAATGAAGCAGAGTGAAAAGTTACAACAGGGTTAACAAAAAAGAATGAAAACCTTGGAAAGTTCTGTTGCAAAGTTCACACACACACACACACACACACACACACACGCTCCAGGAAATTCTAAGTATCTCAATAGGAATGTTTTTTAAGATTTATGAGTCATACAAAAACTGACTGCATTTCCGTAATCCACAGAGTTACACAACAGCGTCAATGATTACCTCAGAGACACTTGAAAGCCTGTAACTCTCAAACAAGTCCGAAGCCTACCAGTGGTGTGAAGAGGCTTGGTAACAACATCCCTTCCATCCAAGCTCCCACAATGCACATATACACATATGCACACCACAGGCACACAAGGGTGCACAGACACGCTGGCATGCACACACTATGAGGTAGACACATAGATAAATACCTTTGAATAGTTAGCATCCTAAAATTGGAAAACCAGCTCCACTTGGAGAAAACGACACAAGCCATAACCACAGCCACACTCAAGGCATCGTCCTCTATTGAGGTGCACAGCACAATGCATCATCCTCTATTGAGGTGCACAGCATAATGCATCGTCCTCTATTGAGGTGCACAGCACAATGCACCATACTCTATTGAGGAGCACAGCACAATGCATCGTCCTCTATTGAAGTGCACAGCACAATGCATCGTCCTCTATTGAGGTACACAGCACAATGCATCGTCCTCTGTTGATAGCCAGCCACCACGGGGCCCAGAAAGCTGGTGTCTCAGGCAGTGCTGAACTCTGCTCAAAGAGGAGTATATGGAAGCAATGCTTCAGCCTCCCTGGGAAGAAATGACAAAGGATACCTGTGGAGGTGGGTCAGCACAGCCCCACACCCACTGGCACATTCTTAGGGCACCAACGGCTGGATGACGCCTCCTCTAACTCCAGCGCTCACAGGTACCAGAACCCTGTTGCTGGGCACAAGGGAATTCCCTGCTGTTCTTCCTGCTTCCACAACTTCCATTGTATGGCTTTTCTGGCACGGCATAAATAAGCATGTACTTATTCACCACAGACAGGGAGGGCGCTGGCAACAGACCTAAGAAATGACTCCAACCAAGTCGAGATTGGTGAACCACTGGGTTGGTGGCGGTCACTTCAGGGGGCATAGGTGACTAAAAAGAGGAGTAGCTGCATCACCAAAAAGCCCATCACAGCATGGGTGACCACATGGGAGAGCTGCAACCCTGCCCAGCTTGTAGGCAATCCCACTGAAGCATCTCCTACCTCCACCAGTTTTTGCTGCTTATACAGCTGTGGGCAGAGGCCTTGTGGATCTTCTAGCTTCCCGAGCCCTGCTTCCTCCCTCCAGGAGGCTATATTTCAAGTGGAGTGGGGCTGGAGGTCACAGAATATAGTCCACAGGCTTTTAGCAATTATTTAAAGAAAAAAAAAGAGGGAATGGAAGGGAGAATGGGGGAGGAGGAAGAAAGGAAGGAAGAAAAAAAGATCTAGCTTGCTACTGCTGCTGGTATAATTACCTAGTATTCATAAAAGTCCTAGGTTCAATTCCAGCACACACACACACACACACAATGATGAATTAATGATTTAAGAACCACGTTCAAGTCAAACATTCCTTCCAGGAAGACAGCAGCATATATACCCCCATGACCAACATGTTACTAACTCCACACTGTACATGAAGTATACCTCTTACCGTCCATTCAGGCTTAATTACAAGGGGCTCCTCAAACCTGGAGGACTAGTCCTTAATTACCACCTGCATCAGTCATGAGCCCTGCAGTTCAGAACCTGATTCTACATGAAATAGTCAGCCCTACACTTTACGGTGATGTATTATGGGTGTCGCCAATACACCAGACCAGGCCATACAGTCAGCAGACAGAGCTGCAGAACTCTACAGGAGCTTTAGTGGGTGCCTGCAAGGGTGAACCCCCACAACACAGAGGGATGGCGGAAGGGGCAGAAGGGAGGGGACAGAACAAGCTAAATACAAGGGAAACTAGTGGAGGATGTGCCAGCCTGCGAGACAAGTATCAAGGAAATTTCGGTCAATGCCATAAAGTGTAAATATCCCCAACATTGCAGTCAGTGCCCAGCATTCACACAACCACATCTCAAAGGGGCAGATTGGTGCCGCAGCTCTCCGCAGCCCAGTGTTGCAAGAGTGACCCTCTGGGCACTGCTCTCAAGTGAACTGATGAGATCACCACTTCCCCCATCTGTGCAGGAGCTCAGAAGGTGCTACAGATCACTTACCTCACAGGACATGGCCATAATGGAGTCTCGAGTAGCTCCTCCACTTTGAACCTCTCAGAGAAAGATGCCACATACACCTAAGCTATGATTATCATTATCTCTCTCTGGCCCATGAAATATGTAAACAGATTACTACTTAGGTCATTCAGCCTCAAACACGCAGGACTTGGACTTTACAACCCTAGCCTAGATCAAGGCAAGTTTAAAACATCTCAACTAAAAAAAATGCTTGATTCTATATTCAGGACATGCATGCACACACGTGTACACACAAGCACACACTTACAGCAGGGGACACACGGCTACCGAAAGTTACTGCACACCTCTGATTTTGAGAAATATGGCATCTGCACAGATCTGGTGACTACACACATACAAGGACAGTGCCGCTGTGCTGGCCTCTCCGTCTCAAGAGTGGCAACTTCCTCATCCTGACCCGGAACTCCTTGTAGGATCCTGAGATACAGCCTAAGATGCCCAACAACAAACTGGGGGCCTGCATGCTGAGCCACCTCACACAGTGCTCTAGCTAACAGTGCCTGCCTCTCAGCAGCAGCATAACTGAAGATAAGGTTTTTATTTTATTATTTTATTGTTAGTAAGAACTGTAACCTGCCCCTCTGAAAGCACCATTGAGGAGGCTGCTCTACTATCAGCCCTTCTCCAGATCTGTGCCGCAAACACTGCAGTGCACACAGGTCCTGGCTTACTGTGCACACGCACACAGGTCCCTGGTTTACTGTGGCGCACACACACTCAAGTCCCTGGCTTACTGCATACTCACCCTGTCGGCCATCAGAGGAAGAAGCTAAAGGAAGGAGGGCCAGACCAGGCCCAGAGCTGTACTAGGACCACAGCTTGCCAGAGCGAACCCAACACAAGCATGCTGGAGAGATAGCTCAGCAGTTAAGAGCACTTGCTGATAAACCCTATGATCTGAGTTTTCTACCCAGAATGCACAGGGTAGAAGAAGAGAACCAGCTCCTGCAAGTTGTCATCCAACTGCCACGAGTGTTGCCATGGCACCTGTATGCCCATAAATAAGCAAATGTTAAAATAATTAAATAGCCAGGCATAATGGAACACGCCTTTAATCCTGGCACTGGGAGCCAGAGGCAAGAGACTGGTCTACAAAGCAAGTTCCAGGACACTCAGGGCTACACAGAGAAATTCTGCCTTAAGAGAAAGAACGGAGGGAGGGGAGTAGAGGAGAGAGGGAGAGGAGGTAAGGCAAAGCTACAGGTAGCTATGCTAATGAAAAACAGGCCTTGATACAGATAGGCCTTCTGAGAAGGTTTACAGGTCGCTGGTACTTTGGGGCAGGGGTAAGAAACGTCCTAAGATGCAAAGCATAAGATGCAAATGAAATGCTCTATGGCCGGGCAAAAGGTATCTCCGGGCTTCTCTACCATGCCCTGTCTAACACACAGTTGTATACTCAGAAACAAACAGGAAAAGAAATTCTACCAAGAGCACTCAGTCCTCCTCCCCAGCTTTACCACAAAACAAACTTAGCTGTCCTGAGTCTATAAATCCCAGACACCCAGAGGACCCGGTGAGACTGGCCACGTGGCTAATGCTTGCCTCTACTGGCCGTTCCTTTCTTGCCCTCTTTACCACCTCCTGCTCGATCTCTTCACTGCCTCATCTCAACATCCGGACCCAGCTCTGGGTAGCAGAGGGTGACGACCCAGACCACACACCAGTTAGAGTTCATAGCCAGGGCTAACTTGTACCACAGTTGGTAGAACACTTTCATGCACAAGACCCTAGGTCCAACACCACACTGGGGGCAGGGATAGAAGTCTCAGAAGGAGCTCAAGGTCAGCCTCAGTCACAAAATGAGTGTGAGGTAGATCTGGGCTGCCTAAGACTGTGTCTCCAAAAAGACAACAAAAAGTATGCCAAAAGAGTTTATAACTCGGGGCTGTTGGGAGAGCTCAGTGGATAAGGGTGCCTGCCACCAGAAGCTGGTGACCTGGGTTGGATCCCCAGTACTCACATAGTGGAAAGAGAGAACTGACTCGCATAAGTTGTCCTCTGATCTCCAAACATATACACGTGTGTGCACAAGTGTGTGTGCACATGCACATACACACTGTAATAAATAAATACTTTTGAAGAATTCATAATTAAAACCAAAGGTGTACCTAACACATGCGCTATCAACTGTCTGTACAAATAAGAACCAGCAAAACTACCAGACAGAAAAATGGAGGAAAGTCAGGTAGGACCACATACTGGGGGAAACTGCCGTTTTGACCAGCCCTTGAGCTGACATTTCCCATTGGTGCACTGGACAATCCAATATCCAGCCAAAGACAGCTTGGACCCCCGCATCCCAAGAGCCAATCACCTGAGAGGTCTGAAGACTGGCACAGACCAGCTACTCTTCATCCTGGTTGCACAGGAACCTGCCTGTTGGCACCCAGTCCTAACTCAGCGTCCAGGTTCCTTTGCTGTGTACTGCACAGATGCTGGGCTTTAAAATGCTCCCGGCTGTCTCTGCAGGGCAGCGGCTGAGTTCTAACTGTTTGGCACCACTCGCCAACCTATGTAAATGCAGACTCTGAAACTGAGGGTCGAGATGTATTTCTAAGCAATGTGACTCCTGCTGATTCATGGGTAGCTAAGTAACCAAGAGCTTAGACAGTCAACTGATCTTCAACAGCAAAAGCGAACTTATTCCCTGAACCCCTAAGTCATTCAAGGAAACTTAAGACAGATGAGAACATGCTCTTCTGGAGAATTTCTGTAGGACTGCAATATCCTACAGTATGTGATCACACGGTGTGTCCTGTGCAGGGAGAGAGGCTCAACAACACCAGAGCTGTGCATGAGAGAGACGAGCATGCATCACTGTGCAGCCTTGTCCATTATTCCAACATTCCTCACTGGGGAAGTTAG
The DNA here is from genome assembly GCA_004026605.1 of Ondatra zibethicus. Taxonomy (NCBI): domain Eukaryota; kingdom Metazoa; phylum Chordata; class Mammalia; order Rodentia; family Cricetidae; genus Ondatra; species Ondatra zibethicus. The sequence continues at coordinate 89,543 of PVIU01001471.1, read as the reverse complement.
GGTTTCATCACCGCCAACCCTCGACCATCGCAGGCACCGCCGTCACCACCCCACTCCTGGGAATGGCCACAACCACTACTGCTCCCTGGTGTCTCTACAGGGTCTCCTCCCACCTCTCTGAAATGCCCTTGAGATAAACTTGACCCGAGAAAATACAATGAATATTCCTGTGAAAAGACCCTGTCTCCATAACTCCCCAAGTCAAAAGGCAAGCAACTCATGCCCCAGTACAACACTTTGGGCGAGAGCTTTCCACCATTGCTCTGACCTAAAGATCCTTGTGATGCCAAGAGCAAAGACTGGGTAGAGTCCATGAAAGCAGCTTCCCTTTAAAGGCAGGAAGGCAACAGAACCACTCTCTGTCTGAAACTCTTCCAGTATAGCTTTCCTTTCAAATGTTTCGTTCTCTTGTCTCATTATATGGCCTCATCTGGCTCAGAGCTCACTATGTAGTAAAGCTGGCCTCACACTTGGAGTAATCCTCCTGCCTCTGCCTCACAAACGCTGAGACAAATATATACCACCAAGGCCAGCTTCCGCCGAAGTCCATCGAATACGTGAGTGTTCGAGAAAGTATCTGAAAGCACTGATCAGCGTTTTACCAGCAAAGCACGCAAAAAAGCAAAGGAGGTCAGAAATACGTAAAACCCATCTGCGATTTAAAAAGGAAGCTAAGCTTCACATTTCGGAGCACTTCCTGTGCAGCGACGTTGACAAACAAAATGCTGGGAGGGAGAGTGGAAATAACATTGCCAACTGAGCAGCTTTATCATCCTGATCAGGGCTCAGCAACTTCCTAAGTCTCTGTGAGCACAGGCGGGAGCACTAGTTTCATGAATACGGCCTCCAAGGTGCAGGAGCCAACACTGTGCCCCAGAGTGGAGAGATGGGGAGAGAGGGTCCCTCTGGAACACAAAGCCATGAGCCCATGATGTTGTAAGTCTAACCCAACAACACCTCCTGCCCTACCCAAAACTCACCACACCCTCGAGATACCACTCCCTATTTCTCATACAATAAATAGGTCAATTCTTGGGTGAAGTCAAGAGGTGGTTGACAACCCTTAGCTGAACTAAGTATTAAAAGGAGTGTCAATCAATCTCCCAGCCCTTACAAGCAAAAGATGCTCTGTGTTCCTATATGCTGATGTGAGCTGTTCATAGTCACCATCTTGAGGTTCACAGAAGGGTAAGAAAGGGCTATGGGCACAGAAGTTATGAAGCTTAGACAACAAAGGCTCCAAGTAGTCACAAAAAGGTCTCCTTTTCCATTTCTAATCCAGCACGGGTAGTTTCTATGCCCTAGAGTAGTCTCAGAGCTGATTAGTTAAGGAATCCGATAGAACTGTGAGTGTAATTTATTTGTAACACGCACAGTTCCGAGGTGTATCCCCAAGATTCAAAAGGTTTTTAAGTGAAAAATACAGATTTGGTGCCTTTCAAAATGTTCGAGGAGACTGAGTTGGTGGTGCCTACATCGCACTCCCAAGGCCCTGCATTTCAGTCCCAGCACAGAATAAACTGGGTGTAGGAGCAATCGAAGCACCCAGGAGATAAGCACCTAGGAGGTGCGGACAGGAAGACCAGAAATTCAAGGTCACGCTCAGCTACTCAGGCACTTTGAGGCCAGCCCGGGCTTCATGAGACCATCTTTAAAAATATCAAATAAAGAAATAATTCGAATATAGCTCATAACTATATGCTGATTAGCTTTTATCAAGTTGACATAAACTACAGTCTCCTGGGAACAGGAACTACCTCCATCAGATTGGCTTGTGGCATGTCATGGCTGTCAGGCACTTTCTTGATGAATGATTGATGTGGGAGGGCCCAGCCCTTTGTGGGCGGTACCTCCCCTGGGCAGGTGGTCCTGTATTATGTAAGAAAACAAGTTGAGCAAGATGTGGAGAAGCCAGCAAGCCTCACTCCTCTGTGGTCTGTGCTTCAGCTCCTGCCTCGGAATGAGCCACAGGGCTAGAGATGTCTGGAAACCTACACAAAGCCCTGCTACTGACCCTGTCAGTCCCACTGAGGTCAGTCCGAGGGACTGGAGCTGCCCACTGAGGTCAGTCCGAGGGACTGGAGCTGCCCAAGGCCTAAGTGAGTGAGCCCCGACTTTGTCCCTTCCTACTCTGCCCTAGGGCCTGCAGCAGTAAGGAGCTAGAGGTTGTGGATGTTCCTGACTTCTCTGGAGTCTTGAAGATCAGGCACCTGGGGAAAGCTTTGCCACATCGAAATCCTAAGGTGCTTTCCATGAACCTGAAAACTGAAAATAAACCCCTTGCTTGGTGTCTTGTTTTGGTTTTGTTGTTGTTGTTTCATTTTGTTTTGGCTTTTTTGGTCGGTGTTTTATCTCAAACAGCCACCTTGGACAACACGTTAGTCAATTCCTTTGACAGTGCAGTGTGGCAGCTTCCATTGCTGTAGAAAATAGCAAGGATTAATGGAAACACATCACAGGGCCTCGGGTGTAACTTCCGGTTCAGTGCGGCACAGCATGGAAGTGGACAGGCCACTGCATTCTATCTATCCCCAGGTGCTTCGTGCAAAAATGAAAAAGACAGGGAAGACCAAGGAGCAGATAGTCACCTCTGACCCATTGCACCTACTGGCGTTCATACATTGTGGGGCCTAGAATCGTTTTCATCCTTTTCCAATGATTTATATACCACACTTGAATTTCTACAAAATGTCTTAGAAGAAAGAGTGATTCTTTAGCAGACCATCTTGAAAAATCAACACTTGATATAATAAATAAGATAAAAATTGACCTGATTAGTAAACTAGTCAGTAAAAGTGGGTCTAGCCAATAATTAAAACCGGAGGAGGAAGAAAAGATTCAACAGGACTAAGACTCTATCACATAGCAAGGAGATGATACGTAACCACTTACTCTTCATAAAAGCCCAAGAAAGACAGCATCCCGGGCACAGAAAACAGGCTTCACTGCTGGTAAGAGGAGCCACACAGAGCCAAAAGTGGAAACCTCCTCAATGAACATCTCTGGAGCCTCCAGTTGACCAGTGAGACATAAATGTCTCTTAGAACAATTTAATAAGAAAGGTTGCTTATATAGCCCACCCAGCGGCCCACACCCAGGGCCCTTTCCAAACAGGGTGAGAAGAAACAGAAGTCTATGCGAATGGTCCTTACCAATGATAACCCAAGCAAAACTGAGCAATGGTTACAGGTAACTCCACCAACATTTGTTTCCCAGTGCCTGCACCCTTCCACTGTTTTGGAAACAGCTTTAGTAGTCTAGTCCCCTAACGAGTGTGGTACTGGGTTCAATGCCCAACACACACTCTAACAACGACAACAAAAATCATTATCTTTGATCCCTGGCAACAACCCAATAAGATTGGGAACATCAAATACCCAAGATCACCCTCAACCTTTTCTCACTCTGATATGTCTGCTGCTTAATAGGAAAACACCTACTCCTGGATGTTCCAGTTCGGTAGCTGAGTCTGGATGTGTCTGTGCAGACATCTGTGTTGTCATCAGTAGATCATAAAACATGGACAATAAAACTAACATCTTAGAATGCTTAGCGGTTAATTAACATTCCAAGTTTCCTTGAAAAAAATTTAAAACCTTTGAGGATGTGCCTTCATTAATAAAATGTGTTCTTCAAGACTTGAATACTGGAATGGCCCGGCTTCCAAGCCCATGGTGAGCAGACCACTTGATGCACTCTCACAACGAAGCCTCTGGATTTTTCTGGAACTTCAACCAAGTGGTGAAGATCCCAAATCCTGCATCCAGTGTCAGTGGATTTAGTGGTTAGTCACATTCTGCAAGACACTCCACCAGGAACCCACACCCTGCCCTCTCTAACTCTCGCCTGGGCTATAAGAGAACTCTTCACTGAATCACTGCTGAGATCTGCTCGCCATCACTCAACAACGCTGCTGCACACTGGATTTCAGAATTATACATCAAAAAGTAGGTTTAGTTTCGGACATAGGATGACAATTAAAACACACACATGCAAGAGTTGCCAATTTCCATTTATTTGAAACATTAAAAAAGTACAACACAAAGCCTATGGTTCTATCAACCACCTACACAAGACCAGCACTTTCTGCTCCAAGGTTTTCATCTGTTAATCTGGCTACATTTTGGTAAGCTGGCCATTTTTGTTCTGCAGGAACTATTATATAGTTCTGCGAGCTATTTTGTCAGGTATACAAAAACATTCATTCTTAGCATAGGCTATCTTCTGAACCACAATACCTGTGACATACGCTGGTTTTCTATTCTGAAAAGATGCAACAGTCCCAACACTCAACTATAAAATATCTGAATACAGAACACAGAAAGTGAGAAATGACTGCCCTGAGATTGCTAAAACTACTGATAGCTATAAACATGGAAATGGTGCCTCCATGTTCGCACACATGTATGAACACATATGACATCCATTTAGCACCAGGTCAGAGCAAATATTAGTTAAAACTCACAAAGGGAACAGTGAGGAAATCATCTCTGAGCATAAGATTCATCTTCAAAGACGCATATCCTGAAACAGTGAACTCTGAGGCTACCCTAAGCTACATTTACCCTCACTCCCACTAGCGTGGGTCCAAGACAGTGACCAAGGGAGACAACAGACTCTTACCACAGAGGTGAGTGGAGAGAGATCCAGGACCCTGTCTGCTCCCTGGTAAAGCCCATGCGCGTCACACTTGCCTGGTGATCCGGCAGCATGGTGACCTGCAGACTAGACATGCTGGTGATCCGGCGGCATGGTGACCTGCAGACTAGACATGCTGGTGATCCGGCAGCATGGTGACCTGCAGACTGATATGCTGGTGATCCGGCGGCATGGTGACCTGCAGACTGATATGCTGGTGATCCGGCGGCATGGTGACCTGCAGACTGATATGCTGGTGATCCGGCGGCATGGTGACCTGCAGACTGATATGCTGGTGATCCGGCGGCATGGTGACCTGCAGACTGATATGCTGGTGATCCGGCGGCATGGTGACCTGCAGACTGATCTGCTGGTAGAGCTCAAGGGTTGGAACTGGAGCTGCCCAGCCCTCAAATATGGTTAGATGAGCATGGGAAGGGGTGAGGGGAGGGCGCGGAGAGCCGAAGGCAAGCACACATAAAACTCTTTCACTAGGCATCTTGCGACATCCTAGTCAACCTCCAGTTAGCAAAGGCAGCTGGGGAGCTGGGGAGCTGGGGAGCTGGGGAGCCAGGCTGAGGGAATGGTTTAGCAGCTGAGAAGCCTTCCAAGGGGGTATGGCAGCAAAACATACAGGATGCAGAGGTTCATCGGATGAGAGCTCCCCAGGCAGACAGCATAGATTGCACTGGCCCAAGGAAGCAGGGTTAATTTAGCCCACTGTATTTAAAAATCCCTAAAAAAAATCGTTTCCAATTGGGGTATCTGGTTATCTCTGACACACAAAGACATGTTTTATGGGACTCTCGGAACTATAAAATACCTAAAAATGGAATCCTATGCATACTGGCTTATGTAATCTATTTTTAACATCTTTATTGAGATATAATCACAAACCATAAAATTCACCCATTTAAAGTATACAATTGGGATTAGAAAGATAGTGTGCATTCAGTTACGTGCTTACACACAAGCATGAGGCCCTCAGTCCCTGCCCGCCCACCCGTGCAAAAGCAGGGCTTGGTGACCCACACCCGTAATCATGACTATTTGGTGTCATGATGAATAATGTCACAATGAACATTTATATCTAAGTTTTTATATAAATGTTTCATTTCTCTTATCTATACATCAAAGAATTTAAGAAAAGAAAATAAACAATATTTTAGGACATCTGGATGTAAAGCGTAAAGTTTTGCTGATAAGTGTCAACATCGATAGAAATCACAGAAGAAACATGTTGGGTTTTGTTTGTTTTGACACAGTCACCTGTAGCTCAGAGAAGCCTTGAACTCGCTATGTTGAACTTCCACCTGATCCTCCTGCCGCCAACTCAAGAGTGAAGGAATTACGGGTGTGCCTTTCCAAACCTGGTTCTAGGCAGTAATGGAGACCAAACCTAGGCCTGTTCTTGTGTAGGCTGGGTAAGCAGTCAAATGAACAAGCTGAATCTTGAGCACAAGTGTATTACTTAATGGTGTAAATCACTGAAAGATGTAAGGCCAGACATAAGGAAGCACAGCCCCACGAAAGAAACACATCTTCGCATAATTTTTCCTAAGTTGCTTAAAGCAAAAATAGTAACAGAGGAAAAACATCAGACCCTCTCCTCCTTTAGTCACTAAACATTAAATTTCTTTTCATTAGAATTTGACTCTCTGAGAGCAGGCACAGCGAAGCAGGCCTTTAATCTGGGCACTTAGGAGACAGAGGCAGAGAGAGTGCTGTGTTTTCAAGCTCAAGGTGGTCTACATATTGAGTTCCAAGGCAGTCAGAGCTACATACAAAGACCCTATCGAAAAGAAAGAAAGGGAGGGAGGAGGGAGGGAGACAGGAAGGGAAGAAAAACAGGAAAGAAAGAACGAAGAAAGGATGGATGGACTGTCTAATATACCATGGTTACACACATATGTAACCAAAGGCAGGAGATCACTACGAGTTTGAGGCACTCTGAGCTGCAGAGTAAAGCAGGGACTCAAAAATAAAAAATGATGCTCTATTTTCTGTGTCAAACAAAAAAGGTACCAAAAAGATTTAGCATACTGACCTCATGCTCCACTGCTACTGACCTAGGTCTAGATAGGAATGTGGAATTGATGGCTACGGAGGAGGGAGGATGCTGTGTGTGCCTAAAATGCCAGCTCCACCCAGTGGAAAATAACCTATGGAAAGAACCCACTGGCCTAATTGTCCCCCATTTCTTTCCAACCTTGAAAAGAGAAAAACAATGTGTGTGTGTGTGTGTGTGTGTGTGTGTGTGTGTGTGTGTGTGTGTGTGTGCGTGCGTGTCATCTGTTGAGCGTCTGCCTTCACAAACGTGCATCCAACACCACAGGAAGGTAAGGTAAGACCCTTCCAGGACAGATGGAAGATCTGTCTGCAGGTTAATGGTCCATGTGGGACTTTAAACATTACCTTCAACAAGTAACTCATCCATGAGGAATTGAAAACACCATAAGCCAAGCAGAGCGTCTCCTCAGCCAGATTCATCCTGTGAATCTCAAATCCTAAACACTTGCATTCACTTCTGGCCCAGCCCCAAGGATTCACACTGAAAGAGGTGGAGGCACTAGACCGAGCCTAAGTAGAGTCGGGGCCAGATTCCCACACTGCTTTGGCCACATGCCTTGAACCTGACCCAGCGCAAACTCCAGGACTAAGCACTGCTTGGTGGCACAGACAGACTAGCCTCCTCAATGTTGTCCAAACTCTCTCAGTCTTAGTTCTGACTGTACACTCTATGTGCTATATGACAAACACACGAGCCTTAGGCTCCTTCTAACTAGCAGGAGGGAATCAGTGTCTTCTCAGAAGGTCCTTCCCATGTGGTATTTGTGTGATGTATTTACTCATCCTTTATGATGGCTATGTGACAGACATCTGCTAAACAGCCAGACTGAAGCGAGGCATTTGTCCCAGTATGTCACCGGGAAGAAAATCACAGCCCCATTCTTCATAGCCTTGAGTCCTACAATGTATAAGAGCTATAGGAAGTCCTCAGGAGAAGCACAAAGAGAAGAGAGCCTCAAACAGCCAAGTACACACAGCTCACTCCCAGAGAGGACTAGCCTGAGCAACGGGTCAAAGGAAGCCTGCAAAGAGTGACCAAGCATCCTAGGAAGGAAAATCAGGGAAGACAGAGCAGAGGCAGGAAAGTTCAAGGGGCTGGGGTGAGGGGCATAGGGTCCAGAGAAGAAAGCACAAGAAAGAAAGAGGTCTATAGTGACCCTTGGACCCCTGAGAGGGGAGGATACCAAAGAGCTGCATTTTGAAGTATGTTTAACTATGTTTCCTTTTTCTATTTTGCAACAGAAAATGTTGCAAATAATAAAAAATGCCTTTACTCCACTATTTTTTATTTTTGCCTATATCTTCTCTCAATTACAGCTATAATGTAACTTCCATTAAGTTTTCAGTAAGTCTGCAACTGTGTGGCAAAATGTTGCTATGCATTCACTCACGCACAAGAAAAGAAAAAAGAAAAAAAAACATACCAACTACCAGGCATTTCCTAAAAACCCTGATTCATAAGTTTAGTAATTAACAATATCCTAAAAGAAAGTAAATTTTTTGAACGTTCGTGAAATACGTTGTTTTATTTATTCATTCATTCATTCATTGTTCTTTGAAACACTAACCAGCCTGGAACTCACTATACAGACAAAGCTAGCCTGGAACTTGTGACCAGTCCTCCTGCCTCTCCCTCCCATTGCTTGAACTGCAGCACTGTGGGTATGTCCCACATCCCCTCCTCTTTAAATTGTATCTAAACAACAAATTGCTACTAAGTCACCCTTAGGAGACTGGTTTGGGAAGCAGAGGCCCAGCCAGCCCATCTGAAACACTTAGAGCACTCTTGGCATTCTCTGCTCCCTAGGCTTACTGAATCAATCTGCCCTTCTGGTTGCACCATTGCATGAGCAGGTTTTAAATCAACCAACTCTTCAATTAACTAACACGCTAAACAAAAGAAGCAAAAGCTAAGCAGGAACTACGGGATAGAGGAAAGCGGAGCACGTTCTGAAGGTGAAATGTATCAGTGATTCAATCTTTACCTAGCAACTTCTACAGACTAGATCTAGTTCAGAAGAAGTCATATTCATGAAGCTCAACACGCACTTTCTGCAAAAGAGATGACGAAAGTGAGGGTTAGCTTGCCCAAGGTTAAACAGCTAACACAGCCAGGTTCCCAACAGTTCCGCCAAAAGGAGGCTATAAGGAGAAGAGAGGTGAACCAAGGGGCTGCAGCTCTCGTCTCGTCTTCAGTCCCTTCTCCTGTCTACAGGAGCTTTTCTTTCCAACTAAGCCAGGCTCATCCAATCAACTATGTGTCCTGTCTGTGCTGTCACCAGACCACATGACATCCCGGAGTCTATCCCTGGCATTTCCTGTCCTCCGCAGCCAGATCCTAACATAGGCGCTCCAAACCCCCAATGTTTCTGTTCCCACAGTGCATTCGCTCACACTTTCAGGACAGCGACACACTCTCCAGGCTCACACACCATGACCCCACTGCAGCCCTGCAGACCCAGAACTCTCCCACTGCAAGGCAGGTGCTTTCTGAGGTCACCTGGCCTCGCAGTTAGAAAGCAGGGCCCTAAACATGGCTAGCCATCCCACCCACCAAGCCCACTGCAAACCCTAATGACTACAAGATACCCACCACCCACCACTGCATAATGGTGGCTCCTTCTATGAAGTCCAGAGCAGGGCATTTAGTAAACAGCTTTCCTTCAATAAACCCCATGCTTAAAGCTAAGGTTCTGTGCATGCCAGAAATGGTAAGTAAGGCTCTGAACACACACAGAGACATGAATGGTCCTCCAATTGGACACACTCAGTGAAATATACACATAACCTGTTCTCAAACCGGGTCTTGATAATGGTAGGTAAATGAGGTTAGTTTAACCCATCACCATTCATGACTACCAACATGTTTTTACACTAGTGTAAAAATATAGATGACAGCGGGGTGGCAGTGGCTCACACCTTTAATCTCAGGAGGCAGAGGCAGGTAGATCTCTGTGAGTTCAAGGCCAGCTTGGTCTACAGAGTGAGTTCCAGGACAGTCAGAGTTATTACACAGAGAAAGCCTGTCTTGAAAAACCGATATGAGAGAGAGAGAGAGAGAGATTGTCTATGACTAAGAGTAAGCTATCTAACACTGACTTTTTAAGGACATTTCTGGTACTAAGACATGGTATTTTCCTGGCCGTAAGTTGATTTGTCCAACCTACAGAGAAAACAGCTCAAACAACACAAACAACATGCCACAAAATTCACCCCACCCCACCACAAAGTGCTTAGTGCACAGAAAACTTGACTGGTTTTCCTTTGCCTGCTCTTTTCCTTCTCTTTTCCTTCTGCTTCATGGGTTTGCATCCATTGAACATGCTCTGACTGCCCGCTCTTTCCCCCAGCAGGTGGGAGCTCATCATGTCTCATGTCACCTAGCAACCTAAGCAAGATTGTACCACGACCTGGCTACCCAGTTCTTCATACGGGATCTCTCCTGTCTTATTAAGCAGAAGAAATAAAAGAACTGAAGTTGCAACACTAACAGCGCTGATGCGTGTGCTCCTTGACGACCTTATACAGGAAGGGAGAAGTGTGAAAATCTAAAGATGACTCTCAGCCATTACCTAACCATCCAAGAGGAAAAACAAACGGATGAAACCGCTTTTAAGTTAATTTGTTTATTCTAAGTGTATGGATGTTTGTCTGCAGATATGGGTACCACATTCATGTAGCGCTTGCTGAGACAAGAACAGCATTAGATCCCCCGGGACTGGAGTTGTACATGGTTGTGAGCAGCCACCATGAGAGTGCTGAGAATTCAACCCAGGTCCTCTGGAAGAGCAGCCAGTGCACTTAGTTGCTGAGCTAGCCCTTGCTTGATTGGTTTTGGTTTTTGGTTTGTTTGGGATTTTTTTTTTTTATGCAGGGCCTCACTCTGTAGCCTTGGGTGGCCTGGAGCTCACGTTCTAGATGAAGCTGGCCTTGAATTCACAGAGACTGACCTGCCTCTGCCACCGAGTTCTGGGATAAAGCTATGTGTCACCAAGTCCAACCCTTTGTACACTTATGAGTCAACTTGTGATCCAATAGTTAAACTCCGAACACTATAAAAAAAAAAAAACTGTGGGGGTGGGGGAGCAAGTAGCCCTGGCTGGCCTTGAATTCTAGGTTCAGTAAGACTATCTCAAAACAGAAAGTGCAGAGAAGACTGAGAAAGACACCCAACAATGACCTCTGATCTCTAAACACACACACACAAACACACCACCTCCTAAACCAAGCTTTTTGGAAACCAGTGAATCACCCTTGACTCTCTTATCTCTAGCAATCCCTCTCCCTTTCTTGCTTTCTCCCACCTGGTCATCTCACAATTACTCCTGCTCTTTTTGTGACCTCTTCCCCCACCGCTGTCCCTTCACCACAGAACAGCCACTGCTGACAGTAAAGAACAGGCCACATCTATCAATAAGGGTGCTCAATTCCCTCCATCCAACATCCCAGAGACATCTTCCCACAGCACACACAAGCCACTCCACAGCTGTCTACACTGAGGAGCCACAGGAATCTTGTTTTAGACTTTCACTGTCCATCCTCTAAGAAGAAGCCTACCGGTCCCTTAAATGCCTAGCACCCACAACACAATAAGTGCTTAGTTTGACCTAGGATAGTAAATGCTTAGATTTCTATGGAAAAATTAATAATTCAGCCAAACAGTCAGTCACCTGTGTATTCCCACAACAGGCAACTTGACCATTGCCTGCGGTGTGCAAGATGAAACACAGCTAGTTTTACAAACAAAATAAGCAAAGCAGAGAGAGCAAGGGCACCACGCTTTCCGCTCTGGAACTAGGCACACTTTTTTGCACTATATGTTACTGCCATTTTTCTTTTTTCTTTTTTTCCACAGTTAACAATGTTGGTCTGCAGAGCACAAAGAAAACATTACAACATTAAATCACATTAAATCACCAACTGTCAATCAGAAAGGACGCTTAAAACACTTAAGTGTGAAGTTAGGGGATTTCCCCTCTTGTCAGCTATACAAGATAAACAGGTGCCCAATTTCCACAAACGTTGTTTGATTTTTCAATGAATTCGACCAACTGGAAGAACACTTACAGCTGTTGAACTCAGCATCTCCTATCCCTGTATCAGATTCCTAACCATCCCCCCAAAGTTGCCTTAAAGGGACAATTTTGTTATTTTTCCAACACAGAGTAAAAGCAAAATAAAACAAAGGTGTGATCATTTTGTCCTTCCTTAATTTCAGAGAAAACTGGAGGGTGGCCCAAGACCGTTCGGCGACTTAGGCAGACAAAGCCACCTTCCCCCTCTCGCTTGTTCCAAAGTCACAGAAGGCAGGCCACTCCACTGCTGAACAGACAACAGACGGGAAATACCAAAGGGAACACATTCCACTCTGGTACAAAGGAAATATCCTCAGGTGCTGGAGCGAAACTTCAGCGTGGGCTGTTGTCAAGCAGAGAGGGTAAAACAATCTAACAAAACGCCCTTCCACTTCTGCCCCACAATGGAGGAATGCGGTTTAAGGGACACAATGTTACTACTACTCCAGCAGGAAAACAGAGAAACGACGCTCCCCGGACCCCAGGCCCTGTGCAGCCCCGGCTCCGCACAGCTTGTCCAGCGAGGTAAGGGTAGAGGTCGGGAGGGAGCTCCGGCTCCAGAAGCGAGTCCAGATTGAGGTGTTTCAAGGAGCCTAACATCGGAACCACTCCAACGCCCCCACCGGAGCCCATGAGCCCGGGCCGACCCAACCAGGGCTGCCTGCGCGACCTGGAGATCCCGCAAGAACACAGAAGGTCCCCGGCCCGGCTGCGGCTCCCTCGTGTACGGGATCACCCAACTCCTTCCACACCCCCCAAAGTTCCGTGGCCAACCCTCCGCGGCAGGCCTGCTCGGGGAGAGGCCTGGAGCTGGATTGCCAGGGCCCGCGGTCGGCCGGGCAGAGGCGCCCCGCCAGGCAAACGCCGCGCCTCCCGCGTGCCGCACTCAGCCTCTCCCGGTACCGGCTCCGGGCGCCGAGCCGCCCACTCCTAAGCCCCGAGGATCGAGACCGTGTCCAGGGACTGTGCGGGTGGCGATCGCGGCCCAGCCCGAGCGCGCCGAGAACTTTGCGGGCGCAGGGTCCGGGCCGGGGGCGCAGACGAGGCCGCCCGGCTGCCGCACTTTCCCTTTCCCCGCCTCCCGGTCTCCCTCCTCCGTCTCCAGGAAGCGCCATATTGATCCCCGCGCCTTCCCCGTCCGCTCCCCGTCGCGCGCCCCAGGCCACTCACCTTGGCCACGGCCTTCCGGTAGCGGGTCACCGCCTGCTGGATGAGGCTGAAAACTTTCATGCGGCCGTCTCCGCACGGCACGACCACCCGGGTCCTCCCGAAGCACACGGTCACTTTCATGCCGCCGTCCCTCGCTGGCCCCGGCCGGAGAGGCACTGGGCCCGGCGACTGCTGCACGCAGGGCGCGGTGGGGCCGCTGCGCCGGCGGCTAGGGGCGCGAGCAGGCGGCGGCGACACCGAGTCGCCCGGCTACCATGTCCTGCCCGGCCGCCTTCGCCTGGCCTCGCCTCGCCCCAGCCTGGGCGCCTGCAGCCTCCGGCCACCTGTTCGGCGGCTTGGCGCGCTCGGCGGCGGCCCGGGGCCGTGTGGCGCTCGCGCTCAGTCGGGACTCCGAGGAGGGGGACCGCGAGGCGGGGAGGAGGAGCGGAGCGGCGGCGGGCCGGGCGCACAGCACCGCGCGCAGGCGGCTGGAGGAGGCGCAGGGCGGGGCGCCCGGGAGGCCTCGGCCGCTGCCCGGCCGCTTGGGTCACCGCGCGGCGATGCGCATCGCAGCCCGCGGCGCCGGGTTTGGGCCGGCGCTGGGCAGGGCGCGTCCTCCTCCTCCAACCCGCTTGCTCTAGAGCTGCGGCGTTAGGCCCACTCGGGGACGCCCCACCCACGCCCCCAAGGGCTCCACCGAGGTCCCCTCCCTTTCTTTGTGACTTTTAATCCCCTTCCTCGGAGAAAGCAGTTTAGGCTTGGAGACGCCCCTAGAGCCCAGCAGCCACCGAGTCGCCCCGGGGAGGACAGGGACCCGACTGCAGAGGAAGCACCAGGCCAAGTCTCTTTCTGTCCGCAGCAAGACGGGCTCTCTGTCCTAAGTGCCTGGCTCCGGTGCAGGGCCGGGCGGCGCTGTTCTCCAGCAGAGATTAATTGGCTGGTCCCGAGAGAGGCTGGAGACGCTTGGACGCCCTGGTACTTCCTCTTGAGGCCACTATTTACCTTCAAGTTTCTTGGTGAGCCACTTGTTTAAATAAGTAGGACTTAAAACCCCGTTCAAATACATTTGTTTCTTGAAAATTCTTCAATCTAAGCAACTTAACAAACCCTCCGAATGCTCAGAGAGGAAAACCGTTCTAGGATATTCCCTCACCAGGCTGGCTCATGGCTCATAACTCAGGCAGGCACTGACACACCCCCAACTCCCTAGGGAGTGGGTGACATGCAGACTCTAAGACGTTTAAAAACTACGTGGACCAAGTCTAGAAAAGTGACTGAAGCTGGCCTCCGACTTATAAGATGGTTCCTAAATAAATGTGTGCCATTGTCTTCAAAGAATGGCAAACTTCAAGAGAGCCCCTGTTGGCCTGCTTGTCCGTCACTATACAGAAAGTTCATTTTGGCAGGATTTGTTCATAATTTGCAGGACTCCCTGAACCTGTTAAAGAGCCTGTGAGCCCCAGAAGAACTTGAGCACTTAAAGCCAACTCTGGGTTTCATCCATCTATCCCTCCTCCCTTTTTAAAATAATAAACAAAACAAAGAAGTTCCTTGGCTTTTCAGAATCGTGCACATTCTCCTTGACTTTGTGGCTCTAGGTCAGAGGAAGCATCGTGTTTTCTCTGTTCTGGCGGCTCTCAACCCACCCGATGAACCCTGGTCCCAGCAAAAGATGCCATCATGTATCCTCCCCTCCGATGTCCATCAAGAAGTCACCCTCCCAAGTCCACAAGAAAATGCTTGAATGAGCACAGCCCTGGGAAAGACTCATATTACCTCAATATGGCTACATTGTTGAACTTGTCTACCAGTGACTATGCCAGTAACTCCTGCTGAGTTTTTCTTGCTTCAGACGTTATCAATACCTGCGTCCATGGGCCAGCAAGATAGCTCAGCCCACCAGGGACCCTGCCACCAAGATTACATAAATTCCAACTCCAGAACCCACAAAGTGGGAAGGGAACTGCCCCCGCACGTTGTGCACGCACACGTAATAATAAATAATAATAATAATAATAGTAATAATAATAATAATAAACAATACTTGAGCCCACAATAATTATGGATAATTAGATAGAGATGGTGTTTCTCTTTTTACAAATGGGGGGAGTATAAAGTAGAGAGTGGGTTTGTCACCAAAAACAAAAAAACAAAAAACAAAAATGTAAACATGGCACTGAGCTAGGTACAGGTCTAAGTTTAAACAGTAGTGCCTTCGACTGTGGTGTTCACACTCTTCCCCAGCCTTGCCTTTATCAGCTGAGGAAAGAAATCGATGAGATTCATTTCATAAAGTGTGAAAATCAAACAAATTATGTATTAAAAGTCTTGATCCATGCTGCTGTGTGGAGCATGCAATAACCTTGCAGAGTCTGTTGACCATGAGGAAACCAAACCTAGACTGGGTAGCAAATGCCTGGGGAGGAGTAAGCAAGGGAAGCTCAAAGCTGGAGAAATAACTGGACAAAGGCTGGGGATACAGCTAGTAGAATGCTTGTCTAGTGTGTCCAAAGCCCTGGGTTTGATCCCTAACCCTACATAAAAGCTGGGTATGGTAGTCCACACCTGCAATCCCAGCACGTAGCAAGTAATTTGCAAATACATAACAAGTTCCAAAACAACCTGGGCTACAAGAGACCCTGTATTGTTAAATAGATAGGTAGGTAGGTAGGGAGAGAGAAAGAGAGAGAGAGGAAGAGAGAGAGAGAGAGATAAAGTGTAAAACTTTAAGACTTTATCTGGCTAGTTAAATGGAGATGTGATTGTCATTAATCTTATGTAACATGTCTGAAAATGTCCCAAGCTTTGATTAGCAACTAAACAAATGTCAATCAACAGATTATCTCTCTTGAAAGCGTGCCTCTCTCCCTACTACAGTCATAAATACTGTAATAATACCTTCAACTTGAGGTCTTGAAATGCGGTAGCGTTTTAAAATGTAATTACTGGAGGATTTACCTTATTCTAGCCTTTCCATAACTCACCTGTGCAGTTCTGTAGCATCTTAGAGCTTTGCCTGCGGCAGCCTCAGTACCTCCAGATGGAACTGAACTCTCATGAATGAGGTACAGCCTTAGGCCATGAGGCTGCTTTCCACTCCCAGTGGAGGGTGACCTGGACCTTCTGAATCCCGTTCCTCTACCTTCAGAGTTCTGGGTTACAAGCATGTGCCACCACCCTTGGTTTATGGAATGCTGTGGTAGAATTTAGGGTTTCATGCATTCTGACTAAGCACATTACCAACTCAGCTATATCATTAGCCCCCTATGCGTATGTGTGTGTGTGTGTGTATGCAATGAATCTCTTTATATTAAAAATTGATGAGAATAATGCTTTGTAATTTTAGATACCAGACCTTTTTCTGTCTTTAAAAAAATTCATAAAATTCTATGGCAAATAATTAATTTATTTTCACCACTATATTCCTCAGATAACATCTAAGCATCAAGATGGATCATAGCCAAGCCACCTTCAAGTCAATAAAATATTCAGCTCAACAAATAGCTTCTAGTCTGAGGTAAGCATTAAAGCAAACCAGTCTCTTGGAGAAGCAAAATTATCAAAGTCAGGGGTCAAATGTTGTGTAAATATCTTAAAGTAGATTTACTTTCTTTCTTAAATTCTAGAGTTTCTAGGTAAAAAAAATAATCATGGCCTTTGTATTTCTGTTTCACAGTTAATTGATTCAATGGGTTATGAACACCCAAGGGGTTCTGAGAATTAATTAGGTTTTATCTGGGCTTTGTGCCTAGGTACGGGTGGGCACATGTAACCACACGGAACATAACATCAGTGCTATCCAGCTACGCTCACACACTCCACATGTGTAGGAAAATCACTGTACCAAGCAGCTTGCCCTTAGAAAGTTAATAATTGAAAATAAGGGAGGGGGGATGGGAAGATGGCTCAGTTCAATTCCCAGAAATCTGGTGGGATTTGGGGGGAGGCATGTTTTGTAGTGTAATAGTAATCCCAGTGCCTAATCTCAGTGATGAGGAGGAGACATGTGGATCCCTGGAGCTTACTGACCTACTTGGAGAGTGCTTGTCTCAAAAAATTTATGCGTGTATATGTGTGTGTGTGTGTGTGTGTGTGTGTGTGTGTGTATGACATCCAGGGCTGATCTGGCCTCTACATGCTCATGCACACACTCATTGTATGCAAACAAACATGAACACGCATAAAGAATAAAGACAGAGTGTAAAAGGTTTTTGAAATGCAGTCATCCTGCGAAGATTATTATTTCCAAAGCATTTCATACAATGCAATGCTTATCTTTAGATTACAAGATTACATATCCCAAAAAAAAAATGCCTGACCTCCCATGAGTTGGGATTGACAGATATATCCAGCTCAATGAGTGGCAACAATGATGCATTTTCTATCAAGCCCTAAACTACACCTTTACAAGGTTCTTCCTCAAGAGGAGCCCAGTCTGGTGAAAATTTCAGAAATGAAGAGCAACTGAAATATGACTGCCTGCTATACAGTAGCAACTATGGTGGCATCAAAGAAACTACTCACTCCCTCCAACAGAGAAGGAAACGGCCTTCTAATTTCCTCAAAGAGAAATACACAGTAACCATATTTATGTACTAAAAGTAACAAATGGCCACAAATGAAATTATCACAATGTAGTTTATTTAACCAAAGATACTAAATATTGCCATCTTGACGTATAGAAACATTAGTGAAATGGGGTCTTGCTTTATAGCCAAACCCATGGAGAAAATCAAGAAAATCGACAAACCTTTATCCAAAGTAACCAAAAGGCATAGAGAGAATATATAAACTAACAAAATCAGAAATGAAAAGGGGGACATAACAACAGACATGAAGAAAATCCAGAGAATCATCAGGTCATATTTTGAAAACCTGTACCCCACAAAATTGGAAAACTTAAAGGAAATGGACAACTTTCTGGATAAATATCACTTACCAAAATTAAATCAAGACCAGATAAGCAAATTAAACAGACCTATAACTGCTGAAGAAATAGAAACAGTCATCAAAAGTCTCCCGACCAAATAAAAAGCCCAGGACCAGATGGTTTCAACTCAGAATTCAACAAGATTTTCAAAGAAGAATACCAATACTCCTCAAATTGTTTCACACAACAAAAACAGAAGGAACATTGCCAAACTCTTTTTATGAGGCTACAATTACCCTGATACTCAAACCACAGAAAGCCAATACTAAGAAAGAGAATTGCAGACCAATCTCACTCATGAACATTGATGCAAGAATACTAAATAAAATACTGGCAAATCGAATCCAAGAACACATCAGAACCATCATCCATCATAACCAAGTCGGCTTCATCCCACAGATGCAGGGATGGTTCAACATACGAAAATCTGTCAACGTAATCCACCATATAAACAAACTGAAAAATAAAATCAACAAGATCATCTCATTAAATGATGAAAAAGCTTTCGACAAAATACAACATCACTTCATGATAAAGGTCTTGGAGAGAGCAGGGATACAAGGAACATACCTAAACATAATAAAGGCAATATACAGCAAGGCAACAGCCAACATCAAACTAAATGGAAAGAAATTTCCAGTGAACACACTGAAATCAGGAACAAGACAAGGTTGTCCACTCTCTCCATACCTTCTTGAGGTCCTAGCTAGAGCAATAAGACAACAAAAGGAGATCAAGGGGATACAAATTGGAAAAGAAGAAGTCAAACTCTCACTGTTTGCTGATGATATGATAGTTTACATAAGCGACTCCAAAAATTCTACCAAAGAACTTCTACAACTCATAAACACTTTCAGTAATGTAACAGGATACAAGTTTAACAACAACAACAAAAAAAAAACAGTAGCCCCCCTGTACATAAATGGGCTGAGAAAGAGATCAGAGAAACATCACTCTTCACAATAGCCACAAACAACATAAAATAACTCTAATCAAACAAGTGGAAGACTTGTATGTCAAGAACTTTAGCTGGGCGGTGGTGGCACATGCCTTTAATCCCAGCACTCGGGAGGCAGAGGCAGGCAGATCTCTGTGAGTTCGAGACCAGCCTGGTCTACAGAGCTAGTTCCAGGACAGGCTCCAAAGCCACAGAGAAACCCTGTCTCGAAAAAAAAAAAAAAAAGAACTTTAAATCTTTGAAGAAAGAAATTGAAGAAGAAACCAGAAAGTGGAAAGATCTCCCATGTTCTTGGGTACGCAGAATTAAAATAGTAAAAAGAGCAATCTACAGATTCGATGCAATGCCCAGCAAAATCCCAGCAAAATTCTTCACAGACCTTGAAAGAACGGTACTCAACTTCATATGGAAAAGAAAAAACACAGCATAGCCAAAACAATCCTGTACAATAAAAGAATTTCTAGAGGCATCACAATCCCTGACTTCAAACTCTACTAGAGAGCTACAGTACTGAAAACAGCCTGGTATTGGCATAAGAACAGACAGGAGGACCAATGGAACTGAATCAAAGACCCAGATATCAATCCACACACTTTTGAACACCTGATTTTTGACAAAGAAGCAAAAAATATTAAATGGAAAAAAGAAAGCATATTAACAAATGGTGCTGGCATAACTGGATATCAACATGTTGAAAAATGAAAATAGACCCAAATCTATCACCATGCACAAAACTCAAGTCCAAATGAATCAAAGACCTCAACATAAAGCCAGTCACACTGAACCTCATAGAAGAGAAAGTGGGAAGTACACTTGAACACATTGGCACAGGAGCCCACTTCCTAAATATAACCCCAGTAGCACAGACACTGAGAGAAACAATCAATAAATGGGACCTCCTGAAACTGAAAAGCTTCTGTAAAGCAAAGGACATGGTCGACAAGACAAAACGACAGCCTACAGAATGGGAAAAGATCTTCACCAACCCCACATCAGACAGAGGTCTGATCTCCAAAATATACAAAGAACTCATGAAACTGGTCATCAAAAGAACGAATAATCCAATAAAAAAAATCGAGTACAAACCTAAACAGAGAACTCTCAACAGAGGGATCTAAAATGGCTGAAAGACACTTAAGGAAATGTTCAACATCCTTAGTCATCAGAGAAATGCAAATCAAAACAACTCAGGTTCCATCTTACACCTGTAAGAATGGCCAAGATCAAAAATACTGATGACAACTTATGCT
Organism: Ondatra zibethicus; assembly: GCA_004026605.1. NCBI lineage: Eukaryota > Metazoa > Chordata > Mammalia > Rodentia > Cricetidae > Ondatra > Ondatra zibethicus. The sequence continues at coordinate 69,473 of PVIU01001471.1, read as the reverse complement.
GGAGAGGTTGTAGGGAAAAGGGAACACTTCTTCATTGCTGGTGGGAGTGCAAGCTGGTATAGCTCCTTTGGATATCAGTGTAGCGATTTCTCAGAAAATTAGGAAACAACCTTCCTCAAGACCCAGTAATACCACTTTTGGGTATATATCCAAAGGATGCTTAATCGTGCCACAAGGACATGTGCTCAACTTTGTTCATAGCAGCATTGTTTGTCATAACCAGAACCTGGAAACAGCCTAAATGCCCCTCAACCAAAAAATGGATAAGGAAAATGTGATACATTTACACAACAGAAAAAAATAATGACATCTTGAAATTTGCAGGCAAATGGATGGAGCAAGAAAACATCATTTTGAGTGAGGTAACCCAGACCCAGAAAGACAATTATCACATGTACTTACTCATAAGTGGTTTTTAAACATAAAGCAAAGAAAGCCAGCCTACAAACCACAATCCCAGAGAACCTAGACAACAATGAGGACCCTAAGGGAGACATACATGGATACATGGGAAGTATAAAAAGACAAGATCTCCTGAGTAAATTGGGAGCATGGGGAACTTGTAAGAGGGTAGGATAGGAGGGGAGAGGCAGGGAGGAGAGCAGAGAAAAATGTAGAGCTCAATAAAAATCAATAGAAAAAAAGAAAAGGAAAAAGTAACAAATGACCACAAATGAAATGATCACAATGCAGTTTATTTAACCAAAGATACTAAACATTGCCCTCTCAATGTATAGAAACATTAGTGATCTGGAATCTTGCCATCTCAATGTATAGAAACATTAATGAGACGGAATCTTGCTTTATAGCCGAACACATCCCCAGGGTTGCCTCAAACTTGCAATCCTCCAGCCTCGGAGTGCTGCAGTTACCCATGTACAGTTTAGTAAGCCTTTGCATTCATATTTCTCGGCTAGGTCATGTTGATCCTGTGTGTGACTAATGTCCATGGCACATCAATGTGGAGCACATTTCCAGGGCTCAGTAGCTACCTGTGGTCAGTGGATGCCATGTTGGACAGCATAGCGCTGGAGTTCAGGGCCGCCAGTAGCCCAGACACAGCATGATGTCAAAGAAGAGACTCACAAGTGGATTGAACTCCTTGAGGCAGAAACTGTTTTTCACAAGGTGGGCTCAGTCATGAGTCGTGACTGGATGAGGGGTGTGTGAGTGACTGAATATGAAGGGGTGGGTGACAAGTGTCATCCTGACATGCAAATTGCACAGCAGTGCAGAATATAATAAGAAAGGACGGGGCTGGGCCAGGAGCTCAGCTGTCAGAGTGCTTTGCCTAGCGTGCACAAAGCCCTGCCTAGATTTCATCCACAGTTCTGCATAAACTAGGCATAGTGACACATACTTATAATCCCAGAACTCGAGAGGAGGAGACAAGGGGGCTGGAAGCTCAAGACTGTCAGGGGGCTGGAGAGATGGTTCAGCAGTTAAGAGCACAGGCTGTTCTTTCGAAGGACCTGGGTTCAATTCCCAGCACTAACACAGCTGCTCACAACCATCTGTAACTCCAGTTCCAGGGGATCTGGCACCCTCACACAGTCATACATGTAGACAAAACAGCAACACACATAAAAATAAACATGCAATGGTTGTCCTCAACTACACACTGAGTTTGAGGCCTCTGATAGCTACCCTGCTAAGTTCAAAGCTCGCTGTCATGGATCTCTTGCTTTGGGAAGTCGGTACCCAATCAAAGACTCCATGCTTGCTCTGATGAAGGTATCCTTGGGGGGGAACATCATGCAGCAGACTTCTCATCAGAGATCCAGAACCCACAGCAAGAAATCATTGAACCCACACACAGATCTCCCTGTTATGGCCCAGTCCCCATTTCCCATTGGTCAGTTTGCACGCCAAGTGTGTTGGTTTGAATGAGAATGACTCCCATAGGCTCATATGTTTGACTAATTGGTCCCCAGTTGGTGGAAATGTTGCAAAGATTTGGGAGGTGTTGTCTTGTTGGAGGAGGTGTGTCACTTGGGAAAGACTGAGTGTACTGCATGTGTGTGTAGGTTTTAGATGTTTAGCTGTTCCTGCCAGCACGCTTTGGTTCTGCCATCATGGACTCCAACCCTCAGGAATTGTAAACTCAGTTAAACCCTTCCTTCTAAAATCGTCTCTGTCACAGTGATTTATCAAAGCAATAGATAAGCAATTAAGACAAAAACTGTGTACCCCATTCCGAAACAGAACCCCTATCCTCACAGTGATTTCCAGGGGCCCAGGTGATCCATGCTCCGTTTCCCACTCCTTTCTCCCCAGCTCCCTGTTCATTATGCCCACGCTTAGTTTTCCTGCTGGTCTCTAGCCAAACTGAGTGGACTCTTGCTTCAGGGCCTTTGCATTTGCTGTTCCCAAATTTCAGAATGTTCTTCTTAGCCTCTGCCTGGCTTCCAGTCCCTTGTCCTTCAGACATCTACTCAATATCATTTTCATATTTCTTGACCTCCTACCTGTAGTAAATTCTCCCTGTCCCTCTCAAGGCCCTGTCATTTCATTCTCCTCCTTAGCACTCACCACCATCTAATATCTAGGTGGCTATTAATTAGCTACATGTGTCTCCAAAACGCTGGCAACCGCGAGAGAAGAGATCCCATGTTTTGTTCACTGCTGTAGTGTCTGAGTTGCTAAGTTCACAACGGAGGCCTCGATCACAATCAAACCTCAGTCACAAAGGACTTGATGGCACTGAGAAGATATCCAGTCGGCTGAATGTTCGCTACACAAGCATGAGGACCTGTTAGAAATTACATCTGGAAGCTCATTTTCAAAGATGCCTCCAGCCAGATTAGGTCCAGTTGCCGCTGAATATAAAACACTAGACTCCACTTAATGCCTTCAAGCCCAGCTATCCAACACACACACACACACACACACACACACACACACACAATCTAGAAATGTAGAGTAGAAAATTACTCATAGCAAGCTAACCTGTAAGGTCATCTGTCTGACAAGCTCTACAATGAACAGGGTGTAAAATGGTAGCAACGAAGCCACACTTGCTGTTGTTGTTGTTAAGAAAAAAGCATACTAAACAACAGAGAGACAGTAAGACCTAGATGATAGGTATAATATTGGGCCCTTCTGGTTGTTAAATTAAAAGAGGAAGGGCCTGGTGTTAGGGTTTGGAAACTGTCCTCTGTACTTAGTGCCCCTGCCATTGTAGGCTTGACAACCAGCCTTGCAAAGTTGTAAGTAAAACTGCTTTTCTAGGACTCTTATTATGAAGGGGGGACTGTTCTTTCTCACATACCTGAGTTAAATCTCCTGAACACACACACACAGAGAGCTAGGCATGCTTGTGATCCCAGTGATGGAGAGGTGGAGGCTGGAAGACTCTTGGAGTCTGCGGAGAATTCCAGGCCAGAAAGAGGTTGGATCTAAAGAAACAAGTACAAAGTCTCCTGAGAAATACGCCGAGGTGGACCTCCGGCACACACACCCACGCGCACACACCCCACACCCACCCGTGACGACGACCGTTTCATTTGTCACTTGGAAGCATTTTTGCCTAGTGAATCCTGGCATTCCCTTCGCTTCGGAGAACAGCTCGGTGAAGCCGCCCCCATTATGACTCCTACATTATTGTTATTTGATTTTATTTTTTTTTCTATTTTCAAATGGAAAAGCACAGCGTGTTTTGCCTGTCTTGTCTATCTGTGCACCACAGGCCGTCAGTGTCTGCAGAGGGCGGAACAGAGAGCCAGATCCCCTGGGACTGGAACCACAGATGGTTGGGAGCGGTCCTGTGTGTGCTAGGAACGGAGCCTGGCTCCTCTGGAAGAGCAGCCCATGTACCTAGTGGCCCAGCCATCTCTCCAGGCCCAGTTGTTGCTATTTTAAAAATAGTGAAAGCCAGCTGTGTGTGCGGCAGTTGTCCGCCGAGGGAGGGGTTGGTCAGCTGCGGCCTGAAGTCCGCATCAAACCCACCTACCATCTGTTTTCGTGTGCCCTGTGAGCAAAGAATGTGGGGTTTTTTTTTGTTCTGTTTTTGTTTTTGTCCCTTTCAAGTGGCTGTGAAAAGGTCACAGCAACAATAATAATTTGTGATGTGAAATTTGCATGCAATTCTCATGTCGGTGTCTGCAGATCAGTGCTAGCTGGGACATGGGTGCACTCGTTTTTTTCTTGTCTTGGCTGATTGTTGCGCTACATTGTCAGCGAACAGTCGCAGCAAAGAGCAGATGGTCTATGAAAAATAAATCTTTACAACCATTTGTGACAGATGTTTCCAGGTCTCCGGCTTAGAGCAAGGCATAGTGATTAAAAAGTAAAGGCAGGGCTGGCAAGATGGCTGAGTGGATAAATGTACTTGTCACCAAGCCTGACAATCTGGGTTCTCTCCACAGAACCCAAATATTAGAGAGAAAACTGTTCCTCTCCCACAGGCTCCCAACACGTATGCATACAAACTCTTTTGTTGTTTTTGTTTAAGGTGAGACGCTGTAAAGGGTAGAAGGAATATTTCCTTCAGTCCTTGGAAGCAAGAAATGTGTCTCCCTTTTACTTCCTCCCCCATCTTGGGATCTCCACAAGAAAATGATGTGAGCCTCCATGTCTTTATGAGTTGTGGTAGGGATATCCCAATGACAGACCTACACAGCTCCTCTCACCCTGGATAGACAGAACCCAGGGCTTAACTCCAATCAATACGAGGCGCCTGATTTTGGTCGTCAACTTGACCACATCTGGAACCAATGAGAACCCAAGCTGCTGGACACTCCTGTCAGAAGGTTTTCTTACTCAGATTATTTGAAGCAGAAAGGCCCACCCTAAACCTGGGCCCTTGCTGCTCTCCCTCATTCTCCTTCCAATGGTCATGTGTCCTGTCGCTGGCAGTATTAAATCCCACTTCCTTAGGGTTCCAACGTGGACTGAAGACCGGCAGCTCTCCAGGACTCTCCACCCTCCTGAGCTGAATAGCTGCGTTATTCTCTTCTTTTCCTCATATGACAGTCGTCGTTCAACAACCCAGACCCTGTCCTGTAAGCAAGCTTACTAAACTCCCTTTTAATCTCTACGTTCGTTCTGCCCGCCCTGTTCCTTTAGAGGGCCCTGACTGATACACAGTAGAACTGACCACTGCGGCAGGGCATCACTGCTGTGGCTGTGTCCCGTGATGTAAGGTTCTACAACAGCAGACCGGAAGCACCATGCTGTCAGCTGACCGTGGGAGGGGGATCGTGGACAGGAACCGGGGGTGGCCCCTGAGAGACTAGGCCAGCTTTTCGCTCACAGTAGATGAGAAGCCAGTGTTCTCTGTGTCAGTGACCATACATGAGTGTTTGTGAGACATGGAGTCATGACCCACAGCGACTGTGACAAGAAATAGGTATTATTGCAAGCCACTGAGTGTCATTCATCCACACACTGGAAAACTAATATAGCTACACAACTCAGAGCTTGAGCTGTGATTAACATCCTCTGCCCTTCTCGGGTTCCTCCTCAAGCCCTGTGCGCCAACGCTCAGTCATTGAGGCTGCCGATCAACACAATGGATCTCCGCAGTCCCTCTCCTGACACTGTGGTTCTGCAGATGCACCGTGAGACTGGAATCTGACCCCGGCATCCTGCGTGAGTCTCATCTCTGAGCAACAAGTTAAAAAGGAAGTAGAGTAACCATGAGCGGAAGTGGTTGGAAATGAAGTGACCACAAAGTGGGTGATAAGTGGAGCGGTCTGTGTGTCAAGCATACATACTGTTCTGGCTGGGCCATAGTTGTGCTTGCTAGGTAGACTGTTGAAGGTAGGGATCCTAGGTAGGCCTGTTGATGGAAGCCTATAATCCCAGCAATAAGGAGGCGGAGGTAGGGGGATCATTTCTTTTCTTGTTTGTTTGTTCGTTTGTTGAGACAGGGTTTCTTTGTGTAACAGCTCTGGCTGTCCTTGAACTCACTCTGTAGACCAGGCTGGCCTCAAACTCACAGAGACCAAAGATGTGCACCACCACACCCGTTATTTCTAAAGAATTTTAACTTGTTAATTAAGCACAATATTTTTAAAGAATTTTTAAGTTGTCCATATTTTCAGTTGTATTTTTCCAGGTGAACTCCAGAAGACACGTGCCCGCACCCAGACGATGGTTATAACTGCTCTCTGTGTGTTCTCTGCGCTTGCAGCTTGCTTGTGTCCTGATAGTTCATTACCTGGCTGTCAGGGGTCATGAGCATCCAGAACAAATAAGCAGACTGCAGCTTCGTGATTTGCATGGGGACTGTATCTCTGACAAGATCTGTTCTGTCAGAGGCGGAGCCACAGACAAGTCAGGACCTGTGGGTGTTGTTAGTTGGACTGTTTAAAATGGAGGAGCATTGAGCTGGGTGCAGCTGGAACACTTGCCCAGAGACCGAGGCTTCCCTGTCTGTAACAGGAAAGGGAGGCAGAAGAGAAAAGGATTTCTACAAGGGGGTCATGAGAGGTGCTTCAGAAAACATTTAGAGCTGGGCGTGGCGGTGGCGCAGTGAGGCGGGTGGAGATCTGTGAGGTAGAGGCCAGCCTGGTCTAGGAAGTGAGTTCTGGAACAGCTGGAGCTGCAGAGAGAGATCCTGTTGGGTGGTGGGGCAGGGTGAACAGCTTGACAATTAATGGGTCAGAAAAGGCCCTTGAGAAAACCGATCCAACTAGATGATATTTCTGTAAACACATGTCGTTTTTAGAATAACATCGTCAAATAAACCATGAAGCAAAAACTATGTGGTACAATAGTGTTAGTATCTTCCTAATACAGTCTTCCTAAACAGAAATGCAAAATATCAACTCCACAAGTGAGTTCAGGTTAGTATGGTCTACACGAGGCCCAATAAAAAAAAAATCCAAAGGAAAAGAATAATTAGGAGCTGGGCAGTGGTGGTGCACACACCTTTGATCCCAGCACTCAGGAGGCAAAGGTAAGTGGGTCTCTGTGAGTTCGAGGCCAGCCTGGTCTACAGAGCAAGTTCCAGCATAGCCAGGGCTACACAGAGAAACCCTGTCTCACAAAACAAAAAGAAAGAAAGAAAGAATAATTAGGGAGTTGGAGGATTGGCTCTATGGTTCTGAGCCCTTGTTGCTCCTGTAGAGAGCCTAGGTTCAGACTCAGCACAAACTTGGTGTCACCTGGCGTCGTGTGGGTACTTAGGCACGTGCACAGCATGCAAACATACATGCCATCAGGGTATGCACACATACAGAATAAAGTAAACCCATCTTCAAAAGAAATGCCTAAAGAATAATCAATGAAGTAATGTCGAAGAGATTATTTTTTCATATTTTCAGTTTCAAATTTCCAGATGAATTCCAATAAGATATTTTCAAAATTACTATAACATGTTCCACTAGGGGGAGGCGAATTCAGAAAAGTACCTTTGTACCCTCAGGTCATCAGGTCTCATACATGGCACAGATGCACAAAGACAAACTGTTCAGGTTTAGCCATTGATTAGCCCCAGTTGGTATTAAAAATGGAAGGAAGGCCTTTCCTGTCAGCATCTCAGGACAATGACGTTCTTACTCCCAGGAGGACTTCATGACCAAGATAGGAAATATAGTAAGACTCTGAGCGTCCTATAACACTGTCCACGAACAGACAGATGTTTCTCTATTTGGGCACCATTTCTGTGTACCAGGGTCTTGGGATAAATAAAAAAGATTTAAGACAGGGCTACTCATACCGTATGTTCCCCAGCAGATCACAGAGCGAACACACGTGCAGTTACCTGCGAACTTCAAATAAGCATGAACAGAGAAAACAGAAATAACCTGACACACAGCTTGCTAGGATTTGTCCTGAATAGACCAGGTTTATTCCCAAAGGACCTTCTGTTTTCAGGCAGAGGTTGCTGTGTGGAAAGAGCACTTTCGTCGGCAATGTGGATGATTTTAAATAGGGAGAGAATGTGGTGGTTCCAAATGGGAAATGAAGCAGCGAGCTTCTGAAGCTGCTCTCCCATATGCTGTCCACCGTCACATCTCAGGAGGAGCCCAGAGTGAAGAATCATCTGCAGGGAAGTTGCCAGGTGGAAGTCTGTGCCCTTTGACATCCACGAGGTTCATGTGAATCAGAGCGAGCACTTGTGGAGTTAATTAAACTCAGGAAGCCTTGCTTCCTCGTTTATAAAAACTGTAAACAAATAAATATACTCTATATTGTCTTCTAGGTGTTGTCTCAGTAAGGTAAATAAAACCGCCGCGTCCTTGATTACACAGTGTGCTTAGTAGAAATGTCTGGTCCTGCATAGCCATTCTGACAACCAACACGTATTCTGCAGAATGACTTCAAAGGCTTCAGAATGAATTTTCAGTCGTTTCTTGTCAATAGCCCAAACTCTGTCTCTTATCTGGTTTTATCTCAAATACTTTGGTACCTAACTTTTCATCAATATTTTTCTCCCTGTTCAGCCATTTCCTGTCAGAATACAAAGGGTTAAATCTCATATCTTGAGCAGTGATAAACAAGAGCGAACATCTTCCGCCCAGAAAGCAGCTCTGTCCCACTAGAGCAGAGGTTGATGATGAGCCTCTTCTCTCTCAGGTCCGTGAGAGCATATTCCTGTCTTCACAGTTCCATTGAAATCCCCCTCGTTCAGTCACATGACTTCCACATTAACCAACAAATATTCTTCCTCTGGAATTTTTAGGCTATACATTGTTTTTATTTGTTTTTGTTTTCTGTTGGTTTGGGTTGGGTTTTTGAACAGGGTCTCAGGTAGCCCAGGCTGGCCTTGAACTCTCTAAGTAGATGATAATGACCTTGAAACCCTGATCCTGCTGCCTCCACCTCTCAGGGCAGAGATTATAGGTGCAAGTCACTACTCCAGCTGGAATCTTCATTCTTCAGTCTCCACACACATCTGGAAAAGAGTCTGTCAATCCCTAAGTAGGGAAGAGCAAAGGAGGACCCTTGAGTCAAACAAATTGATCAACTTAGAAACCATTAATATATTGTTTTCGATCCATGAGTTTGATCTTTTTTCTAATCCATGGTGCTTTAAAATGTTTTTCTGTAGAGCTTGCTCATTTTGGAGGCTTCCTTGTTAGCCTATACGTCTGCTGCTACTATAAGTGACTTTTTGTTTTGTTTTTTTTTTTTTATTTTTCAAGACAGGGTTTCTCTGTGTAGCTGTCTTGGAACTCACAGAGACTCATCTGCCTCTGCCTTCCGAGAGTGCTGGAATTAAAGGCATGTGCCGCTACTACCTGGCTTGGCTTCTTTTTCTTAAAAAAGAAATTTTACTCCCCCTCATTCACAAATTTTGCAGTTCTGTTTCCCACATTCGGAGAAACTGCCAGTGTGACCACAACAGGAATTTGATGGATAAGCTTCACTCTGGGAAAACTGCCTTTGTGGTCATGGTGTTTCCTCTGCGACATAAGTTTTCTGTTATTGCTGTTGTTAGTTTTTATCATGGTTGTTGTTTATTTTGAGATATAGTTTTGCTAAATATTCCAAGCTGATCTGGAACTCAATAGATAACCCAGATTGGCCTGGAAGTCATGGCAATCCTCCTGCTTCAGCCTTCCAAGTCTGAAATTATAAGCAAGTGCCACCACACCCTGATATTGTTTTCAGAATTACACACACACACACATACACACACACACACACACACGTAGGCGGAGGCTTAGGCGGAGGCTGCTCATTCATCCCCAGCCGCCCAGACCCAAAATAATCACACAGAAACACTGCTTGACCTATTAGCTCAGGTTTCTTATTAACTAGCTCTTACATCTTGAATTAACCCTCTTCTATTATTTTATATTTTACCACAAGGCTTGTGGTTTACCAGTAAGGTTCCATCTTGTGTCTGTCTCCTTTGGCGGATACATGGTGTCTCTGACTCAGCCTACTCTTTCTATATATCAGATTTCCTACCTGGCTATACTGTGCCCTGCTATAAGCCCAAAGAAGATGTTTATTAACCAATGGTAATAAAACATATTCACAGCATACAGACAGGAATCTCACATCACACACATGCACACGCACACACACACACACACACAGAGAAGGGTTCTCAATGTGTAGTCCTGGCTGGACCAGAATTCAATGCACGGACCATACTCACCAAAAGCTCACAGAGATACACCGGCCTCTGCCTACCATGTGCTGGGATTGAAATTGTATGCCACGATGTGTGACCTTAAAAATTACATCTTTTAAATTAAGTTTACTTGTACATAAAATAATAACTGGCATTTATGCACTGATTTTGTATTCATCAGCTTATCCTAATTTTCCTTTCATAATTCTTCCTGTCGATCCTTCCGAATTCTGCATGTATAACATCACAAAGCATTATGTTTCTCCCTTTCCTCACTTTCACTCCTCTGGCCAGGAACTTTCAGAGAATGTTACTAGAAATGACAATGGATTTGTGTGGTTTGATCCTGATCTTGAAGATAATGTTTGAAACCTGTTCAATATGAGGAATTAACTTTGTTCTTGAGGGAAGTTCTCTGAGTTTCCTGCTTTACTAAATATTTGTGAGTTTAGATATTAAGGGTTGTTTGCTTTGGTATTACTTTTGTTGTTTTGAGACAAAAGTTCATGTAGCCAAGGCTGGCCTCTGATATAGCTGAAGTTGATCTTCAGCCCCTAATCTTGCCGCCTCTCCCCTCACATACAGGGACTGTGGGTGTGCTCTTCCGTGACTGACTTTCTGAGGTGCTGGGGATTAAGTTCAGACCTTTGGGCATGCTAGCCAAGCACTCTGCCAACTGGGTCACAGCCCAGCTGCTAAGTATTTATCTTTAATCATGAATGGATGTTGTAGTTCACAAATCTATTTTCTGCAGCTATATGGGCAGACTTAGGCTTTTGATCCATTAATCTAGTGAACGTATTAATCACATTTATAGTGTCCCCTTTTACCTTGTTTGGGACTTTTGCATCCATAGAGGTAAGATAAGTTTTCTTTTTTCACACTGATCTTTATAGTTTTGGTAGCTAGACCATAATAACCTCAATGAATTAATTATAGAGTTCCAACTTCTTGTTTTCTCCAGATAGAAGACTGTAGAAGGTCAGAATTATTTGTTCCTTAAATTGAATGAATGCTATCTCCTCTGTACAAATAAGTTCCCAGCACCTCAGGTTCATCCAAGAACCTACACCAGGAGAAAAGAGTCCATGAAGCCTGGATTGGAGTAGGATGAGTAACCAGCACCTGCTCCAGGCAACTAATACCAGGAGCAGCACACAATGCCCACTTCTGGAGAAAGGGCGAGAGATGTAACCTGAGCAGTGACTATAGCCCCAATGCATGTTGAGCGTGGGAAAGACGTCACCCACTGATGGCAAAGCTAGAGGGACCCTATCAGTGGTGGCAGACTGGGTGAGTTCAGGTTACGACAGTGGTGTTTGCGAAGCTGATCAAATGAAGACAGCATGGAAGGAGCATGCTCGTGGGAGCCTCTAAAGGAACAGAACTGAGGGACGACTATATCAAAGGGAGCCTTGCTAGACCGGCTTACAGGACACAGTTCAGATAAGCTAACAGTGGCTGCCTCACCCTGGAGAGGATGAGAATCCTGCCGTTGTTCAGTTTCTGAGCCTGGAGGTCTGAGCAGTCCAATTCTGATCTGAGGCCTAGAGAATTCCTGGAGAGCTGCTGGTCTTCAGTCTACGGAAATCGGGATTAGGTCCTAAGATTGGTGAAGAAACCACAGCAACAGGGTAGATGGAGTTGCTAGCAAGACTGAGGGCAATCAGGCGAAATCAATAAACAAAGTTTTCTTCATCCATGTCCTTTTGCCTGGGCTGCCACCAGAAGGTGCCACCAACATCTAGTCAGGTCTTCCTGCTTCAAATAATCTGATTAAGAAAGTCTCTCCAGGACTGCCAAGCTGTAGTGATATTTCAGAGCACCTCTGTTGCAGTTTCTTCTGAATTCTGCATCCAGAACAGCTTCAAAGCTGCTGGCTGAGGTGATCCAGCCTCACAGAACACTCCAGTCAGGATTTGACCATAATCCTAAATTTTCTTTGGGTCTCCATAAGATTATCATTGTCCTCAATCAGCAGGAAGTAGCCTGGAAAACTACACCCACATTCCCAAAAAATAGATTATGGATGTTTGTCTTTGTTTAGTGTGTTGGTTACAAGTTGTTACGGTTAATGGCCATTGAAAAAAAAAGCTAAACAAAGGAGATTAGATTCAGGGTCTTATTTTGAAAAGAAAAAAGCAAAGTGCTGTGGGATAATACTTTTGTACACTGTAAAAGTTTGCCACTCATATTAGTTTAGTAAAATACTAATTGGCCAGTAGCTTTCAGGGCCATTACAGTCTTCAGCGCAGTGGGTGGCTCTTTGTATATTAATGAGCTATCAGGTGGCTGAGGTCCAGGCAGCTTCAAGATGGGTCCAGTTGACAGAGGAACCAATTATGTGATTGAAGGATTGAAATGTTCAGCCTGACTCCTAATCTTAAGGGCAGAGAGACAGGCTGGAGACTGAATTCAGTCACCAGTGGCCAATAATTTCATCAGTCACCCTTGGCTACTCAGACTTCCAGACTTCCATGCTCTGACATAATTCTTGAAACAACTGATATGCAGGAAAGATTTGTCTTGGCTCTTGGTTCGGGCATTCCAGTCCATTGCCGTTTGATTCTGTTGTTCTGCAGCCTGTGCAGGAGCACAGTGGCCAGAGAAGAGTGTGAAGTAGAGCAAAACCACCCCCTGACACGTGACTGGGAAATGGGGGTGGGGGATGGAAGGAGAAAGGGGTGGAGAGAGTCAGAGTCTTGATATCCTTTCGTGGTTACTCCCCCAGTCAACTCCCTTCCATCACAAAACTCCACCCTCTAAAGGTTCCAACAGAACCACAAGCAAGTAACCAAGCCTCCATTACACAGACTTAGAAAACAATGAACATCCAAACTGTAACAGTTATCTATGTAAAGAAGTCTCCACCGAACTCCTGAGTGATAGGTGACTTGCCAATCAATGCCTTTGTCTTGGAGAAAACATCCCAAGGAACTGCCATAAGAATCAGCCTGTCATTTCTCTACACACCGAGGTACACACTACAGGACAGAAGTGGAGAGTATGGAAGGAGATGCAAAGTTCCTTTTAGCCAAGAATTGCCATGGCTGGGACTAACCAATGAGTCAATGTCAGGTTGTAGGTAGCCATCTCTCGTGGTGGCCATGACTGAGGTTCATGGGGCAAGGACAGCGAGAGCCTAGAGAAACAAGTCACTTTGGTTCTGGAACCCAGGCTGCTGTAGTTAAGGGAACTGTCACCATTCAAAATGAAGGAGCTTTGCAAAATGGCGTGACCCTGGCTCACAGGAGGGGAGTGCTCTCGTCATCTCAGAGACAATGCTTCTGCACTTGGAGCCCTGCTGGACCTTACCCTGCGCGTCTCCTCACCCTCCAGTCATGTGACTCCTTCTGACATACCTTCCCACAAACCAATAAGGATCAGTGTTTCCCCGAGTTTACAAGCCACAGCCATAATGTTCAGTTATGAAGGGAGGGCACAGTAACTCCTACTCTGCAGCCAATCAGTTGGAAATACACAGCATCTTGGCCTGATAAAGACTGGAATCTAGAGCATGTGCAGTCTCGTAGGACTGGATTAACCTGTAGGGTCCATGCTTATTGCTCCAGGGAGACAGTGTGATAATTCAATGGAAATTAGTTTTAAGATCCCAGTTCAAGCCTGGGGATTTAAGGAGTTGGTTATTAGTGTGGAAATTCTTCCACATTTCTTCAGCAGTACTGAGGACACACAAACATGTTTTCCTTTGATGAGAGAGAGGGAAAAATGTTACTCTTGGATTCTGTCTGGCGGCAGCCAGTGTTCTCACCTGGGACTATTAAAAGAAAACAGCTTAAATTAAATAAGTAATAGACGCAGACTGGCAGACTTGACTTGTTTTGACCTAGATAGAACATGAACCTGTATAGAATGAGATTCGATAATTCTGTTCTTTCATGATCATGACCTTTCGTGAGTGGGGTTGACAGTGTCCCCAGTCTATATACTATGTGTTTTCAAAGTATGATATCTGCTAAGTGTGACTGTGCAGATTCACTTCCCTGAGGGTTTTGTGAAATAAAAAGCAATGTTGTCATTGTGTTGCTACGGAGGAGGAGGAGACTAAAAAGAGGCTGGAAGATCAATGGGTATTGTAGAAGGAAACTGATCATGGATCAGAGAAGATGTCGTCTTGGGGGATGGAGACCACCCTTGGAAAGGCCCCATTACTCAGCAATTCTGTGTAGACACTGGGAAATATTCCTTAAAGCCTGAGGTAGTTTGGCAACTTAGAAAGAGGCGCTTCATTGTCCTCCCCTAAAACCCAAAGCTACAGAGACCTGGATTAGAAATTTAAGGGTTAAAAGATATTTATAATTTGGTGGCCTGGGCAGCTGTTCCTCATTCCTACTTCTTCAAAAATGGTTTTATGGGAAGAGAGAGAGAAATAAAGAAAATAAAAATGATTTTTTATGCTATCACATGGTAAATTTTTGAGCATAAATTTTTATGAAAACTCTGTACTGACTTACCCTTTATTGGAAGGAGATGTAAATTTAATGGTTCTCTTTGAAGTAATATTTCCATTCTTTAGCCTTAGCTTCTCTTCAATGGCTATGTCAATTCAAGGTCCTTTGGTATAAGCAATAAGAATATTGCTTAATGGGTGTTTTTAAAAGAGCACAGAGGGGCTGCAGAGATGACTCAGCAATTAAGAGCACTGGCAGCTTTAGCAGAGGACCCAGCTTCAGTTGCCCAAACCCAGTGGTGACTAACAACTGCCTGTAACTCCAGTCCCCGGATATTGAACACTTTCTGCTCTATGCAGGCATGCAAGGGAGGGCTCACAGAGACTGAAGCAGCAACCCTGTATGGGTCTGTGTTAGGTCCTCTGCGTATATTACGACTGTTGACTTGGTGTTTTGGGGAGACTCCTATCAGTGGGAATGGGGGCGTCCAGATTCTTGTGCCTGCTCTTGTGACCCCGTTCCTCCTATTGAACTCCTATTCCAACTCATTGCCTCACCTAGCCTTTATGTGAGGGGTTTGTTCCTTATCTTACTGCATCTTGCTATACTGTGTTCAGGTCCCTGGGAAGCCTGCTCTCTTCTGGGGTGGGGGTGGTGTAGAGGATTGGGGGCTGCTGGAAGGAGTAGAAGAAGGGGAAATTTTGGTTGGGATCTATTGTATTAGAGAAGAATAAATTTTAAAAAAATCAATATGACATTAAAAAAGAAGAATAAAGAGCAAAATAAAATAAGGCAAGGTGGTTTGCTCCTGAAATCCTAGCCTTCAGGAGGATGAGGCAGGAGGACCAAGAGTTCCAAGTCAACCTGGCTACCTAGAATCCTGTCCTGAAATAAATAACAAAATAAATAAGGCAGTGACTTTCTTTTGCATTTAGATTTATGTGTAACATTCTTTGGCCCATTGGAAGGCTTCCACAGGACAGGAAAGGCGGGTGACCAAGGAAACACCAACAAGGTACACATGAAGTTTAAAGCGGGTACCCTTGGCCAGATGAATTCACTCTGTTGGGACACAGTTTGCTCAGTGGTAAAACAGAAACAATGATAGATACACGTCTCGTGGGATAGCAAAGATGGTGAATGAATCAGTAAACACACAGAGTACCTGACTAGTGTGAGCAGACAGTGTGTGTGTGTTCATTCGCTCACCAACTGTGTAATGAGCACCTGCTAGGTACTGTAATAGTGGAGGCGCTCACGGTGTGTAACTCCATGAATACAACAGACGTACATAGCGCCAGCCTGCAGGCTCTAATCGGAAGCATGGATACATTTGAAGCCAGAAGCTCAATAAGGGCCAGCTGTTTTTATGTGACTGATGTGATAAAAAGATCATAAAAGGCGAAGATGTGGCTCCATTGGTAGAGGACTTGCCTAGCGTGCACAACGCTCTGGGTTCAATTCCCACCACCACAGAAAGCAGGAGTGGAGAATTCTTGAAATTCCAGCACTGCTGAGGTGGAGAATTAGGAATTGAAGGTCACCCTTACCCGTGCAGAGAGTCCAGGGCTAGCCACCTGGGCCCTATGAGACCTTGTCTGAGTTTTTTGTTTGTTTATTTTTTGACAAAAGAAAAGTAAAGGGTCATGAAATACAAGAGAGGAGCCACAGGAATTTGTGGGGCTTGTGTTACTAAAGGTAACCAGCTTTTGTGTAGAACTGGCTTCCTCGGGGGAACCAAGTACTTCTGAAGAGCTTTGGCGCCTGCTTGTGCAGACCTGCAGGAATCACTTTGCTGCTGCTGTCATAAACCAGCATAACCAAAGCAGTCTGTGGAAGAAAGAAGAGGGTGTGTTGGTTGTTGTTGTTGTTGCTGCTGTTGTTGTTTTGACTCACGGTTCCAGAAGAGAAAGAACCCATCATATCGGTAAGGAACAGCAGCAAGTGGCAGGGATGATGGCCAGGGCGGGAAGTTGAGAGTTCACGTCCTCAACCATTAAACAGAGTGGACGGGAAGTGGGGTGTCTTGGTCAGAGTTCTATCGCTGTGAAGAGCCGCCACGACCAAGGCAACTCTTATAAAGGAAAGCATTTAATTGGGGCTGCCTTACAGTTTCAGAGGTTTAGTCCATTACCACCATGGCAGGAAGCATGGCAGCACACAGGCAGACCCTGGAGCAATAGCTGAGAGCTATTGAACATGCTGATACCAGGAAGAGACCCAGCCTTGGAATGGACTTTTCGAAACCTCAAAGCCTACCCCCAGTGACACACTTCCTCCAACAAGGACACACCCCCTAGTCATTTCAAATAGTACCCCTCCCCGGTGAACAATTATTCAACTCTTTGGGCATATAGGGTCATTCTCATTCAGTGGGGCAAAGCTACAAACAATGCCCAACTCCAGTAAAATGCTTCTACCAGAAAAAAAAAAAGTCACTCAACTTCCCCAAGCAGCATCACTCCACTGGCCAGTTTTTATGTCAATTTGACACAAGCAAGAGTCATTGGAGAAGACTGAGCAAAAGCCTCCATAAGATCAGGCTGTGTAGGCAAGCCTGTAGGGCATTTTCTTAATTATTGATGTAGGAGGACCCAGCTCATTGTGGGTGGTACCATCCCTGGGCAGATGGTCTTGGGGTATAAAAGCAGGCTGAGCAAGCCATGGTGAGCAAGCCAGTGAGCAGCATTCCTTCATGGCTTCTGCATCAGTTTCTGCCTCTAGGTTTCTGTCTTGAGTCCCCGCCCTGACTTTCTTTGGTGCTAGACTGTGATGCGAAAGTGTTAACTGAAATAAACCCTTTCCTCGGGCTGGAGAGATGGCTCAGAGGTTAAGAGCACTGATTGCTCTTCCAGAGGTCCTGAGTTCAATTCCCAGCAACCACGTGGTGGCTCACAACCATCTATAACAAGATTTGGTGCCCCCTTCTGATGTGTGGGCATACATGCCAGAACACTGTCTACATAATAAATAAATAAATCTCAAAAAACAAAAAACCCTTTCCTCTCCAAGTTGCTTTTGTTCATGATATTTTATCAAAGCAGGAGGAACCCTAAGACCAACTGGGTATCATGTACTCAAGTACCTAAGCCTATGGGAAGGAACATTCCTCATTCAGACTCCAAGACGCATCTGGACTCCTCTCAGAGTCTTACAGGCACTCATCGAAATCACCCCCACCCCACCCCTCCCCCAGCCCCCCCACCTCACCCCCGCCCCCGCATTCTGCTCTCTGACGGGTTCAGTCTGTGCCATGCGCCCTGACTGGCTGCACTGTGTTACTTCGGATGATGTCAAGGCCCTTGACCCTGGTTTTGCTTTGGTTGTATCTCTGCTATTTCCTGGAGTTATGTCAGCCATCCAGCCTTACAGATTGCTTGGCTGAGATCTGTAGTTGTCGTTTTCCTTTGAAACTGTGGGTCACAGTGTACATGCTTTAAACAGAATCCTCCCGCCCTGGGAGACTGAAAAGCTTGTTTTAAAAAAGCAAAGCTGCAGAGCAAGCTGTCCTCCTCGTAACACACCGGGATGGCCGGAGCTAAAGAAGGGCACGCGGAAATCTCAGGTTTTCTTTATGTATTAACAGAAATGCTTTAAATGAGAAACAGAATGTCACGTTTTACCGCCAGGGTGCCCGGGACAAATCCAGCCAGCTGAAAAAACAGACTTCTAAATGAGAGCTTAAGAAAACAACACCCTGGCGACCATCAAAGCAGTCTTATGATTCGTGTAGAATGTGTTCAGACGGGGTTTCTCAATCCAGTAAGGAAGGGCGATGACCACTGTACTTGAGTTTACAATGTTCTCTTCCTGTCTGCTGGGTGTCAGAAGGCACAGTGGTACAGTTCTTTGGTGCTGTTGGCTGTGGACTCTGTCCTGATTTACATCAGGTTCTGGTTGACATTTTTTTTTGTCGCCTTAACAAAAGCTGGGGTGATCTAGGTAGAGGAACCGCAATTGAGAAAATGCTTCCACCCAGATCTCTGGTGTCAAATTTGTAGAGCATTTTTTTAAATTAATGATTAATGGGACAGGCCCAGTCCACTGTGGGCAGTTGCCATTCCTGGGTGGGTGGTCCTTAACTGAGTGATAAAATACAAAGTAAGAGGTTTCAAGTTTTATCACAAACAAATAATACTGATGCTGACTGTGCTGGCTAGTTTTTATGTCAGCTCAAGCCAGGCTAGAGTCATTTGGGAAGAGGGAGCCACACTGAGAAAATGCCCTCACCAGATTGTCCCGTGGGAAAGTCTGCGATGCGATGGGTGTGGTTGATATGGATAAAGCCATGCCACAGAGGATGGTGCCAGCCCTGGTCAGTGGTCCTGGGTGGTATTAGGAAGCAGGCTGAGCAAGCCATGAGGGAAAACCAATAAGCATTACTCTTCCATGGCCTCTGGATTATTTCCTGCCTCCAGGTTCCTGCCCTGCTTAAGTTCCAGCCCCAACTTCCTTCAGTGCTGGACTGTGAGGTGCAAGTATAAATGAATTGCAAAAAAAAAAAAAACTTTCATCCCCAAGTGGCTTTTGGTTATGATGTTTTGTCACAGTGATAGAAGCTCTAAGACATTGATACATGAATATTAAATGTATTTAATGCTCACTATGAGACAAGATCATGCAAAGTGTTGTTCATATATATATATGTATATATGTGTGTGTGTGAGTTTATTTAACCCCATGATGCTAATCACATTGGATGTCAGTCCCAAGGCACTAGAATACAAATCTTTAATCTTCTTTAAAATATCCATGACTGAGAAACATGGCTTAACTGGTAAAGTATTTGCCATGTAAAACACAAGAATATGAGTTTGACCCCCAGCACACATATAAAATCTGAACGTGATGGTATGCACCTGCAGTTCTGGTTCTGGGGAACGGATGCAGGTCGATCACTGGTACTTACTGGTTAGGTTCAGGGAGAGAACTTGTTTCGAAACATAAGGTGGAGAACTATTGGAAAGGTACCAGACGCGAATCTCTGGCCACCGTAGGAATACATGTGTACAGGCGCCCACACCCCAACTCCTAATACTGCTCGGGTGTAGGGAGCTCAGAGGCTGACAAGGCCGACTAACTCCTCATAAAACTCTTGAGGAGACACACAGCCCTGAAAATAGGCACCAATTGTCCCAAGGGCTCATTTTTTCTTCCTGTAACTAGAACGATGCAGATTTGTTTATCGATAGCATGGGGCTAGAGGCAAAGGCCTAGTCACCACTCTGGATTCACCAGGGCACCTAAAAAGGGAAGATTTGGATTGTTGTGCTGATGGTCTCCATGTTACATACTGTAGTAGGAGGCTGCTCAGACCTGAAATAATCACACAGAAACTCTATTAATTAAAGCACTGTTTGGCCTATTAGCTTGGGTTTCTTATTAACTAACTCTTACATCTTAAATTAACCTGTTTCTACTATTCTATGTATTGCCACATGGCTATGGCCTACCTGTAAAGTTCTGGGGCGTCTGTCTCCTTCAGCTGCTACATGGCATCTCTATGACTCTGCCTTCTTCAGTTTAGTTTTTCCACCTATCTCTATTCTGCCCCGCCACAGGCCAAAGCAGCTTCTTTATTAACCAATGGTAATAAAACATATTCACAGCATACAGAGGGGAAATCCTACATCAACATACTGCCCAGATGTTGATGGTCTCCACGATGCATACTGCCCAGATGTTGGTGTCACATACTGCCCAGATGTTGGTGTCACATACTGCCCAGATGTTGATGTCACATACTGCCCAGATGTTGGTGTCACATACTGCCCAGATGTTGGCGTTACATACTGCCCAGATGTTGGCGTCACATACTGCCCAGATGTTGGTGTCACATACTGCCCAGATGTTGGTGTTACATACTGCCCAGATGTTGGTGTCACATACTACCCAGACGTTGGTGTCACATACTGCCCAGATGTTGGTGTCACATACTGCCCAGATGTTGGTGTCACATACTACCCAGATGTTGGTGTCACATACTGCCCAGATGTTGGTGTTACATACTGCCCAGATGTTGAGGATCTCCATGAGGCATACTGCCCAGATCCCACATTTCACTCCACTGCATGTACCTGCACTCTTTATATTCATTTCCCCTGGTAGACACTCCCAGCGATGATTCAAGTTTAGTAGACTCTAGTCTGGACTTGATCGGAGTCTCAGGAGTCCTCATAAGGGACCAAGCTAGGAAGAAGATCTAAGACCTCAGAGGTTTCTACAGTGGAAGAGTGTTAAAGTTCTAATAACAACATCAACAGCTCATCTCTGGCTAATCCCCTATAGACCATATTTATTATCATCTGAAATTATGTCTATGATGCCCCCAACAACACCCTCCTCTCTCCCCTCTCAGAAATGGAATCCATGGCTTCCTTGCCATCACTAAGGAAGTGCTCTGCTGGGAGCCATAGCCCCAGTCCTTGTGTCCTGCTTCTTCACAGCAGAAAGCACCCACTTGACTTGTCTGGAGAGCTACAGAGGGACTGGCTTCCTTCTCAAGGGCGTGGCAAGCCCTGCCTTCAGCTTTTACACGTCCCGTCCCGAGAGGCATCAGCCAATTTGTTGAAATCCAGAGTCTCTCACTGTTGACACAGCACTCCTGTGCAAATATTTGCTGCAGAGAAAACATCTTTGATGCCCATGAAACCAGTGAAATGAACCGGAGAATTAATGAGAACATTAAAATAATTTCTCCTAAGAGCTCAAGCAACCCTTGGTTGGCCTCATGCACAGCATAGCTTTAATGAGCCTCTCTGTCTACTCCTCCTCCCTACTCTGCTCCTCTAATAAAAAGCTCTGAATTAAGTTGCTACTTGTCATCTGGTGTTGTCTGACTTAATATCTTTCCACACAGCTTTGAAATCTCCCTCAGGAACATGGAGTTTAAATATAAGAACAAAGACGGGCTAATGGAAGAGAGGAAAATAGAAAAGAAGAAATTTGGACATTTCCTAGCTGTTCCTTCCATTTTCTGTTTTGAGACAGGGTCTCAGGTCGCCCAGCCTGGTCTCAAGCTCTCTAAATAGCCTCAGGATGACCTTGAACTTCTGAGGCTCCTGCCTCCACCTTCTGAGTGCTGGGCTTATAGACATGCTCTATCACACCCAGTTTTGTGTGGTGTTAGGGGTGGAACACAAGGTTTTCTGCATGCTAGTCAAATGCTCCACCACCTGAGCTGTACCTTAGCCGCCTTTCCTCTAACCAGCGCTTCCTTTCTCCAGCCCTCAACAGCTCCTTCTGGTGGGCTGTATGCAATCTGTGGGCTCCCCTCTCTGTCTCATCTCTGTCCTCTGGAAGTTCTTGTTTCCGTCCCTCTGTCTCATGTCTGTCGTCTGAAAGTTCCTGTTTCCGTCTGTCCTTCAGAGTTTAATAGAAGAAGAAGCACATGCCTTTATACTCAGGCTCAGAATAGAGTAATCTTAACGTCTTAATGAAACTTGATGCCAGAAGCTCTCAGATTCATATCATAACCCTTTTTCAAGTTCTAGTTTCCTTCATCTCCTAATTCACTGGATCAGCAAAACCTTTTGAGAACTGTGTTTGACTGGTACTTAACTGTCTTCTTTGTTCTTCACTGTTTGCTTACTACTTTTTGTTTTGTTTTGTTTCTTTGAGACAGGGTCTCTCATAGCCCAGGATAGCCTAAACTTGCCTTGTACTTGAGGATGACCTTGAATACCTGATCCTCTCACCCCACTTTCTGAGTACTGGGATCACAGGCAGAAAAACAGCCCCCCCCTTTCCAAATGTAAGCTGCTCTTCCCACTTGGTAATGTGAAGGGGTTGTAATCAGCATGACATTCTGTAAGACTGTCAAATAACAAGTACTTGGCTCCTATTAAAGTGAGTTATTTTAAGGAGCAGAGATAAGTCATCCTCATCTATTAGTGAAATGTGATGTTTTTGCTTTAAGTGGGGGTTGAAGACGCTTTGGAAGTCACCTTTCATTCATTAGACACCGAACGGCTGAAGCCCTTGTACAAGAAACAAACGAGAAAAATCCATCTGACAAATCTATAACAATTGCAAAACCCAGTTTGGGGTCCTTTACAGAATTTAAAATCTGAAAGAGAAGACAATAAGCCCCAGATGAAAATGAGCTAAGACAGACAGTCCACGAGGGAAGGCTTCGCTGATGGGCCCTGCTGTGACATGGCCTTGGGCATCTGAGAGAGGAAATGTTCAGGGTGGGCAGGAACCTTCAGCAAGTTTACATCCGTCCTCCTGGGATGGTCCAGGTGTCCAGAATCCTGACTATTGCATTCAGATTAGAGCCACAAGGTCTATGATACTTGGGAACTAAATGAAAATAGATGAAGTGTCGTTCCTGCCCTCTAGCCACTGAGGGAAAAGTTTCCTGAGCTGAGGGGGTTGGGGAGGAGATAAGTTTGTATGTTGATAAAGAACTTCTTGGGGGGGACATTTGCTGCTATAATGGGGAACAAGGGGATGTTTAGAAAAACACAGCTGTGAAGGGAAAAAATGAAATTTGACAGTAAGTGGAAAGAACTGGAAGTCATTTTGAGTGAGGTAACCCAGACCCAGAAAGGCAAACATTGTACATTCTCTGTCATAAGTTAATGCTAGCTTTGAATCTTTAATGTGGTCTTTAAGTTGGAGTACCCACAGAAGACAGAAAACTAGGAGGGGGCTGTGAAGGTGGAGCTCAAGGAAAGGAGATTGTAAGTGGTTAGAAAGGGGGTTCAGGATGGGAGTGCAGGATAGAGGTGGGAGTGTGCGGAGGGATCAGTAACATTAAAAACCTTTGGAAGTGTCATACAGAAACTTACTACTGTGGAAGAGTCCTAATATATATTATATTAGGAGTTACCCTTTAATGGGAGGATACTACCTCTCCCCCAGACCCACTAGCCATCAAATAAGAAGCCTGATGCCAGGTATGGGCTATTTCTTTTTGAGTTGTTGTTCAGTGGGATCCCACATTACAGGGTTTAGCCATTGCTCTGGTTACTCTGCAGAACTTGATTATAAGACCCTATTTCTGCCAAGTGTGACACAGGTGTGGTACACCTTTAGCCCTAGCAATAAGAAGACAGAGGTAGGCAGATCGCTGAGTTCAAAGCCAACCTGGTTTGCTTAGCCAGTTCCAAGCAAACCAGGGCTACACAGTAAGACCCTGTCTCAAAAACAAAGTAACTAATAACTAATAAATAACTAACAACAAAAGGACCTATTGATGAATATATCATCTGTCTGAGTCACAGGACATTGAGAAACCAATTAGGTACTGATCTGAAAGCTGCATTTCTACTGGTTAGCTTTCACAGGGCTTGAAGCTTCTGTGCACACTACTGGGAAGGAAAATCATTGGTTGTGCCCCCATGTAGACCTGAGAGCTACAATAACCACTTACCCAGCAAAATATACCCATGGGTATAATAATGACATACATCTTATGGGAGTAACCAATCACCCTCTGATTGGATTTAAAGCCTACTCCATAAGATTGATCCCATGCCTGATACTGTTAATTGGGTCAAAATAACAACAAAAAAAAATAGAGGATAACTTTCTATCTTTCGAGACGGGGTTTCTCTGTAGCCTTTGGTGCCTGTCCTGGAACTAGCTCTGTAGACCAGGCTGGTCTCGAACTCACAGAGATCCACCTGCCTCTGCCTCCCGAGTGCTAGGATTAAAGGCATGCGCCACCACCGCCCAGCTTCACCAGAGAATCTTTTTGTTGTTTTTCAGTAGATGGTGATTAATACAGAAATCAACAACTGGTCCATGTGGAGGAATAAGAGACCAAGGAGTGCTTAGCTCTGAACGGGACATCTGTATCACACATCCTTCTCCCGAAACAAAGGGATCATTGTAGCCAAAGGAAGTGTCTGACTGTAACGGAACCTTGCTTTCCAGACAACACACATATACACGTGAATTCACAGCAGCTCAGATGGCTTGTACAAGACCTGCACAAGATCAAGCCAATCGGCATCCCAGATGCTCATGACGTCACACTCCTGCATGAGGAGACACTAACAGTTGGTGGTGACCAGGAGAGGTAGGTACCTTTTTTGGGGGGTGTGGACCCCTGAGAGACTCTCCATGCTCATGCAGCCATCTCTAAATGGACTCAGTGTCTATTAATTTTTTTTTAAAAGATCACATGAAGTTGGGAGGGGAGATGGGGGGATAGGGAGAAATTGGAGGTAAGGGAATCAGGGGTAGATTGGATCCAACCACATCATGTGAATATGTGAATATTAACTAAAATATTTAATAAAATGTCTTATTAAACGGAAAAAGAAAAAATTGTCTGCCATAATCTCGAGAGCAGTGCAGTACAAGTGAGGATGCATGGCTTCAGAAGCCATGACAGTAACCTGGACTAATCTGGTAGTAAAAGAAAGCTCGGGGCTGTGAGTGACACCCTGTTTTCTAGTAAACAGTTAAGTGTTTTAAGAGGCAGTTTGAGATGCCAAGGAGATGGGTTCTGGGCAGCAATCCCAGCAGGGGCTGAAGTCCAAGGTCCTCGTCCACCACACATTTGTCTGAGATTCCCAGGAGCTACAAGAGATCCTTTTTTGTTTGGTTTGGGTTTTTTAAGGATGGCTTCTGGAGTGTCAGCCAAACCAATACCTTTTCTGAAGTAGTGCACACGTCAATGTTATGAGAGGTGTATCCTGGCATATCTGCCCTCTACAGCGGGAAGTAAATCTAATCTCTGTCAGGATCTATCAGCAAAACAATGGCAGTTCCCTGCTGAAAAGCCACAGGGGCAACAATGGTCTGATCTTGACTAGGAAGTCTCACCTTCCATAAATGGCACTTAGAACATGGATTCAGGTGGTCCCTGGACACGAAGGCAGTTCTGAATGAAGTGCACAGGAAAAGCCTTGAGAGGGAAGCTACCAATCGCAAAGCATGCGGGAAGCACTTTCTTGTGAAAGGCTAAAGTGTGGCTACGCAAGAGCTCATGAATCTTCTGATGCTCTTCATGACGTAGCTACCTGGCGTGCGATCCCAAAGTGCCTGGAGTTTTGAAGAGCCAGGACAGAGAAGAGGTAGGACATTAAAGTGGAGAACTAGTTAACAACACTGGGAGGTCGGGGGTTTCCAATTTGGGTTCTCAGTCTCGGACTGACTTAAACGTAAGCTTGAAAACAGGTTTATTCGAGTTTAAAAGAAAAACCCAGGGCAGGCAAATTGTAAAATCAGCGGCTGCCTGGAGGAGGAAAATGAAGAAGAGAAGGGAGAGCAATCTGTGGAGGTGAGTTGTGCCAGCCCGGTGTCAGCCACATGGTGACAGGAAGCCAGCCATACGTATGGCAGAGTGTCAGGAAAAGCATGGCTGGGTAAAAGAGGGAAATATAAAGTTATACTTTTCTGAAGAAATCAGAAAACTGGGAAGATTTCTGAAGCTCCTTGGCCCCCTGCAACAGGGGGTGAGAATTCTGGGAAGAAAGTACATTATCTCATTAAAGGTATAATTATTCTGCCTATCTCATTAGCATGGGTTACGGTTAACCCACCTTCTTAGGGGGTTGCCCTGCCTTTCTGAGGATTGTCCATTGGTCAAGTGATTGTCTGGCCCAGCTGCTATGTTAGACCTCTACCCAGGTCAGAGCTTTTATTCTCCTGGCCAGAAGGAAAGCGTCGTCCCTTAGTGGACCTTTACGGCTGCTGTGTCATTAGGACTTGACTTGTTTCCGGGCCTGAGAGTACGTCACAGGAAGACTGAGTCTCTAGTAGACTAACCTGACAGAAACAACCTGAACGAAATGAGGACATGACCACTCCATGCTATGGTTGAGGAGAAGGTTTTTATGGTAGCTGTGAGGGAGGGTACAGCCAACAGCATCTGGAAGAGATGGAGAGACAGTAGTAGACAAAAACATGATCAGTAGACTGAACTGGGCCATGAAGGGGGTTGGGGATCAAGAGAGGATGAGGAGAGGGAGGGAATAAAGGAGATGGAGAGAGGAGCAAGCAAACCAAGGGGGCAAATGGCCTAAATGGCAATGGTTATACAGGAATGAGAAGCTGGGAGAAGAGGCAACCGTGGGCTGGAGGCGGTTAAGGTGGGGGTGGGGTAGGAAGAACTGACAGGAGGTGGGTACCAGATGGGCCTGTAGCAGGCACTTGTTCAGAGCTCCTGGAGGCCAAATGTGCTTGGGTACGCTAACAGGCACCACAGTTAGCTGTATCCAGGGTTTCTTTTGGACCTGACACAGCCAAGCAAACAAACAAACATATAGGGGTTGAGGGGCAGGAGCGATGGCTCGGTGGTTAGGAACTCTTGCAGAGAACACAGGTTCTGTTCCCAGAACTCACGTGACGGCTCTCAACCATCCATATTCCACTTCCAGGTACTCCAACTCTCTCTTCCGACCTCTGTGGGCACTGGGCATGCATGTGGTACACACATATGTAAGCAAAGCCCTCAGACACATAAAGCAAAATAAATCAAAAATATAATCTAGAGGGGCAGGGACTAGATACAATCCTGAATGCATGAAGCCCTGGGTTCCATTCCCAGCCCGGCCTAAACTCTCAACCCTAGCACTTTAAGAGCTGGAAGCAGGGGGCTCAGAAGGTCAACGTCATTATCCGAAACATAGGGAATTCAGGCCAGCCTGGGCTACATCAAACTCTGTCTCAAAAGCAAAAACAAACAAACAAAAAATTATAACAAGTGTTAAAATTCTCACTTCTAACTAAATAGACAAAGGTATTCTGTTTTGTTTTGTATTGTTCTGTTGAGACAAAGGGCACTCTGTAGCTCAGGTTGGCCCCTCAATCAGTCCTGCGGACTGCCGTGACAGACATGAGCCACCACATCTTGCTCAAAGTTGGTTGTTGCTGCTGTTCTAAGTGTAAGGATGTGGAAGCTGAGTTATGATTCAACTTTCCTAACACGTATGATGTCCCGGGTCCCAGGCCCAGTACTGCAAATACAGAAATAAAAACAAAAGCAAAGCATAGGCATATGTACCGTGGGTTCAGTGTCTCCCTCATCACAGCCTTCTGGCTGGGACAGCAAAACCACAAGATAGTTATTACTAATAAGATACGGACAGGAGAGTGTGAGAAGCAGGAGACTCTTGGTTCGAGAGGTCCCTGGGATTCCAGTAATCACACAGCTCTGAAGATGAGAAGTTCCCCAAACTCTTTATTGCCGTGGGATGAAAGGTGGTAATTCTCAGGTTGGCGAGCTGTCTGACAATGGAGAGGTAGGATTTTATTGACTCCTTTGGTTATCTTCAGGCTGTTAAATTTGGTTCGCAGTTTCTACTGTGGTAGCAAAGGGGAACACATTAGTTTATACGGTTGAGAAATGAATGTGTGGGCCCCGGGGATGCCATGTAAGCCTGAGAACCTGAGTCCAATAACCCCCCAGGACCCATGTAAAAAGCCAGGCATGGCCACACAGGCCTGCAACCCCAGTGCTGTTGGGGGAGACATGAGAGGATCCCAGGGGCCTCACTGCTGCCACTCTAGTTCCAGATTCAGTGAGAGACCTATCTCAATGAAAGAAGGCAGAGCACAGTAGAACAGGGACATGCAATGTCCTCTTCCAGCTTCCATGTGTGCATGTAGTAGACACACATTTTACAAACGTGCACATGTGTGCACACGCATACAAATAATTTCTTTTTGTTTTTTGTTTTTGAGACAGGGTTTCTCCACGTAACAGCCCTGGCTGTCCTGGAACCCACTTTGTAGACCAGGCTGGCCTCGAACTCAACAGAGATCCACCTGCCTCTGCCTCCTGAGTGCTGGGATTAAAGGCGTGCACCACCACCACCCAGCTTCAAATAAATATTTTTAAAGAAAGAAAATAAATGTCATTTAGACAATTCAACTATTACTGAGTTGTTGAATCCACTGAGGTGCTGATTAATTCTGGTTTATCCTTTCTCTTGGTAGTGTATTCAAGGCCTTCACTGGGAGGCTCACTGTTTTCCGTAATAAAGAGGGGTTTGGAGGCTGGAAGCAGAGTGGACAGGCATGCTAGAAGGTTCCAGTACATTTCCATGGTCAGTCCTCAGGAAAATCCCTGGCATCACTGCGAGGTTCTATGAGGTACCCAATTGCAAGCCCTTCTCTCCACCTCCGCTGGAAGTGCTGGCTTCACAGTAACCCTAGGAGAAAGTTAGAAACAATACATACGATGGGAGAAGAAATCGAGCTTCAGAGAATCTGTGCATCATGGCCAAGGTTACCGGGTCTGGGGGCACACACCTATCATCCCAGTATTTAGAAAGCTGAAGCAGAGGAACCCAGAGATGGGGACCAGTCTGGGCTGGGTAGCTAGAGTCTCAGAACAAAAACTGAGGCTGGACAGCAGCTTAGCGCTTTGAGGGGGAGGCAGGAAGAGGAGGAATTCAAGGCTGTCCTCAGCACATACTGAGTTCCAGGTCAGCTTGGGATGTGTGCAACTCGGTTTAAAAAAAAAAAAATCATGCACCTTTAATCCCAGCACTCAGGATAGAGGCAGATGGATCTCACCGAGTTTGAGCAGGATGATCTACATAGCAAGTTCCAGACTAGGCAGGAGTAAGTACACAGTGAGATCCTGTCTAAAAATTTAAAAAAAAAAAATTAGTTACCAGGTGATAGAGTGGCCGTGGAGGGCGCCTGGTGGCCTTCTCCTCACAATGGCTCAAGGGAAATCAGGTGGGCATTGTGAATAGTTGTCTGTTCTGTTTTTCATAACTGTTATGATACAAGTTTGCCATGAGCAGCCACAACAATAAAAGTGTGCCAAGAGTGCAAAGCAAAACTGAAAAAAGACAAAGGCATGTTGAATTGGGTTTTTTCTTTTTTTCTTTTCTTTTTTTTTCCTGTTTCCAGTTTCTAAGGATCATACTTGCCCCAGGTCAATGTCATTGTATCACTTATATTTCCTGGGGGGCATTTGGGTTGGGGTGGGAATTTAGAATTTCCTGGCTCTCTTTAAGGCAGTTGTAGGGTGTAAGGAATATCGGCACGTGGACAACACTCCATCATGCATAAGCAGTTATGATTTGTGCAATTTGTTGTTATCTACACCATGATTATGGGCAGTCTGACAGCCCAGTGTGTGCCATCCTTGACTTCCTTATCTCAAAACAAAACAAAAACAAAAATGTGTTAAGGAAAAGCACAAAGCACAATGCCCAGGAAACAGGCCTGACAGAAGGCTGTGCATCCGTTGCCAGGGAACAAGGCGCTTCTCTTGCTGTGAAGGATAAAAGAAAACATGACTCCCACAGGAGACACCTTAGATCCATCTGAAAAGATCTTCCCTGCTAAATCAAGTGCCACCTGGGGTCCCAGGCATGAAGGCTTGGGGCACAACAACTTGGACCTGACAAATACCCGGCTGAAGGCAGCAGATGGCCTGATTATGTTAGCTACTTAGGTAAATCACTTATTTTTTTTCTATAAGATAATAATAATTTACTCTTATAAAATGGTTTTCTATAATATGATGTTTTTATTTCTTGTTTTTCTCTTCATATAGGTAATTGTCTTTCTAGGTATATATCTGCCTTATCAATTTATTGCTTGGTTTCTCATTGAAAGTCATACATTAGTAAACTCATACTCTCAAATTACTATCGCTTCTCTCTTTTGTTTGTATAAAACAACACTTTGGCTCAGACATGAGTCAGAGTTTCCAAAGTGGCCCCAACCCTGCTTTCCTACTGTTGGCCCTCACTCTGCTCCGGGGTCTCTGGTGCGTGCGTCCCCAAGACACCAGGCCTGTTCTGTAATTCAAGGTCATCTTCTCTGTGAGCCTCACGAAATGCTGGACCCTTGCAGTTAAAGCCATTATCCCCTGACTCTCATCCAAGTTCTTCCTAAATCTTCAGCTTGCTGAATTATCCTGATGCAATAGCCCTTGGCACAGGCTAAATCCTCAGCACACGTTCACAGACAGAAATTATTAAAAGAGTCTGTGGCTAATGAGTCCAGGAAACAGACTTCCCAAATTAATGTCGTGGTCATTCTGGAAAGACTGCAGGAGGGATGACAGGGACAGAAGTGAGCCAAAGTGAAGTGTGTGTGTGTGTGTGTGTGTGTGTGTGTGTGTGTGTGAGCGCGTGTGGGTGTGTGCACGCGTGTGTGCGTATGTATGTGTGTATATGTGTGTACGTGTGTGCGTGCGTGTGTTTGAGCATGTGTGTGCATGTGTGTGTGTATGTGTGTGCATGTGTATGTGCATGTATGTATGTGTGTATTGTGCACGTGCATGTGTGTGTGCGTGCGTGTGTGCATGTGTGTATATGTGCGTGTGTTGTGAGGTATGTGTGGTGGCATTTGCCTGTAATCCCAGTACTGGGGAAGCTAAAACAGGAGGACACAGACTCCAGTTCAGTCTGGGATGCATATTAAGACTTTGTCTCAAAGAACAAAACCAAACAACTACACAAACAAAAACCTAGCAACGACAACAAACAACGCCCAAATAACCTGAAGAAAGGGATATAGAGGCCGTTTCAACAAAGATCAATGTAATGCTTATGCTAGAAAAATCTAGAACTTTCCAAAAAGTATATGTCATGGCTATTCTTGGTTGTCTACTTGACTACATGTGGAACTAACTGGGTGGCTGGGCAGACCTGTGAAAGACTTTACTTAAATAAATCATTTGAACTGGGAAAAAGTACTTTTAATCTAGATCTTTGAGGTGGGAAGATATACATTTAACCAGGACCACACCCGCTGGCAGCCTCTGTAAAGGACATGGAAGAAGGAAGCTCGCTCTTGCTGCAAGCCCTTTCCTTCACTGGCATTTGAGCCTGCTTCTTCAGAATTCCAGAAATGTACTAAAGACCAGCTAAGACATTCAGCCCCGTGGGCTGAACAGCTCTTGGATTCTTGGACCTTTCATTGTAGACAGTCATTGTTGGACTAGCCGGACCACCGCCTGCAAGCCATCCTAATAAATCACCTTTATCACATTTCTGTAGAGAGATTCATCCTATCAGCTCTGTTCCAGTGGAGAACCCTGACTGCTACAGCTCTTAAAGGAATGACAATTGATAAGAGAGTACATTTGATTTACTCTGCATCCATATGAAATAGACAGTCAGGTGTGAGAGCATGTGCCTTTAATCTAGCCTTTGGGAGGCTGAGTCAGAGAGATTTCTGTGAACTCCAGGCCAGCCAAGAATATATCTAGTGAATCTCTCTCTCTCTCTCTCAAAAAAAAAAAAAGACGAAGGAACTGGGCTACATCTTAGTGTTGAGTCTTTGCTAGCATGCATGAAGCTGATCGACTCTGTCCCTAGCAAACAAACAAACCCGTGTGAAAATAACACAAGATAAACTTGTGGGGAACTGGGTCTCTTAGCAGAACCTGACACTCATGGCCAGGGATGTTTATTCTTGCCTGCCCCTGAGGCCACCGCTTTTAGAGAATAGAAACCAGGTGTGTGTTCTTTGAGACGTTTCCAGCACAGTGACACACACCTTTAATCCCCCCTCTCTGGAGGCAGGCAGAGGCCAAGAGTTCCAGGACAGCCATGGCTGTTTGTTACACAGAGAAAGCCTGACTCAAAAAACAAAACAAAACAAAAAAATAAAACAACAGAAGAAAAAGGAAGAGTAGCTTTTCAAGGTGTAGGGAGAAGTTTCTTTCAATCTTCAGAAAGACCTTATGGGATCAAGAGGTAAAAAGCAGATTTTCAGAGGAGAATTTGTCCTTGGCCTTCACCCAGCGTCTTCCTCAAACTGCACCCAGCTGAACAACTTGCCCGCCAGCCCCTCCTGGATCAGAAAATCACCCACCCCCAGCTCCCTGCCATCCACCACTCCTTCTTTGCAAAAGACTGGCTTCCTCAGAACAGCCTGAGCTGGCTTTACCTCTGCCCTGCCCCGCCGGCATCACTCACGATCCT
The DNA here is from genome assembly GCA_004026605.1 of Ondatra zibethicus. Classification (NCBI taxonomy): domain Eukaryota; kingdom Metazoa; phylum Chordata; class Mammalia; order Rodentia; family Cricetidae; genus Ondatra; species Ondatra zibethicus. The sequence goes on along the minus strand of PVIU01001471.1, from coordinate 37,164 downwards.
CACAGTTACTGTCCCCCCGTACTTCTCCCACACGGAGCCACTCGGCTAAGCTATTTATGGGACTCCACAGAACACCACTAAAGGTTTCTCCCAGCCTGTGGGGACTGATATCACTGTTCAAGAAACAAGGACAGAGTGTCACCCAGCCAGCAAGAGACAAAGAGAGATTGAAGAGATGCGTCAGGGGTTGGCTGTGCCTTGGCTACACCAGACCTCTCTCCTCCAATGGCCTGTTTCCTTCATTCTGTTTCCAAATGTTTCCAGTGGAGCGGCCTCCACTGTTCTAGGAAAGACTGGCCCGGCAGAGAAGAAAATAGACAAGGCCTGGGCCCTCCAGGGGCTTATGATCTAATAGGGGTAAATAAACAAACCCTCCCTCTGTGTGTGTATTGGCATCTACACTCTGTATAAAGATACACGACACAGTATGCTAAGAAAATACAGGATAGAAGCATGGCGGTTGTTGGATGCTTGTTTATTTATTTATTTATTCGGTTGTATTTATTTTTAAGACAGGGTCTCCCTGTGCTGTCCTGCCTGACTCCCAAGCTTCTGAGGTCAATGATTCCCATGCCTCAGTCTCTTGAATAGTTGAGATTCTGGGTATGTGCCACGATATTTGAACAAAGTAATTCTTTCTTTTTTGCATCTTACTCCCCCCTCCCTTTATTCTTTCCTTCCTTCCAAGCTTCACGCTGCCAGGGTGATCTTGCAGACAGGGTGGCTGGAAAAGGTTAGCACCATGATGTTTAAGTATAATCAGCACACCTGAATGTAAGTGAGAGGATTGGGGGAGCGAGGCTTGGGGTCACCTCGCTGTGTGTCAAAGTCAAGAACAGCTTTGGTTACATAAGACCCTGTCTCAAAAAAAATGGATAAAGTGTAGGCAAAAGTTCGTGCAGGTATGAACAGCTGAAGATCGATGAAAGACATCATAGTGGGGGCTCCTACCTTGACCAGGAAGAAGGTGGCCGAGGGCCCCAGTTTGCCTGGGGCTCTCAATGGCACAATGTAGAAAGTATCAGCAAACATAACTGAATGAGGGATCCGCATTGCAATTCTGGATGAAAGGTTTGATCAAAATCTGGGACAAAGTAGGTGCCAGTGGATGAACGAATGCTTCACATGTGTGATTTTAGGAACTTTGTTTACTTCTAGTAATGAGTGAATTTTTTTTTCTTCCTGAGCAGAGTTTATCTAAATGGTGCTTTAGCTGATGTGATACCACCAATTAAACCATGAGATGCAAACTAATTCAAGTTCAAGAGTAAATCATGGAAAGGTCATACATCAGCGGTCCAGCATGTGTAAGACTGAGGTAGAAAGATCAAGCTGAAGACCAGGCTAGGGCACCTGTGGAGACACAATTCCAAAGTGAAGAAACAGGAATAAAGGGAAGAAGAGGCATTCGAGCAAAGCACAGTAATAAACCTTCACAAGCCAAAAGCAGGAAAATGATTCGGGCTTAGCGGGCTAGGATGGGAAAGTGGGTAGATTCTGGAAATAAAAAGAAAAACAGCCTCTTTATTTTCTACTTCACACCTCCCCTGCTCCCTGATCTGTTTCTCTCCCTTCCATCCATTCTGTTTCCTCTGTGCACACGCACAGCTCCGTCTTATCTCCAGGGCTCCTCCACACAGACCATGATGGCCTCCTGCAAAATGTCTGAGGCTTAAAATGAGTGTGAGCTGTTAGCCGGGCTCATCACAGCAACTTAGCTCAAGCCCTCAACTCTCAGTCCCGGGAAGAACCTGACACTTCAGTCATACATGTGCTAGTCATGGTAACTTGAGGGGAACTGGCAAGATCAGGCACTGTGCGCATCTGCACAGATAGGACGATGGCTATGCTTGGTCGGAGAGTGGCTCACCGACAGCTCCAATTACTTCATTTCCGCTTTATTCCTAAATTTTATGATAAGTTTGCTGATGTTTCTGTATCACTTTCCTGTACTGTTTGGATGTCTGAGATTTCTCCAAAGCTTCAAAATGAAAAGAAGAGGCTGTTTTCTAAACTGAAAGAAAAAGACGTCTGTGTAGTTGCACGGATACAGGCACAAGCTCCTCCACAGGTGATGAGATTTTAATAGAATTAGTAGATCAGCAGATGTTAGCCTCCTTGAGCTCTTGTACACTGATAGTTTTATATGAGGGCTAGTAACCCAGTCGGCCATCCAATGAATATTTATTAAATAAGTACATTTTTTACTAAACACTCTGTGTGCTAATAAAACCAGAAAGTCCCAGGTTTATTTATAGAGGCTCAAACCAGGAAGGGAAACTGTATGAGTATCTGCACCTATGTGTATGCATGCATGCCTGGGGTCTAAGGGGGCCAGAACAGGTTATTGTGTATGTATGAGTGTCTGCACCTATGTGCATGCATGCCTGGTGTCCAAGAGGGCCAGAACAGGTTGCTAGGTGCCCTAGAACTAGATCTGGAGGCAGCTGTAACCCTTCTGAAGGGGCTGGAAACTAAGCCCAAGTCCCCTGTAAAAGGAGCATGTGACCTTAACACGGAGCCATCTCTTCAGCCCCATTCTTCCAGTTTATAGCAAGGAAAGACCTCAGTTATTTGGGAGCAAGTGTAATTTTCTTCCAATTAAAAAGAAGTTGTGGCAGGCTTGGTGGCACAGACCTTTAATCCCAGCACTTGGTAGTCAAAGGCAAGTAGATCTCTGAACCTGAGGCCAGCTCGGTCTACAGAGTGAGTTCCAGGACAGCCAGGGCTACAGAGAAACCCTGTCCCGAAAAACCAAAAATAAAATAAAGTATTCCTAAGCCACATATATTAATATATGAATGTGTCTTTATTTCCTTGCTGACCAGGTTGTTGTTCCACCCAAGAAGAACTAGGAACTTCACACTGAGCTCTGGACCAATCCAAGGCAATGAAGCAAAGGATTGTGCCTCATCACAGAGTACAGTGCCTACTAACGACACAGGACACAGGAGCAGTTCAAAATCAGGGCGGAGATTGGATGTGGCCTGTGTTTGATCTCCCTCTTGTCAAAAATACCAAGATGAGGAGATGCCATCACGGGTTCCATAGAGAGCTGGAGTCTAGCCTGGGCTATCTGAGACCTGTCTCAAACAAAACGAAAGCAACAACAGGAAGAGGACTGGCCCCTTCCAGTTGAGCTAAGGCCTCCAAGTGCTTTGGCTCAATAGAAGGAGGAGAGCCCAGGACAAGAAAGAAGGCCCCTAGACACCTGGCGAGTGGAAGCCGGAGCCAGTTCCAACATGAAGAGTAAAGCATCCTGAATCAATCTTCACTCCAAACTGGTGTAGCAGGTCCTACCAGTTAGACACAGAAATCAGAGGGTAGTTTCAAATTGCATAAATGCAAAGCCGTAAATCTCATGTTTTACTGAGAGAATAATAGGGAGATTTGTGGGGATTCGGGAGGGGGGCAGAAAGGGGAAGGGACTACGCGGTGCAAACCCGTCAGGCTGGAGTTCGGTTTAGAGCTGTGGTTAGCATCGGTTCTAGGGGTAGGGTTAGGATCCTGGCTTAGAAAGTGTGATTATAATTGCACGGGCTGGGGTTAGGCGTTGTGCTAGGGTTAGAATCAGAGTTACAGTTAGGGGTAGGGGTTAAGTCCGGGGCCAGGATTAGGGACAGAACTAAACATGAGGTTAAGTTTATGGGTAAGGCTGGGGTTCATTGTATGTCTCTGATTACAGTGTGGGTTAATCTTGTGGCTAGGACTGGGGATACAGATAGGTTTAGAGTCAGGCCTAGGGTTAGTCATGAGTTTCAAGCTGGGGGTAGGGCTTGGGCTAGCATTAGGGCTATGGTTAAGTTTAAGTTCAAGGCCTGTGTTACTGTTATGGCATGGGCTAGGCTTAGGGTGAGGGTTAGGATTATGTTTAGAGTTAAGGTTAGAAATAATTCTAGATTTAGGGTCAAGGCTACTTTTAACGCTGGGGGTAGCATCCGGGTAGGGCTGTAGTGTTAGGACTTGGTCAAATGCTAGGATTATGGCATGGTCTAGGTTTAGTTTTAGGGCTAAATTTTGTTTAATGTTATGTTTAGGTACAGGATTAGGGCTGGTCATATATTAATCTTTAGGGCAAGAATTACTTTTAGGGGTAGAGATAAGAATACGGCTATTTTAAGGTTTGTGCTGTGGTTGGGGTTTAGGCTACCATGAAGATTATGGTAGCGAATAGGTGTAGAATTAGGTCAGTGTTAGGGATAAGGACAGGGTTAGGGATAGGTCTAGGGTGGGTCACAGGAAGGTTTAGTGTTACGGTTAGGGTTAGGGACACAATTAGTATTAGGGTTTAGACTGGGTTTAGGACTGGCTTGGTGAGGATTTGGGTTAGAACCTTTTGGTTCTGTAGTTAGTGCTGTGGCAAGAGTCTGTGCTAGGGTTGAGGTAATGTAAGTTTTAGGGTTATGGTTAAGTTTAATGCTTGGGTTAATATTAGGCCTGTATTAACTATTTGTTTTAGCGATACATAAGGGTTAGGTGGAGGGATTTTATTAGGGTTGGGGCAGGGTTTACTTTTGTGGTGAGAGATACGGTTATGGTTAAGTTTAAGTTTAGGTCTTGGGTTAAGGTTTGGTGTGGGCTAGGTTTGGCATGGCACATCTACTGCCCAGTTTAAGGTCAGAATTTTGAGTAGTGCTAGGTTAAGGTTACTGGTGGTAGTACTAGATATAAGCCTATGGCTAGGTTTCAGTTAGCATTAGAGATAGTGAGTTTGGGATTATATTTATGGCATTAAGTAATTTTGGGGTTAGGATTAGTCTTGTGTATGTTTAAGGTTAGGTCTAGGTTAATGTTAGTGCTAGTTTGACTAGGGTTAAGGCCAGGATGTTCATGTTGGGTACTAGGAAAAGGATAAGGGACAGTGTTAGGGCTAGAGTTAGGGTTAGGTCTGTAGCTACAATAACCATTAGGGTTAATACTAGTTTAGGGTTAAAGTCAAGGTGCTGGCTAATTTGGGTCAACTTGACACAAGCTAGTCTTCTGAGAGGAGGGAGCTCCTGAGAGGGTTGCCTCCACAAATCTGGCTGTTGGCAAACCCGTAGGGCATTTTCTTAGTGATTAAGAGGGGAAGGCCCAGCCCATTGTGCGTGGGGCCATCCCTGGGCTTTGGTTGTGGGTTCTGTAAGAAAGCAAGCTGAGCAAGGTATAAGAAGCAAGTCAGTAAGCAGCACCCCTCCATGGCCTCTGCATCAGCTCCTAGCTTCAGGCTCCTGCCTTGACGTCCTTCAGCGACCAACAATGATGTATGGAGACAGAAGCCAAACAAACCCTTCCCTCCCCAAACCGCATTTAGTCATAGTGTCGTCATAGCAATAGCGACCCTCACTAGGGCAGTCAGATTTAATACTGTGATGGTGCCAAGGTAAATGTTATGGCTAGGATTCAATTTATCATTAGAGTTAGGGTCAGTGTTAGGTTTAATGCCAGCTTTAGGGTTAGATGGGAGCAATGCTTAGATTCGGGCTAGGTTTAGAGTTAGAGATTGGTATATGATTATTGTTAGAGTTTCGTGTTGTGTTATTGCGAGGGCCAGGGTTTGTGTTTGGATTAGGGACAATAGTACAGCTGGTATTCAAATTATGGTAAAGTCTAGGGAAGGGTTAGTGTTTCTGCTAATGTTAGGTTTAGAGCTGGGGTTAGGCTGAGGGTTAAGTTTAGGGTTAAAGCTAGGAACAGTTTCAAGGTGCCTGAATAGATCAGGTTATGACTAGGTTTGTGGTTAGAAATTGGTACAGGCTTCTGGATAGGTTACATCTATGTGTTGTGTTGTGGGGAGGACTGTGGATTTGTTTAGGTTTAAGGTTAGGATATAGAATAGAGTTAGTCCTAGGATTAGGGTTTCTGGTTAGGTACAAGGAGAGGTAGGGCTATTCTGAGGGCCAGGGTTAGAAGTATACTTACAATTAAGAATGGGTCTAGAGTTAATATTAACACTAGTAAAGGTTAGGCCTAGAATAAGGGTTGAGGTTAGGTTTAGGGCTGGGGATAGTGTTCCCACTTAGCTAGGGTTAGGTTTGGGGATAGTGTTCACACTTAGCTAGGGTTAGGTTTGGGTTTAGTGTGGGGCAGCTCGTAAGGGTGGAGTTAGACTTAGAGATGGGGCAGAATTAGAGTTAGGGTTTTGTCTAGGGTTGTGGTTAGGGATGAAGTTTCAAGCTTGACTAAGCTGTGGGTTATGGCATAGACTGTGGCCAGAGTTTTGGAAAGGGTTACATTTAGGTTCAGTTTTATGGTTAGTGCTAGGTAAGGCTGACCCTACTCTTAGGGCTATGGTTAGTATTAGGTGTAGGTTTTATGAGTAGGGTTAGGTCTAAGCCTAGCATTAAGTTTAGGGCTAGATTTAGTGGTAGGGTTAAGGCTGGAGTTAGGGTTGTTCTAAACGTGAGTGGCATGGTAGGTTTAGAGTCAGAGTTAGGGGAAGGGTTAAGTTAGTACTGCAGCTGGAGTCAGGGTCTGAGCTATAGAATGAGTTCTAACTAGGATTCGTGTTATAGCTAGGAGCAGGTTTAGAATGGGGTCAGGGTCAACGCTAGGCATATGGCTAGCGTTAGTGTTTGAGTTGGGTCAGGCCTTGCACAGGATTGTGTCTTCTTTCAGGGTTTTAGAATTAGGTTTAGGGTTAAGTTATGGCATGTGATAGGGTAGGAATAGTGTTATGTTTAGAGTTAGGATTAAAGGCAGTGCTGGTGTTAGAATTAGTTTAGGAGTAGGGTTAGGGCTAGGGCTAGGGTTAGGGCCAGGGCTAGGGCTAATGTTAAGTTAGTGTTAGGGTTAGAGTTAGAGTTTGATCTTCTGTGAAAGTTATGGTTGGTCTTCTAATTTGTTTTATGTATATGGGAATGGTTAGTGTTTGGCTATGGTTCAGGTGAGTATTTGTTTTAAGTTTATAGATAAGGTTTGCCTTTTTTTCTGTTTAGGTTAGGACTGGGGTTAGTTTTGTGTCTTTGTCTAAGATTAGGTTTTACTATTATGTTTAGAGTAAGCGATATGACTAGGTTCAACTTTCAGTTTGTTGTAAATGTAGGTTTTATTTGGGCTTAGGATTAGGGTTAGAGTTAGAGTTAATATTAAAACTTGGGTAGCATTGTAGTTGTTGTAGGGGTAGAAATAGGTTTAGGGTTTGAATGCATTAGTAGTATGTTTTATATCATTGAAAAGGCTTAGGTGTCACATTGATGATTACAGAAATCAAAGTACTTCCTCTTGGCGTTTATTTAACCTGGAGTGAATCCAGATTTGAATTCTCTACTTCATTCTCTTCGTGTCTTCTGCTGTCCCTGGCTGTCTGTTGCATGAATCTGAGTTTTTGCCAGTCTATGAACCATCTTCCTGTGTCTGTCCATATGTATCCGTACCAAAATGCTTTGCTCAGTCTTTTATTAAACAACACAGAAAGCAGCATATGGAAGCAATGAGAAACATTCCACAGTGTAAATCTCTAGCAGAGTTTTACAAGGAGTTACATCACTGACTGAGTCATAGTAGCAGGAATCCAGGCATAGGCTTGTTGTCTAAGAATTAGCTCCAACTTACCCCAGTTGACCCAGTGACAAACATTCCTGTTTATCAGACAATGTCCACATAGTGTCTTCAACACTTATGAATATTTGCTTTGTGATATTACTTTCAGCCTATTTGCTGCTCCAGAAAAGGGTTACCATCACACATGTACAAACACATATGCACAACTCAGGGCACAGAAAATTACATAACTTAATATTACAGCTTTTCAATAGTAAGTTGTAAAAGTTGATGATGTGGGAAATGCAGGGCAAACAAAGTTGGTTGTCACAATTTTCTCTTAGAAGCAGGTTAGACAAACAGACTGAGTATTCAACAGGATGGCAGAGCTCAGTGCTAAGTGATCTCAAGGTGTATTAACTCTGGCTGTGGGGCTCATCAGAAGTTCCGGTCTCTTAAGATGTAAGAGATCATTTTTATCATAATGCTTTGCCACAGTTCCTCATTTTTATTCTATTAGAGAATAAACACATCACTGGCTGTGCTAGCTGGCGAACAAATGGTGTACTGTAGGGCTCCACTTTGTTCTAGATGGTCTTTTTTGAGAAGCTCACGAATAGCCAGGTGTAGTGGAATTTGTCATTGATCCCAGCACTTGGGAGGCAGAGGCAGGTAGGTCTCTGTGAATTCAAGGACACCCCTGGTCTACAGAGCGAGTTCCAGGACAGCTCCAAAGCTACACAGAGAAACCCTGTCCCATAAAACCAAAAATAATAATAATAATAATAAAGATTTAATCCTGAAAACAATTTAGAAAGGTTTAGCCAACTAATTATCAAACACTGTTTGTCTTAGTTAGAATGTCTATTGCCATGAAGAGACACCATGACTGCAGCGACACTTATAAAGAAATAACATTTAATTAGGGTGGCTTACATTTTCAGAGGTTTGAAAGTCCATTATCATCATGGTGGGACGTAGCAGCAAACAGACATGGTGCTGGAGAAGGAGCTGCGGGTCTTACATCTTGACCACTGGCAACAGGAAGTGATCTGAGACATTGGGCGTACATTGAGCATAGGAGACCTCAAAGCCCACCTCCACAATGACACACTTCCTCCAATAAGGACTCACTCCAACAGAGCCATATCTCCTAATAGAACCACTTCCAACGGGCTTTTGAAGCTATATTTAATTATATTTATATTTAAACTACCATATCCCACTTCCTGACCCCTATAAGCTTGTAATAATATCATAATACAAAATACACTTAGTCCAACTTCAAAAGTCCCATAATCTATCACAGTCTCAAAAATGTTTTAAAGTCCAAAGTTCAAAGTCTCACCTGAGATTTATGTAATCTCTTAACTGTAATCCCCCTATAAAATAAAATCCAAATCGAAAAACAGATCACATACTTCCAACATATAATGGCACAGGATATACATTACCATTCTAAAACACAGGAAAGGGAGCACAGTGAGGAAATGCTGGACCAAAGCAAGACGGAAAACCAGCTGGGCAGACTCCAGATTCTGCATCTCCCTCTCTGGTGTCCAAATGACCTTCAGATCACCAACTCCTTTCAGCTTCTGTTAACTCCTCCTCCCCGCTCCTTTCTCCTAGACTGGTTCCTTTCCCTTAGCAGCTCTCAGCAGGATTATTAATCCCACTGAGTGAGAAAAAGACCACTACCACAGTTTAAAGCCAAATTGGAAGCAAGCTTTAATTAAACACTATCCAGATGGATGGGCTCAGGCCAGGTCCATACCCAGGTTCCTGGGAAATGGCTTCAGAATCACAGTTTGCAACAGCTTAAGAAGGAAAACCCATAATTCATTGCATTTCCAATCAGGAGCAAGCATACATCCTGATATACCTCCAGCCTACATCCAATCAGGGGCAAACATACTTCCTGATGTACCTCCAGCCTACATCCAATCAGGGGCAAACATACTCCCTGATGTACCTCCAGCCTTAATTAATCACATGTGGTACAGATGGGTCAAACAAACTTGTCTAGGGGAGTGAAGACGCGTGACTTGTTACCTCCCATAAACAACAGCCGCCAGCATCTCAGGAACTGTCTGTCCTTGGGCAAGGGGCTTCAGATCAGAGGCATTTTTGCTTCATGGATCTCTTAGACATAGCAATTAAAACTTAAAATGTAACTTTGGCTCTCACAGTATTTCACAGCTCTGGCTTCTCTAACATCTTAGAGTCTCCAAGGCAATCCAGGCTCCTTCACAACTTTACACAATGGCCTCTCTGGGCCTCTCTGGGCCTTTGTTCATGGACACCCTGACACATGCCTGGCCTCAGCAGCTTTCCTTAGTTGCTCTTTGACTCTAAAGCCAGAAGGACATGGCCAAAGCTGTTTGCTCAGGCTAGAACATGGTTCCCTCATTCAATTACATCTTCACCAGCGTTCTGTTTTCCATGGATTCTTTCACTGCCTAAGCTTGGCTGTCCTGAAACTGGATTTATAGACTAGGCTGGCCTGAAACTCAGAGATCTACCTGCCCCTGCCTCTGGAGGTGTGGGATTAAAGGTGTGTTCATTTTGTATTTTTCCTTGCTCAGCTTGCTCCTTTCCATTATATATCTCCATTAGAGTTAGCACTATAGCCACATGACAGAGTCTGTACGAGGTTGTTTTGAGATTTCCTCTGTCTACAGAATTAATCCAAAAGTCTTTGCTTCAGCCTTGGGCAGATTTTTCAGACAAGGATAAAAAGCAACCACCTTCTTCACCAAAATAACACAAGAATGATCTCTAGGCAACATACTAAAATTCTTCTCCTCTGAACTTCTTAATTCAGCCCCCCCCTCAATAGCTCATCAAATTACACCCAGCACCACTGTCTTCCATGTCCTTACTAGTATGGACCATTAAGTATAGACCATTAAGCAGTGCTTAAAGCTTTCCATTGCTTTTCTAACCCAAAGTACCAAATTCCAAATTCCTCCAAACAAAATCATGGTCAGGCCTATCACAACAATACCCCACTCCTGGTACCAACTTCTGCCTTAGCCTATGTCCTATTGCTGTGAAGACACACCAGGACCACAGCACCTCCTATAAAGGAAAAAACATTTAATTGGATGGATTACATTTCCAGAAATTTAGTCCATTGTCATCATGGTGGGACACGGTGGCATGCAGGCAGACATGGTGCTGGAGAAGGAGCTGCGAGTCTTACATCGTGACCTGCAAGCAACAGGAAGTGATTTGAGAGACTGGGTATATCTTGAGCATAGGAGACCTCAAAGCATGCCCCCACCATGACACACTTCTTCCAACAAGGCCACATCTCTCGAGAGTGCCACTCCCAATGAGCTTGTGGAGGTCAATTACATTCAAACTACCACACCATTTACAAGTGTTTACTTTGAAAATGGAACTTTATAGTTGCTGCAGTATAGAAGGCACAGGGTTCTTGTGTTCACAGATAAGCACCTGGGAATCTGGAATGTTAACCCACAGGGTTGTTCCTTCCAAGGAAGGGATGCAGAACCTGTCATCCACTCAGAAGGATTGGAACAAATATGGTTAAAAGACTGGTGAATTGTGCACTATTTGTGTGGCCAAGACCACACTGGCTCCTCCCCCAGACCTTTATCATAAGCTTGTTTTTCTAGGGCAACCTATAGAACCCATCTTTATGGAAGGTGTCCTATGTACTTTACAAAGAGTTTTGATGCAGTCTCATCTGATCTTCATTTAGCTTACTTGGTGCTTTTTTGTGCACATGGGATTGAGTTATCACCAGGAGAGTTTGACCAAATTGTGCTGTGCTTAAATATGCCTACAATAAACTACTCTGGGTCAGACCCACAGTGTTGGAACCAATGCTGGCTTCCTAGAGGACCATTACTCTGCTGGCCTTGGTGACTGCATAGGCCACACACCAGCAGTGTGAAACGACTGAGCTAAGCTACTGCTGCCATGGCAGCGGTAACTGTGGCAGCCATGATAGCTGGAATAACGACTCCAATGAATTTTTGCACGCATATTCAAGAGCGTAAGTGAGTTGTTTCAAAAGTGTATCCTCCTGCCACGGCTGAGTCCTAGGAACAGGAATCCAGGCATGGACTTCTTGTCTCAGAATGAGAGCAGGAGACAGAATTACGGTAATATTAGAGGAAGTGTGGCAAAGGGGAGGAGAGTAAAAAGTGACACGGGGCTGAAAGTCAGGAAGTTCAGAAAAAGACAATCCTCTCGTGTTACCATGTTGTTTCTATGATACCAGGTCATCGTGACATAGCTGTATCCGCCCCGTTGGAATCTGGAAAAAGCCTGTTGTTGAAAGCACAGGCATGGGGACCAGGCTCTGAGACCCAGACATTGAGTAGACCATTGAGGAAAGTTTAGAGAAAACCAAGAATTTTGCTAAAACTTCTTGCTCCTTGTGATATATTTCTTTTTATAGGTCGTCAAAGCAAAAAATTTAAAGAAACGTCTTTTGAGTTTTAAAGTAAAAGTTGCCAAGGAAAGTTGCTTCTAAGCCGTCATCCTCCCTTTGTTGTGGGTTTCACTTTTTTGTTTGTTTTTTGTTTTTTGAGACAGGGTTTCTCTGTGTATCCCTGGCTGTCCTGGATCTCACTCTGCAGACCAGGGCGGCCTCAGACTTACAGAGATCCACCTGTCTCTGCCTCTCAAGTGCTGGGATTAAAGGCCTGTGCCACCACCGCCTAGCTATGTGTTTGACTTTTGAGAAATAAATGAGCTTGCTCAGGCAGTAATGAGGAATGCCATGAGAGACATGAATTTCCTGAAGCTGGCAAAAAATAAAAAGATAAAAGTTTTAGTTACATTAACAAGACAATTGTCTGTTTTATGAAGTTATCAATACAGCATTAACAAATTTAGAATGTGCAAAGGAAATTTAAATTTTTTAAATATTAATATCTCTGATAATATTAAGTTGTCTTTGTAAAGCTTTAGCAGGTCATTACTTGCAGCTGTTACCAAGAGTCAATTAATTTATTATAAGTACATTGGCTTGTCACCATATAGGGGGTTGTGACTGGGTTTCGTCTGCCTGTTAAAGAATTAAAAGGAAAATCTTGAATGCAACGGGTAGCAGTAGGGGGAAACCTCAGACACAGCAAAGGGTAGCAGATAGAATCAACCCGGTTGAGGCTTTTATCAGGGTGAGGAGATACAATGTGGCGCAGGGAGAAAGACCCCATGCACAGGAGATGGGGGACCAGGAAGCTGGGACCCAGTCTCTCCTTGAAAACTGGGGGTTTGCAGAATCTTTGAGGGGGTCTTCCTCCCTTAATTTAGGATTTGTCAGTTTGAGCAGATCCACAAGTTTGGGATAAACACACCTGGTGTGGCCTTGCACCTGTCAGACAGGTCCAGAGGCAGGGAGCCTGCTGGGGGGGGGGGAAAGCCCATCAGGACTCTGTTTCAAACTACCAAGCTTTGGTCTCAGGCCAGGAGGGTGAGCCAAAAGCCAGCCATCTTGGAAGTTCACCAGCTTTATTATCTAGTCTACTCCGCTTACCTGTCTGCCTACCAGGGACTCTAACTCCTAGTCCCTCACCGCCTCCTCTCAGAGGTCACCCTAACTGCCGGCAGGGGTTTGGGAGCAGAGCCCCCGCTAATCTTCCAAGCTAACCAAAGGGGTGATGTTGAAGGAGCAGCCATTAGTGCTCCTCAGAAGAGGGTTGACGTCATGGCGTATTCGATTGCGCTGTGAAACCCGAGACTGTAGTAACAAAATCAACCTTGGAACAGGGGGGTGGAGCCAGCAGCTAGTTGACAGGAATTAGCCATTGAGAGTATGTAAGGAGGCAGGAAGATGGATAGAGAGAGGCAGAGGAAGGAGTAGGGAGGGACTTGGAGTTTCACAGTCTTTGGTTTGGGCTGGCTGGAGAGATGCTCTCGTGACGTATCTCTGGCACAAAGGTCAGCTGGCTGCTTCTCGACCTCTCTGAGCTAACAGGTTTTCATTCCCTCATCTGACTCCTGAGTCTTTATTGGTAAATAGAATGACAGAGACTTAGTTAAAAACTACATTTGGCAGCAGCAGCTGCACAGCAGGTGCCGCTGAACCAGAAGTCACACCAGGCAGCACGGACTGCGGAGTCACAGAGTCACAGTCAGTAGTTAAAATACCAGGAGAGGGGCTGGAGGGATGGCTCAGAGGTTAAGAGCATTGCCTGCTCTTCCAAAGGTCCTGAGTTCAATTCCCAGCAACCACATGGTGGCTCACAACCATCTGTAATGAGGTCTGGTGCCCTCTTCTGGCCTGCAGGCCTACACACAGACAGAATATTGTATACATAATAAATAAATAAGTATTTAAAAAAAAAAACCAGGAGATTCGGGTGCAGATGATAAACCGGTGGAAAAACAACAGGCTGATGTAATAGGCCACAATAAAACTTAACAGACAGCAAAGGTCCAGAACATAAAACATCCATTTGATAACAGTGTGTGTCCTTGGAACGCGCTATGCAAGTCGGGTAGCATCTGTACCATAACATAAGACAGCCTCACACAGGTCGACTAATTGGCCAAAGACCAGAGGAGCCAGAGGTCCCTCTGAAGTCCAAGAGACCACTGAGTACTGGATCCTAAGTTGGCCTAAACAGTTCAAAAACAAAAATTAATTTTGGCTACCTACATGGTCTTAAACACCCACTGGAAAAAATATAGCCAGGATTAAAATGATCAGTAAGTTTCTTTAACAATCCAAGGCGTCCTGTCTAGTTTCATGTCAATTTGACACAAGTGAGAGTCATCAGAGAGGAGGGAGATTCAATTGAGAAAATGCCTCCATAAGATTGGGCTCTAGGCAAGCCTGAAGGGCATTTTCTTGATTAGTAATTGATGTGGGAGGCTCATCCCTCTGTGGGTAAGGCCGTCCCTGGACGGATAGTCCTGGGATCTATAAGAAAGCAGGCTGAGCAAGCCACGATGAGCAAGCACTGCCTCAGCTCCTGCCTCCAGCTCCCTGCTCTGTCTGAATGTCTGTCCTGCCTTCCTTCAGTGATGAACAGTGATATGGAAGTGTCAGCCAAAGAAACCTTTCCCTCCCCCAAACTACTTTTTCTGCCATGGCATTTTGCCACAGCAATAGAAACCCTAACTGAGACAAATGGTGTTATCTGTCACACCGATCACTTAGGCATTACTGGGGATCTGGGTTCATTCTATCTAATACTGCTCAGAAGAAACAGCATTCAAATATGCTGCACCCCTGCTGCACTGATCCATGAACATGAAGATCTTTTTTTTTTTTTTTGGATTTTTGAGACAGGGTTTCTTTGTAGCTTTGTAGCCTGTCCTGGAACTAGCTCTTGTAGACCAGGCTGGCCTCAAACTCACAGAGATCCTCCTGCCTCTGCCTCCAGAGTTCTGGGATTAAAGGCATGTGCCACCACTGCCCAGCAAACATGAAGATCCTAAACTGGGCTCTTGGCTCATGTCTGTCATTCCAGGGCTCCAAAGGTTGAAGCAGGAGGATTGCCACACATTTGGACCAGCCTGACCCACCCAGTGAGATTCCAGCAAAAGCTATAGAGCAGGACCCTGTATAACAAACAAAACAACAAAAGCAGTATCAATTTCCCATCTCTGTTCAGCCCAGGAAACTTCTAGAGTATAGGTGTAGAATACGGGGCAGGTCACATCAGGAAAGAAAGCGTGGCTTAGACCATTTCGTTTATTTGGCAGCTGTATCTGGTTATATATGGCAAGCAGGCATGCCCAACTTTTTGACATAGTCACATGACATTGATAACCACAAAATCAAGTTACCAACAACAAAACAAAAAGAACGCTAAAACTCCAGTTTACAGTTTTGCATTGTCTGTCAACACAAAATGAAAACTCTCACCCCAAAGTAGAGAAAAGAGTTTATTCTGAAGCCAAATATGAGTGACTGCGTCCTGGGAACACAGACATAAGCTACCCCAACTTCCATGTTCCAGTGAGCTTTGATGATGTTTATACATTAATACAACAAGGACATCATAAATCAAGGCACCTTTCAAATAAGTTGGTGGGAACATTAAGTAGGTGAGCTAAGGCAGAAATGGAAACTGTGATGGTTCTGAGATGCTGATGGTAATCCTAGCTTTTCAGTTGTTTGTAAAACCAACTGCACATTCTAAATGACTTACACAATGGTCACAAAGCTGTAAGGCCAGGAACAGAGGAAGGCAAGAAATGGCTATTAAGAGATCTACAGATAGCCCTGAATAATCTGTCATTAGGTTCCTGACCAGCAACATTCTAACCTCTCCACAATCAATGAAATTCTAATCAGTTATTTGGTGTTGCAACAGTATCAGCTGAAGATGCAAGTTCCTCCTGGGACATTTTGTTCCCAAGTTGCACTCAGCAATCTTGGACTGTATGCAGTCACAGGGTAGACGCGATGATGCTGCCTTGCTCTTCATTGTAACCTGTTTAAAATATCTAAGGGCAATTTCAGTTCTAAGCCTGGGGCTTGTTCGGTCTGCTGTTTTTAATTAAACGCCTTTTCATTGACTCCTGTGACAGCACCTGGTAGCTTTTGCTTATTCATTGGCTCTTTAGTGAGGTGGGCTTGCTGACTGATTGGTTCTCTAGATATGCGGTTGCCTGCTCAGGGATCTGTTGGGAGACGCCCATTAATGGAGAAGTTACCGAGGCGGAATTGCCTGGCTAGTTCTGGAGAAGTTTGCGAGTCTGACATCTGTGCTTAGTTCACAGCTATGGCTTCTGAAAAAGCAGCCGGAAAGGCCGGCTGCCGGGCGACCCCGCAGGCCACTTGGAACTGGAAGGAGCAGTGATCCGAGAGGGGAGAGTGCGCCAAGACCAAGAGCTCTGGGGACCAGCAGCTGATGCTGTGGCTCAGAAGCTTTAGCCCAGCTCTGTTTGCTTAGTGGACCTCCTCCTGGGTGAGCTGCAGATCATGGGAATGGCTCTGGTCCTGCAAAACATAAACGAAGAGGCGTTGTGGATCGAACTGGACCAGGGCTTCTGTGTGCTTCCAAGCCATAAAGAGCTGCAGGACGGTGGGAGGGGCGAGTCCCTGCCGTGATGGTTTCCTGGGGCTGCAGAAGTGGGGCTGAGAATGAAAGAGACTCCCCAATGAAGTCAGCTACCTGTCATGTAGGCAGGCCTTGGCACATTGGACACAGTGATCCTTAGCTGAGGATAGTGTTCTTGCTAATTCTTGTAGAGTGTTTGTCTCCTTGAGCACACTTGCCCTCTTCCCTAATGACAGGTAAACCTCTGGCATTTAGCAGCTTAAAATAAAGTTGATCTTGCAACTGAATTGGTTTTCATTTCACTTGAGTTTATTTTGTCCGAGATCCTTGACATTTTTTTTTCTTTTTCTTTTCTTTTTTTACTTTTTCTCACTTTTATTTATGACAGATTTTCCCCGATCTCTTCTGGTCAAAAGTTCTTGGAGACAATTCCATCAGCTTTAGCCAATCGGAGAATAGAATCATCTGATTCGCCCATGCTGCAAATGGCCCCGCAGATAGCCTAGGTTTTAAACTGGCCATTAAACTGACCTGTGACCCTGTCAACCTCGGCCACGTTCATCTGGATGGACGCGTGGTCCTTGGCACCAATGATGCGGTTGCTCGCGGAGCATTTCCGCGGCACATACAGGTCCTCGAACTCGCCATCGTTCTGCATATCAAGGTCGTACCTGCTCGCTAGGCCGCGGAAGCACAGAAAGAGACATTTTTTTTTTCATTCAATCCAAATACTACATACTTCTGAACTACATCACTTCTAAAAAAAATTTGTATTAATCACTATTATTTCAAGTAGTATGGTTTTAGGTGAATTCTCTACAAATACAAGTACTTTACAAAGGCACTCAAGTGATGTAAAACAACCTGATCACTTTGGTATAAATAATTGTCCTGTCTTGGGTTTAGAACAGTCTTGGTTAGTGATTCTCAACTTGTGGGTCTCAACCTCCTATGACCCTTGGGTTTGCCCAAGACCTTTGGAAAACACAGATATTTATATTACAATTCATAGTAGCAACAAAATTACAGTTATGATGTAGCAATGAAAATAATTTTATGGTTGTGGGATCACCGACCACAACATGGCAACATGAGGAACTGTGTTAAAGGGTCGCAGCATTAGGAAGGTTGAGAGCCACTGCTCTGGGCTATTGCATTCTCCTCAGAGGTGTGGTTCAGTACATGGCCTATCTTGACCCTTGTTATTTGTTTTAATCTCCTGACTGCCATTTCCGTGTTTTAGAATAATAGTTTGATCTTTTCCACAGCTGTCTTCACACACAGTGCCAGCTTCTGTGCATACAGCATCCATGGACGATTACTAACTAATAATTGGCATGTGTAGCTAGACTTGTGTGGAGCCTACCCTTGCATGGTGGAATGATCCAAATGGCAACATAGATGGTGGCCAGAAATACTTTACACTGTTCCTTTCCTGCACGGGAAATCGTTCGTAGTCTAGTTTGTAACACAGGCTCAGTAAACGGCGTAACACGGTGATTAAAAGCACAGGACACGGTCAACAAGACAAAACGACAGCCTACAGAATGGGAAAAGATCTTCACCAACCCCACATCAGACAGAGGTCTGATCTCCAAAATATACAAAGAACTCAAGAAATTGGACACCAAAAGACCATGTAATCCAATAAACAAATGGAGTGCAGACCTAAACAGATAACTCTCAACAGAGGAATCTAAAATGGCTGAAAGACACTTAAGGAAATGTTCAACATCTTTAGTCATCAGAGAAATGCAAATCAAAACAACTCTGAGGTTTCATCTTATACCTGTAAGAATGGCCAAGATCAAAAACAATGATGACAACTTATGCTGGAGAGGTTGTGGGGAAAAGGGAACACTTCTGCATTACTAGTGGGAATGCAAGCTGGTACAGCCCCTTTGGACATCAGTGTGGCGATTTCTCAGAAAATTAGGAAACAACCTTCCTCAAGACCCAGTAATACCATTTTGGGGTATATATCCAAAGGATGCTCAATCGTGCCACAAGGACATGTGCTCAACTATGTTCATAGCAGCTTTGTTTGTCACAGCCAGAACCTGGAAGGAACCTAAATGCCCCTGAATCAAAGAATTAATAAAAAAAAAAAATGTGGTACATTTACACAATGGAGTACTACACAGCAGAAAAAAATAACGACAGCTTAAATTTTGCAGGAAAATGGATGGAGCTAGAAAACATTATTTTGAGTGAGGTAACCCAGACACAGAAAGACAATATCACATGTACTCACTCATAGGTGGTTTTTAAACATAAATCAAAGAAAGCCAGCCTACAAACCACAATCCCAGAGATCTTAGACAACAATACAGACACTGAGAGAGACTTACCTAGATCTAATCTACATGGGAAGTAGAAAGTATAAAAAGACAAGATCTCCTGCGTAAATTGGGAGTATAGGGACCTTGGGGGAGGGTTGAAGAAGGGAGGGGAGCAGAGAAAAATGTAGAGCTCAATAAATATCATGGAAAAAAATAAAAATAAAAAAAAGCACAGACTATCAAGCAGATAGCCTGGTCGAATCCTGTCCATTGCCCATAGACTGACAAGCTGTTTGTCTGTACCTCAGTTCGATCAGATCATAAATGATACAACTGTTCCTTTGTTGTTAGGAGGTTTGTCTGATCATTTAGGAAGAGTTAGATATAAAACAGTTATTACACAGAATGGTCATTTTCAGAAGTGGAGATGGAGAGGGTGCTGGCTTCCCACGTTCCCAGGACAGGCTCCTCCCGCGTCACTCCTGACACTGCCTCTCTCAGCATTAGTTCCCACAATGCAGACTGTGTGCCCGCTTCCTCTTAACGTGTGTCTTAATGCTACATGCTTTTACAACGAAGGAAGAGGTATATTGTTTCTCCCCTTCTATATCCCCTGCCCTTCCCAGCTCTTGCACGGTTTCTGTGATTTCATACCGACTTCCACACTTGCTATTTGCCACCCTTCAGAGGATGCGTAACTTTATGAGCTCCTACTTTTCTCCCTCCCCCCATAATAGCTTTTGCCGTTTATACCCTCAGTCAGAATTCCCCAATAGTAGTCTGCAAGGGGTGCCCTAGTAGAGAACCCACAGGATGAGTTTAGGCCACGTCACCTATATAGTTTTCTCCCCAACCTGTCAACCACTATTCATTGGCCTGATGTTTTGGAGGCTGGGTACCATGACTCAGTATACATTCGACTCTAATATCCCCTAGGGTCCAAGTATTCTGTATGCTGGTGATCAACCAGTAAGTCCACAGGTCAACATGGCCCTCACCCATGGGCCGCCTGGGCCACCCCATCAAAGGAAAAGCTGAGAATGCTCTCATCCTGAGACACCATCCTCTGTGTCAGGAGGAGTGGTGGAATCTCCTGTACCCCGATCCCCCATTCTGCTTACTCCAGTTGTGAATGGTCTGGCCTTAAGACCCTCCACAGACTCACCAACCAGCATTGGGCTGCCCATCAGTTTTGTCCGTAGAGACGTCTTTGCAGTGTCCGGCCACATCTGTGTTCAGGAGACACAGAGAGGCCCCTTTGCCTGCCCCTTTCCTCTCTCACTTGCTCCTTTTTGCTTTAACACATGCAACCCTGGTTTACCTGCCAGTCTAAGTCATTTGATAAGGGGTGTCTGAGGTCACTTCTTTCTTCATCTCTACCTGATTCCTTTCAGGAGTTTCAGGCTCGGAAGTCCCAGAATGGGACCACTGGTCTAATCTGGGCCCTCTTCTTTGGACCCTTAGCAAAAATTAAAGAAAAGGGGGGGGGTAAGAAAAGTGCAAAGCAACACTTCAGTTTCCCCAATTTCCCCTTTCATTTTGTCCAATATACTAAGTCAGAGGCCAACGCTGAAGCTCCCAACCTCATAGCCCTTTCTTGCTGCGATTCTCCCAATACCCCTGCAGCTGCCCTCTGGACGGCCCTCTCAGCCTCAGACTGCTTGTCACCCACAGTAGTAGCCAGGTTGCCTCTGCAGTTACTAGCTGACACCTCCGCCCCTGATATGCTACTCAGTGTTTGTAATGTCTCTCCTCTGTCTGGCAATTCTCTCAAAACATGTCCATACTTCCAGACAGACCCCACTTGTGTGGGTTAAACGAGAATACCCCCCCATAGGCGCATATATGTGAATGCTTGTTCAACAGTTGGTGGAACTGTTTGGGAAGAATTAGGAGGTGTGACCTTGTTGAAATAGGTGTGTCACTGGGGATGGTCTTTGAGGTTTCAAAAGCCTACATCATTCCCAATTCTTCTTCCTCTCTCTCTCTCTCTCTCTCTCTCTCTCTCTCTCTCTCTCTCTCTCTCTGTGTGTGTGTGTGTGTGTGTGTGTGTGTGTGTGTGTGTGTGTGAGCACTCAGCCACTGTTCCAGCACCAGGCCTGCCTATCTGGTAACATGCTCCTTGCCATGATGGCCGTGGACTCTACTACTGTCTGGAATAGTGAGACCCAAACTAAATGTTTTTCTTTAAAAGTTGCATTGGTCACAGTGATGGAAGAGTAATTTGGATATGACTCATCAAGGAGGTATGCCTCTCCATACCTTCCAGAAGACAGACATCCTGGGCTTACCAACAGTTCCCGATGAAAGGACAAAGGAAACATTAGTTCTGTGTCCTTTCCCAAAGGCAGACTTGGAAAGGTCTGGTGTGGGGCTGGTCCAGGTCCTTGAAGGAGTCAAGGTTATAGTTTCTGGGAACCTGACTCTTCCCCTTGAGCTGTGGTTATCAGTCCTAAGGCGGTGTCTGAGACATCCTGCATTTGCTTTGTCAACATTGCTTAATTAGTTTTCTGCTGACTCTGTCCCATTTTCCCCCATAAGATGCTGTACCTCTTCCCCTGCCCCAGCTGAGGACCAAACCCATGGCCTTGTGCTTGCTAGGCGATCGCTCTACCACTGAGCTAAATCCTGAACCCCGATGCTGTACTTCTTAATAAACTTGCTTGGCACAAGCCATCAGCTTATGGAAGACCTCCTGAGCCCAGCTTTTCTGCCCGTTTTCTTTTCTCTTCCCCATCCTCTTCCTCAGGAACCTGCCACTGAAGAACAGGTCATCAAGTGTTGCTAAAATTTCTTACCTGAGGGACATGTAAGCAACATCTACCCCTTCTCCTAAGTCCCAATCACAAACCAAGGCACCATTCCATCAGAGTGCCCTCTGGGGAATCAGTGAGTTCACTGGGTTTCCTTACAGGGCATAGGTGAGGGGTCACTCACAGGGGTGTGGGTGTCCTTCCCCCACAGGCCACATTTGAAAAGCCTTTACCTGTAAGGATGGGGGCTTCCTCTCAGTCTCATGGATGGAGAGCCTTGGTCTTCCTGTGCCTATATATTCTAGCCCCTTCCCCGGTCCACTTGCAAGGATGGCAGAGTTACATACAAGTGGTGACAGGCAACTGAAGATGCAGGCAAGGATCTCCAGGCCCTTCCCAGCTCTCCATGAGGGGAGGTAAACAGAGAAAGAACCCAGCTGGGATAATCCTTTCACAAGGAGATGCAGCTGTGCAGCTGAACTCCCCAAATTGAGGCTACTTGGCTGAGAGCACATCAACAATACCACCCTACCTTTTACATTCATACCATACAATGCTAAGGCTTGCCCACCCTCACGATGGAGGCTGAGTTGAAATGAGGGTCTTATTCTCTCTCAGTGCCGCCTTTGCATCCACAGGAAGACAGTGCAAGGACAAACCCCTGCAGCTCTCAGCACTGGGGAGAGCGGCCAAAGTCTGGGCCACCGCTAACAGAGGCAACAACCCCACCCACAGTGCCTTCTAGTACGTGTAGGGTGAGGGCCAGAGAGAGGCCTCTCCTTTCATGCACCAACGTGGAGGTTCTGAAAGCGGAGGGACCCAGCACCATAGAAGAACCTAAGTGGCAGCACCAGCAGGGGACTTGGGGCCAACAGGGTCATAGAGTGCGCGCGCACGCAGCCTGTTCTCCTTGGGACTCTAAGCGCCAGCGCCATGTCACACTGCCCACGGTCTCCTGCTCCTAGCTGCCTCCCGATTATCTTAAGGGCGGGGCAAAAGACAGGGCACGGACTCGCCCAGTGAGCCTTGCTTCCTTATTTCTTGCCTCTACTAATAGGTGTCTCCCAAGCCATCCAGTCTCAACAGAATACTAATCAGTGAGCAAGAGACCACCCATATCACAAAAGGGCTAAAGAGTTGAGTGAGACCCCTTAGCCAATGGGATGACAGCGCCCTGTTTAAGAGAGTTGGTGCGACTGCCAGGTGATGTGAGGGGAAGCCCTAGCGATGGCCAAACCGACAAGCTCATGGTTCACAACCAAAACTGCTTTTAGATGTTTTAAACAGGTTATCTGTGATGTACACCTTTAAACTAGGGGCAGAGGTGTGAAGATCACTATGAGTTCAAGGACAGCCAGGACTACATAGAAACATTGCCTAAACAAACAAACAAACAAACGGGTTATGATGAAGGAAAGAGTAACATCACCCTGTTCAAGCTGGAACTATACCCACATACCCCTACTATCTGGTGGTTACAGCTCAGCCTTAATTGTATGTGATATCTGGGAGGGAGCAGAGGGTATAGGCTGGGGTAGGAGGTCCATTTAGGTGGCTACTGGGAAGACCTCATCCCTGATGGGTAGAGGCTTTTCAGTGGGGCCTTTTGGGGAGGAGTTCCCACACCCCCTAAGTAACCCCTTGGCTATGCTCTGTAAGGAAGCCCAATAAACTCATTGGTTCCCTGAACTGCACTTTGGTGGAATGGTGCCTTCGTTTGTCACTGGGACCTTAGATGTTATTTACATCTCCTGGGAAGGAATTTCAGCAGCTCAGGTGAGAGTTGCATTGTGATTAACATTTAAACTCCACCTCATGAAAGACTAAATCAAAACCACTCACCTAAAGGGTTCCTAGACCGGATCCCAGAGAGCAAAGGGAAACACCTTGGTCATTTTGAGCCATCTGTTACATGTCAGTGGATAACTGAGTGTTGAACATAGTACCTGGGATCAGAGACTAATTATCTTGCAAAAATGCACTCATGATCATAAAATTTACTGCTCTTCTAATGAATGAGAAGCAGCCACCATAAAAATAATGGCCCGCTGAGGGCTGTAATATAGCTCTGACAGTTTGCAAGTTTCTGGTGCTATCCTATAGCATAATTAACACCTTACAGCAGTGGCTCTCAACTTCCTAATGCTGTGACCCTTTAATACGGTTCCTCGTGGTGTGGGGACCCCAATCATAAAATTATTTTCATGGCTACTTCATAGCTGTAATTTAGCTAGTGTTATGAATTGTAATGTAAGTATCTGATGATCAGGACATCTGATATATGACCCTGATTGGGCCCCAGAGGGGTCACGACCCACAGGTTGAGAACCACCACTTTTCTCCCAAAGCCAGAATATAGAGTTGCGGGGATGGTCAGAACAGAGATAAAATTGTCCCGTTTGGGTGTTATGTAGGTTAGCTTATTTCAGAAGTGAAGTTTGGTATATTTTAGACTTATCCAAAAGCAGTGACTGCTTTAAACAAAAATACCCTCTGTTACTTGAATTTATATAAAATACTTCATTTTTTTACTTAAAATTAACACATTTTAAGTAAAATACAATTTATTAAAATTAAAAATTTTAAATATGTTCCCAGGATACTTAGTTTTTCGTTTGTTTGGGGCTTCCACATTCAATTTTTATAGAGGCATGTAGAATACTGTTTTCCTGTACTCTGAAATGTAATTTTTTTAAGAAAAAATTATAGATATGGTTTGTTAAGATCAAAGAACTTTCCATGTATTTTAAATATTAAAATAACACAAAGAACAAGTTCAGTATACCAGACACCTCCTATTCTTCATAAACAATTGAATTTTTGACATTTATACGTAAGAAACATAAACCAAATATCTATTGAACTCAAGATATTTTCTATACAATAGACAATAGTGGATTTTGATATTGTAGATTTTCTTTTGTTTGCTTTTACAACTGTCCTTAATTAAAAACAAAAATTCTCATTTGTGACAGAAAACAAATTAAAGCCCATTTCTATTTTTATATCTGTCATCCCTCTTAAACAGAAGTTTTGATACAATATTTATCAACTAAATTTCCAGTTTGTGTGATGTTTTGGCAGTAACATGCATCTTCTATAATGTTGTCTTGCTTTCAGGGAGAGAAGTTTGATTGTCAGAAGAAATCAGATTTTATAATTGCACGTCAGTACATTATCCAGCTTCAGGTAAGCAAGAATAACTTTGACAAAGAGATGTGCGCACATGCCCTTCATTTACAAGACTGGAGTTGCTTTTCTTTACCTAAGATCTGAGAAAACTTTTAAAAAGATCGTCATCTTTGAGTAACATCTAGAACAAAATCCCTAAATTCTCTTTAAATGGGACTAAGTGGTTTGGGGATCAGGCAGTAAGACAAGGCTTTTATTGGTGAGGAAACACACAGCAAGGCGCATGGGAAGAGAGACCCTCCTAGGGGCACAGCTTCTCCTTGAGGACTGGGGGTGAGTTGCAGAATCTTTGAGGGGGTCTTCTTCCCCCAATTTAGGATTGGACGGTGTCAACAAAGACCAGGAGGCTGACGGGTCCTCAGGTTTGGGATAAACATATTCTAGTGTGGCCTTGACCTTGTCGTTCAGGTCTAAAGGCAGGAAGCCTGCCCTGCTGGTGGGAGAAAAAGCCTGACCTGTTTTAAGCTGCCCAGCTTCTGTCTTAGGTCAAGAAGGTGAAGAAGCAGCCATCTTGGAAGTTCACTGTCTTTATTATCCAGTCATAACCCCTCTCCTTATCGGTCTGCCTATCAAGGAATCTCTCGAACCCCTAGTCCCTCACTGGGTCAGAAGGAACTTTATTGGGAAGATATATGTGTGTGTGTGTGTGTGTGTGTGTGTGTGTATACACATACATATGTACACATAGATCGATAGGTGGGTGGTTGGATGGATGGACAGATGAGGGGTTGATCACCCAGTGTCTTGAGCATCCTCACATTTCCATAAACATGTAGAATAGTCCTGAGAGTCAGTGGGAGAAGACATGAAAATTGAGGAAGTCCATCCCAAAAGCAACACATAGATCCAACCCCCAAACACATGCACACACAGACAATGTTTTAGGAAAAAGGAAAAAAAGAAAAAACTTGGGAAGAATTTTCCAGAACAGATGGAGTGTCTGGAGTTCAGCTGCCAACTGCTACCCTAGCCTGCTTTGTGTGTGATATTTCTGACTTTCCACTTGCAAGCATCTGAGAAAACAAGGAGCTCCAACTAAAATCAACCCTGCTCTGTTCCTGTCCTTCAGCCAGGAGTATTTACTATCTCCAGACTGGTTCATTCTTTGTACTTGACAAAGCCCCAGGCAATACAATGTTTAAAAAAAGAAAAGTCAATCATGAATAGGCAACCTGGTTTAATGAATGTAAAATGATCTACTAAAAACCTGATAAAAGGGCTGGAGAGATGGCTCAGTGGTTAAGAGCATTGCCTGCTCTTCCAAAGGTCCTGAGTTCAATTCCCAGCGACCACATGGTGGCTCACAACCATCTGTAATGAGGTCTGGTGCCCTCTTCTGGCCTGCAGGCGTATATACAGACAGAATATTGTATACATAATAAATAAATATTTTTAAAAACTGATAAAATCAGCAATTCATAATAATAAAGAGTTCTTAATAAAAGCCACATGTGAGTTAGGATGAGATGAAATAAGTGATTTATAAGTGTTCAGTTTATATCAAAACTGAAGATAAATTGTAAATATCTTCTTACCGTCATCTTCCTCTGACCTTGCTTCTTTATTTCTCATCTATCTTATAGTTTCTTTTGGGAAGCCTCCCAACCCCGTCAGTATTCAACGTACATTAAAGTGTCTTTTTATATAGTCTAGCCCTGAAATTCCATGGTCTTAAAGCCCCAAATCCCGGTTTGGCCTGAGTTTAGACCCATAAAGCTTAGGGGAACTTCTCAGGCTGTTAAAGATGACCAAGTGAAGCTGTGTCTGTCCCCTCACCAGTTCCCCTAGAGACTAATGCTGGGACTTCATCTTCACACATTGTTGGCGAGTGTCCCTATCTGTCATTTGGCTGATCCATCTTGCTGAACATGGCTTCTGCGTTCCTTTCCTCCTGTTTTTCTGACCAGAGACTTACTAAACGAATAGACTTACTAGGAATAGACATGTCCTAGGCCTGTCCATACTCCATTCCTGGGTCATAATGTCACAGCCCATAGTTTTCCTAGAAAACAGCGTCATAAAACCCGTTTCCAGGGCTGGAGAGATAGCTCAGAGGTTAAGAGCACTGACTGTTTTTCCAAAGGTCCTGAGTTCAATTCCCAGCAACCACATGGTGGCTCACAACCATCTGTAATGAGGTCTAGTGCCCTCTTCTGGCCTTCAGGCATACACACAGACAATATTATATACATAATAAATATTTTCAAAAAAAAGAAAATTTAAAAAAAAACAAAAAAACACAAATAAAATGTGTATGATTTATAAATTTAACTATTGTGATCATTCATTAAAAGGACTGATAGGCACACACCATCATATAAATTTGGACAGTCTAAACATCTTAAAACCTATCAAAAAGGTATGTTTGAGTCTGTAAAATATTGCATAAAACTTTAAAATTCTAATTGTTTATATAAATCAACATTTATTAGAATCATAAGATTTTATTAAGCTTTAAAATTTAATTTAACATATATAGAGATTTTGGTAAGGATTTCCTTCCAAAACAGATTCTAAATATATATACTTAGCATAAATTTTTATGTCTTTTAGATAATGGATAATGTAAAGTCATATTTTTCAAAAATTCTTAATATAAAACTATTAAATATAAGGTTTTTAAAATTAAGACTGGTCTATATACAAGTTAATAAATGCATATATAGTCACTAAAAATCTGTTTAGGATTTTTAAATGGAAAAAGTTTAAAGGAAAAATGCTGTTTCCTATTCATGATGAGGGTTATAGGAAATATCTCAACAAACAATACTATTCAAAATCTTGGCTTATAAAATATATATTATGAATGATTATGCATATAAAAACTGTTTATATGTTGTTTAAAAACCAATATGTTTAAACATTTTTTATTTTTATTCATTTTTTATTTTTTATTTTTTGTTTATATTTATTTATTATGTATACAATATTCTGTCTGTGTGTATGTCTGCAGGCCAGAAGAGGGTACCAGGCCTCATTACAGATGGTTGTGAGCACCATGTGGTTGCCGGAAATTGAACTCAGGACCTTTGGAAGAGTAGGCAATGCTCTTAACCTCTGAGCCATCTCTCCAGCCCTAAACATTTTTTAAAAAACATAATGTAATTAGTACCACACTGACTTGTAAGTAATTGCTCATGTAAATTCAGGTTGTTAACTTGGCCCAGCTTCCTTTTGGCTCACAATAAAAACTAAAATTTTGTCACTCAGTGTTGCACACGCCTTTAACCCCAGCACTTGGGAGGCAGAGGCAGGGGCATCTCTGTGAGTTTGAGGCCAGTCTGGTCTGCAGAGTGAGTTCCAGGACAGGCTTCACAGCTACAGAGAAACCTTGTCTCAAAACAACAACAACAACAACAAAAAAAAAAACCTAAAATTTTAAGGAACGAAACAATAACAAAATACAAAAAAGGACATGTTTACCCAAGTGAGCACATTGGTAAATCAAATAGAAATAGCCAATAAGCATGAGTTTTTTTATTTTGAAAGATTAAGTCTATGTCTAAGAGCAAGAACTCTGGTCAAGATGCTTTCTCTTTGCCCCTCCCCACAACTCCAGTTCTGCAGCAGGGAGTAACTTTAAGAGATGATTGCTCCTACTCCAGGATACATTTTTTTCCTATTGGAAACTTGCCACCTTTGAGATACCAGTCTTTATTCCAAAGATTAGCAAACGGCTTATGTCTCAGAATAGCTGAGATCGCCAGGCGGTGGTGGCGTATGCCTTTAATCCCAGCACTCGGGAGGCAGAGGCAGGCGGATCTCTGTGAGTTCAAGACCAGCCTGGTCTACAAGAGCAAGTTCCAGGACAGGCTCCAAAGCTACAGAGAAACCCTGTCTCGAAAAATCAAAAAAAAAAAAAAAAAAAAAAAAAAAAAAAAAAAAAAAAAAAAAAAAGAATAGCTGAGATCAACAAAACAACCAACAACAAATGCTGGAGGAAACGTAGAGAAAACAGAAACCCTCGTTCACTGCTAGCGGAGCTGCAAGCTAGTTCAGCTCCTCTGGAAGTCGGTGTGAGGAATTCTGAGAAAGCTAAAACAGGTTTACCGTACGACCCTGCCACCCCACCTCTCAGCCTGCGCCCGGAGACCCCCACATCCTGCTTCACAGACACTCAACTACGTTCACGCCTGCCCTAGCCATCATAGCCGGGAAATGGAAACACCCGAGATAGATGACCAGGAGAAGAGCTGCACCAGTGGACTTGGGAGTCTTCCTGGTGTCCACAAAAGGGACATACAGAAAGTAGGAAATTAATGCTTTCTGAGGCAGGAAGTGGGCAGGCTCGGCAGGTGTAGTAAGCACCTGCATGGCGGGAGGGACCCTGGGTTATATAAGAGCATATCTCTTTAAGGGGATCGTTTTCCCTGCCATCCTCCGTGACATCTTCAGGTATATCATGTTTCCTTTCCCTGTCTGGCTCCCAGCTGTTCCCTTCAAGTTGCTACACAGAATTTTTTTTTCCTATGGCAGGAGGTCTTTGACCTTGCCTGGGCAAGGGAAGCTCCCCACTGACCAGGAGCCAGGCCATTTCTAAAGAGAGTCTGAGGATGTCACTGTGCTTTTATTCCTGCCTTGTGGGGTCTTCAGACTTGGGAGGCCCCACGATCTGTAGCAGAAAGGAAATTACTAGCTATGGACCACGCCATTTGTGCCAAAGGATGCTGACACTCATTATGACACTTGGTGTCTGGGAAGGAGATCACAAATCCGCCTTTGTATTCTCTCCATGTCATCTAGCATTACCCATTTCAGCACGACGAAATTACAAGATGTCATTTACAACATCCAAACAGGTGATGGGGGAGCGAATTATCCAGACAGCCCACGGCTCACACTCCTCCCCAGAATAGTTTTGAGTTCAGATGCTGAAAACATGGTTCAGGGTTTCAAGTCTTTGTCATTTCCCAGTGCTTAACCTAGGTTTCTTGTTTTCTCTGTGGTCAGCTGCCACGCCATGCTCCAAGCCATGTCATAACTGAACTGTCGCATGTGAGAGTTTCTGGGTCTAGCCAGTAACAGAATTAAAAGACAGGAGAAAATAGGAGTGTGACAGTTAGCGTGGATAAAATATCAAGCACAGAGGACAGAATTAGACAGTGAAGACAGAGCTTTATTAGAGGTAAGAACCACACACACACAGAAAGAGAGAGAGAGGAGAGAGAGAGAGAGAGCAGGGCACAAAGACAGAAAGACCCTACACAAAGTGGAAGGAAGGTTTGGTGGCCGTAAGATCCAGACTCTTCTCAAGGGTTGGGTTTGTTTCTGTTGTTGCTGTTGCTGCTGATGCTATTGTTTGTTTGGGGGTTTTTTGTTTTTATTTTTTTGGGTTTTTTGGTTTTTTGAGACAGGGTTTCTCTGTAGCTTTGGAGCCTGTCCTGGAACTAGCTCTTGTAGACCAGGCTGGTCTCGAACTCACAAAGATCCACCTGCCTCTGCCTCCCAAGTGCTGGGATTAAAGGCATGTGCCACCACCGCCCGGCTGTTGTTTGTTTTTAAGTCATTGAAGGATCTTCTCACAAACTAGGGTCAGTCTGAACAGACTCAGGTTGGCTCACACAGTGATGCAAATATGGCCCAGTGCTGTCTTGAACACCTCTGGTTAGCCCATGAGCAGGTAGGCCCTACCAGTGAGAGAGAAGCCTGCCGGACCTTTGCTTTCCACTGCCAGGCTCCTGCCTCAGGAGGAAGCAGCCGGCCACCTTGGAAGTCTGCCATCTTTGTTCCCCAGATGTGTCGCCTCTCCCTATCTGCCTGCCTATCAGAAAATTTCTCTGACTCCTCTTCCCTCACTGCTTTCTAACTGGAGAGCATCCAAAGTCTTCGGGGCTCACGCTTTTAGCTTTGCCAGAGGCTGGAGTGTCCTTGGTGACAACCTGTGCTTCCCCAGGTCTTGAGCATTGTCTTTCAACAACAGGACTCTTTTAGTTAAGATTCCTAATGCTGTAACGAAGCAACTTGGGGAGGAAAAGGTTTATTTCGCTCACAGTGTCATAGAACAGTTCATCGTCAAATGGAACGAGGGCAGGAACTCAAGCAGAGTAGGACCTGGGAGGCGGGAGGCCATGGAGGATGCTACTTACTGGCTTGCTCCGCATGACTTGCTCAGTCGGCTTTCTTATAGAACCCAGGACCACCAAGCCAGAGGTGGCCCCACCCACGATGGGCTGGGCCCTCTCACATCAACCACTAGTTAAGAAAATGTCCTCCAGGCTTGCCTACAGCTCAGTCTTACAGAGGCATTTTCTCAATAGAGGCTCCCTACTCTCTGATGACTCTAGCTTGGGTCAAGTTGATAGGAAACCAGCCAGCGCAAGGACTGTGCTCAGTAATCAATTTCCTAAGGTTATGCCTAGCATGAAGTGCAGAAATTTGAGACATGCACTCTGTTCCTGACACACATGGCTCCTCTCTAAAGGGTACTAACAGTCATGTGAAGCCGGGCCGTGGTGGCGCACGCCTTTAATCCCAGCACTCAGGAGGCAGAGGCAGGTGGATCTCTGTGAGTTCGTGGCCAGCCTGGTCTACAAGGGGGAGTTCCAGGACAGGCTCCAAAGCTATAGAGAAACCCAGTCTTTAAAAACAAAAAAAAAACAGTCATGTGGTAGATAATATCATATCCTGGCAGGTAGGATTGATGAGTAGAAACTCCAAAGCAGGGATAGCAGGGAAGAGGCAAGCATACTGCCTAGAGTTCTGGTCCCTGGCTGTCATTGAACTCCTGAGAACCCTGAGGTTTACTGATGCTCTCCAGCCTGCCTGAGACCCACACCACAAACCTCAGTCACTGCCTCCATTTTCCTTCTGTTATTGCATGTGTGTCTATCTTTTCCAAAGAATTTTTTTTTTTTTTATTTTTCAAGACAGGGTTTCTCTGTAGCTTTGGAGCCTGTCCTGGAACTAGCTCTTGTAGACCAGGCTGGCCTCAAACTCACAGAGATCCACCTGCCTCTGCCTCCCAAGTGCTGGGATTAAAGGCGTGAGCCACCACCACCTGGCATATATTTCTTATACTCTTTCGTTGACTCCTTTTTCCCTTTTGGCTTGCTTTATCCTATTTTGTTTGTTTTTATATTAATCTTATATTATTTTGTTTCTCTTTAGATACATGTTTGTTTTTTAATAAAGGAGAGATATGGATTTGGGTAGGTGGGTGGGGAGATGGGGAGGATCTGGTGGGAGGTTAGGATGGAGAAAGCCATAATTGAAATACACTGTATGAAAAAAAATTCAATTAAAAAAAAATCAAGCCTCGGCAGCTGGCTGGGTTTGTATTTGGATATAGTGTTTTATTCCATTCCACTTCGTTCCATGGGTCTTCAAATCCAAACGGTGGATTAATAAGTGCAATTCTCATAAATAATTTCCCTCAAAGTTTTAAGTTCCCCACAAAGTCCATCCTAGCATCAGTATTTATAGGGATTTTTGTGTCACTTTGATGGAATTAACTTTTTTCATCTTTGACCACTGTACAAATAATAGCCAGTGATTTTTCATCTGCCTCGAAGGTGCTCTCATCTCCTTTCTATTGAAGACAAATCCATAAATACATCTTGATTACATTTTCCCCAGCCCCAGCTCTTCCCAGATCCTCTCCATCTCCCATGTACCTAGTGTCTGGAAGACTCTGACTTCTGTGTTCAGTGAGATATGTGAGTGTTATCTTGGGCAATAGGATCTTACCGTCTGTTTGTGGAGAGACACCAATGGCTTTGACAAAAGTCTGAGACGTTTGGGAGTTCCCACAGGGTCCCTTTGACCAATAATCAACTCCATATAACCCCTTCTGGGCACTGGAGGTTGATTCTGGTGATAAAAGATGTCTAGTTAGGGCATTGTCTTCCCAACTATTTGGTAACTTTATTTAGATTTCCTTTGCATGTGTGTACATTTTAAGAAGCTCCTACAGTAGTGAGCTTCCATATGACCCCTCAGGTGGCCCTTAGTGTTATCTGTCCTTCTCCAAGTTCCTTTCTTTACTTCCCCTTTCCACTACCTTTCTGTTTGATCCTCTTGTTTTATCCCCACCCCCATCTATCTGTAACTGTCTATTCTGTCTCCCTTTCCTAAGGAAATCCTTCCCTTCCCCCTAGTCTCTCACCCTATAGCTAGCCTCCATGGTTATATGGATTGTAACCTGCTTATAGAAGACTTTGCAGATAACATCCACATGTGAGTGAGTACTGACTATGTATGTCCTTTAGGTCTGGGTTACTCAGCATGATTTTTTTCTTATTTCATCCATTTACCTGTAGATTTCATAATAAATTTTTAAACAGTTGAGCAATGTTCCATTCTGTAAATGTACCACATTCTCATTATCCATTCCTCAACTGATAGACATCTAGGCTGTTTCTAATTTATGGCTATTAAGAATAAAGCAGCAATGAACATGGATGACCAAGTATCTCTGAAGGAGGATCTAGAGTCCTTTGTGTATCTGTCCAAGAGTGGTATGGCTGGATCTTGAGGCAGATCTATTCCCGGCTTCCTAGGGAACTGCCACACTGATTTCCACAGTGACTATAACCGTTTTCACTCCCACCAGCAATGCACACTCTTATTTCTTTATCTCCACACAATGCCCCTGCTCTAAGTCATGGCTCACAGGCATGGAACCAAGAGCTGTTCCTGGCTCGCTGGAAACCCAGGGGACAGGACAGGGTCGTGTGGGGTGCTAGTGTCAGGATGACCCCTCCTCAGGTCCAGCATCATCAGGCTAGGAAGCTTGTACAGAAACAGACTTGCTGGACCTGGGAGAGGGTCTTCCTCTGAAAGTGACCCTCCTCTGCATCCCACACACTGTCAAAGCAGAGGCAGGTAAGGAGGGCTGTTCTAATATAGCATCTGTGACCGGGGAGGAACCAGCAGTGATTGTAGGGTGCTGTCATCTGTGCACAGAGGCTCAGGTGCAGGTCATTGCAGCTCTGCTTGGGTCTGTGAAACGATGGCAGGAGGTCCTAGGAAGAAGCCACCTTTCTCCTGACCAGGGAAAGGCGCAAGGGAAAAGCATGGAGGCTGAAGGGGGGTTTCCAAAGTGTATAGTTCCTGTGGTTTAAAATTTAGAACTGGGGAGCTGGGGAGATAGTTCCGTAATTGAGAGCACTTGTTGCTCTTGCAGAGGATGTGGGCTCAGTTTCAAGCACCCACACGGTGGCTCACAGTCATCTGTACCTTCAATCCCAGGGGACGTGACGCCCTCTTCTGACTTCCACAGGCACCAGCGTGCACACAGTGCACATACACACACAGGCAAAACACTCATACATGCAAAACACTCAAACACGTAAAACACTCATACACATAAAACATTCATACACGTAAAACACTCATACACGTAAAACACTCATACACGTAAAACACTCATACACGTAAAACACTCATACACGTAAAACACTCATACACGTAAAACACTCATACACGTAAAACACTCATACACGTAAAACACTCATACACGTAAAACACTCATACACGTAAAACACTCATACACGTAAAACATTCATACACGTAAAACACTCATACACGTAAAACACTCATACACGTAAAACAAACACTCATACACATAAAACACTCATACACGTAAAACACTCATACATGTAAAAGAAATTAAATACATTTTTAAAAATAGATTTAGAGTTAGACACACACACACATGCAAAATAACCAAACCCTGTGTCATCTGTAACACTGCCAACTTGAAGCAACTTCTCCACATGGAAGCCAAACGGCTCAGTGCACACCCACTTCAGAGCCACTGGGGACACTGCCTGGGAGGACAGAGTTTTGTGTGAGGTATGTTTTGAGTACGGGACCACATGGCACTTGTGTGCATGTGTACCTATGTGTGCACACATGCGCACGCACACACACACAGAATTAAAATAAATTTAAAAATAAAAATACAGTCTTTTGATATTCATTAGGATATATTTATGCTTTCTTAAAATGCCTGTTGATTCATATATATTAATCAATGGTCAACCAGCTTGGAACTTTTTCTAAGTGTTGATAATGGCTTTCTCACTGATGACCTTGTACTTCTCAGAAACATTACCTCTCATACCATCTGCATATAAAAATGATTTACCTTGTCTATTTGTATGTCTCTGTATCAGGGAGAACTGGCTAAAACCTCCAATATAACTTTGTGAGATAGACTAGGGCCACATGCCAAGTTCTAATTCATGAAGAGTCACAGGGCTTAACGTAGCACCTTCCTCCCTTCTGACTGCAGTTCCTTGCCGTGTATAAAAAAGGTCCCCAGTCAACAGGTGGCGAAACGAAGGACGATGTTTCTGCGACCTCTTCTGGCGAAAGGTTTGTCCTGAGGGAATGAGATGTGCATTGCAGGCGTGGTACGCCACCTTGTGGAAGAAAGAATGTAGTGCACCCCAGCTGCGTCTTCTGCCATAGTTACCCTGGTCTTTCCAAAGCTGGCAGCCAGGGTGGACATGGGTCACCCTCAGCACAAGCCCAGTTCTTCTCTCTCCACCTCAGTGGAAAGTATCTGGGGAAGCAGAAATCCAGAGCTAGTCAAGCAGGAAAAGGGCACTCCCTCTTCAGCGAGAGCCATGCCCACCTCGCCCCTTAGAGAAAGTCCAAAGGTCTTTCAGTCCCACGACATAGCTACAGAGACACCCCCCCAGCACTGATGGTGCTGATGCCATCGGAGAACTCGGGCCAGTGTCTTCTGTCTAATCTGTCTTCATTAGGGTTACTGTTGCTGTGAAGAAACATAGCCAAAGCAAATTGAAGAGGAAAGGGTTTATTTGGTTTACAACTACATCACTGTTTGTCGTTGAAGGTGGTGGGGACAGGCACTGAAGCAGGACAGGAACCCGGAGGCAAGAACTGATGCGCAGGCCATGGAGGGGAGCTGCTTACTGCCTTGCTCCTCATGGCTTGCTCAACCTGCTTTCTTACAGAACCCAGGACCACCAGCCTAGGGGTTGTCCCCTTCCACAATGGGCCAGGCCTTTCCTGATCAATCACTAATTAAGAAAACGACCTACCTGCTTGTCTGCTTACAGCCTGATCTTCTGGAGGTATTTTCTCAGTGGAGTTCCCTCCTCTCGGATGACTATAACTTATGTCAAGTTGACATTAAACAAGCCAGCACATAGTCCAATGGGACATTGGCCTCCAAATGCCCAGTTCTCTCATCAGATGTCACGATAAAATTAAATCATCATCCTGATTCCCATAAAGGAATGACGTGTGCTGTAATCAGATAGTAGGAGCTGCCTCATTGTGGTTGTGGGACACCAAGAAATGTTCTACCTGGCATGGTAGCGCACATCTTTAGTCCCAACCCTTGAGGGGGCAATCAGATCTTTGGGAGACAGAGGCCAGCCCTGGTTTACATAAAGAGTTCCAGGCCAGCCATAGTAAGATCCCATCTTACAAACAGAAGCACAAACAGGAACAAACTCCCTCAGTCCCAGAGAGTCTTTTTCAGTAAAGTGGCACCACAGATGAGTTTGTCATCGCAGACATTATGAAGAGCACTGGGTGAAGAGTGTAAGGACGAACTTCAACATGCCAAGAGAAGATTCTCACCAAATTCGGAAGCCTGGCAACAGTGTGCTGCAGGCAGAGCCAGAAAACAGAAATCAGCTCGGTCCTACTTTAATGGGAATTGACTAAAGCACTATTACAAAAGTATAAAAGCCACAAACCGATAGTTTTGGATGCAACATTCTGTGAGCCACATTAATAGAATTTATAATAATATAAGGAGGAATAAGAAAGTTAGAAAATTGTCCCATTCTGCTAAGAAACAACTGTATACATATACCCCAATATCTTTTAATATAAAGACACTAACATGTTCCCATTATTGACAGCATGGCTACATGTGTCTTAAGACACCAAAAGTACACGGGACGACTACATCATGGATTCATCAGGCCATAAACAGACACCAGCCTGCTGAAGCCTTTCTTCAAAATCAAGGACACACACCGCCACAGGAGGAGGAAGAACAGACTTCAGTCTGGTTGGTTTTATGGTTATTTATACAGGAAGAGTAAGTCCTCTTAGGTCAGGGTGAATAACTGCAAACAATTTACCAACAGGCAATTCTTATTTCATAAATGAGAGCATTTCTGTTGTGGGAAGGCCACTAATTAGTTCCTGTCTGCTCAGTTTTGAAATAATCACACAGAAACCATATTATTTAAATCACTGCTTGGCCCATTAGCTCTAGCTTCTTATTGGCTAACTCTTACATCTTAATTTAACCCATCTCCATTAATCTGTGCATCACCAAAAGGTCATGGCCTACCAGCAAAGTTTCAGCACCTCTGTCTCCTGTGGCTTCTCCTTGACACCGCCCTTCTTTCTCCCAGCATTCAGTTTAGTTTTCCCTGCCTCTCTACCCTATCAGGCTAAGCCAGTTTCTTTATTCATTAATCAATAAAAACAGTACATAGACAGCAAGTAGTTCTTATTGGCTGCATAATTCTGCCATTC
>PVIU01001470.1:0-213166 GCA_004026605.1 Ondatra zibethicus | reverse complement strand
CCCAAGAGATGCCCAATCATACTACAAAAGCATTTGTTCAACTATGTTCATAGCAGCATTATTTGTAATAGCCAGAACCTGGAAACAACCTAGGTGCCCCTCAATGGAAGAATGGATAAAGAAAGTGTGGAATATATACACATTAGAATACTACTCAGTGGTAAAAAACAATGACATCTTGAATTTTGCATGCAAATGGATGGAAATAGAAAACACTATCCTTAGTGAGATAACCCAGACCCAAAAAGATGAATATGGTATGTACTCACTCATTAGTGGACTCTAGCCATAAACAAAGGACATTAAGCCTGTAGTTCACAAGCCTAGAGAAGACAAATAGCAAGGTGAACCCAAAGACAAACATATATAGATCCTCCTGGAAATTGGAAGCAAACAAGATAGCCGGGCAAAAGTTGGAAGCACGGGGGTGAGGGTAGGGGTGGGGGTGGGGCTGGGGGAAGGAGAGAGGGGGAAGGAGAAGGGAGAAGGGAAGGACTGGGGAGAGCTTGGGGAAGTGGGAGGGTGGAGATTGGGGAAGGGCAGATAGTGGAGCAGGGAAGAAGATATCTACACTAAGGGAGCCATTTTAGAGTTAGCAAGAGACTTGGCTCTAGAGGGGATCCCAGGTGTCCACGGGGATGTCCCATGCTAGGTCCTTGGGCAGCAGAGGAGAGGGTGCCTGAACTGGCCTTATCCCATAGTCACACTGATGAATATCTTGATTAGCACCATAGAAATTTCATCCGATGGATGGAGATAGAGACAGAGACCCACATCCACACCAGAGCAATAGGCTGAGCTCCCAAGGTCCAGTTGAAGAGCAGAAGGAGGGAGAAGATGAGGAAAGATGTCAGGACCACGAGGGTTTGGTCCACCCACTGAGACAGTGTGCCTGATCGAATGGGAGCTCACCAAATCCAGCTGGTCTGGGACTGAACGAGCATGTGATCAAACCAGACTCTCTGAATGTGGCTGCCAATGGGGATGGACTGAGTAGCCATCGATAATGGCACTAGGACCTGTCTATTCTGCATGTATTGGCTTTTTGGGACCCTAGTTTACTTGGATGCACACCTTCCTAGGCCGGGATGGAGGGGGGAGAGCATTGGACTTCCCACAGGGCAGGGTACCCTGCCCTTTCTTAAGGATGGAGGGAGGAGGGTTAGTGGGGGAGCGGGAGGGGAATTGGAGAAGGGGAGGAAGTGTCAATTTTTGAATGGAAAAATAAAAAAAAATTTTTAAATGTTACAAAAAGATATATAATATTCACATGAGATGTAAGCCTCATAGGAATGCTTTTGGATGTATTCCCAATTCAATCAACAAGAAAACAGCCCAGAGAAGTAGTATGGCTTGCCTAAGATCAAACAGCACAGAGCTGGAGAACTCAGGCTGGTCAACTCCAGATTGGTCAACAACAAAATGAAATCTCTCTTTTCATCTCTTCCTCCCCTGTTTAATACTTTAGTTCTCTCTCCCCACACTGGAAAGCACTGCCCTTTGCTTAGTCAAACTTTTTCCACTTCCCCTTTTCTCTAGGGTCAAGGATTTTTGGAAATGGCTTTATTTTCCAATTCCCTTGACATTACATTTCAATCTACCCCACACATTATAAACAAGTCTAATGTTCATCTGCCTTCCTTGGTCCAGAAAAAACAAACATCGGCAGCATGTCCTCTATTTCCCAGGAGTACCTAGCGACAACTCAGTATACAAGGACTCTAGTTTCTTAATCCAGAGATGTGTCAATTCCTAGAACACCTCATTGACCAATAGAACATTAACACACTCTATATGTAAAGATATTTTGTGGATATTCCACTTTAAAGAGCCCAACATATTCTCCTCCCACTCTCAAATCCCACTCCTTGCTGGAAATGCCCCTTCATTCTAAATAAGAAGGAAAAAATATGATAAAAATCGTCAGGGTTGGAATATGAATTTACACATTGAGTTTGGCTTTACCTCTTCGATTCAGCTTCAGATCTTGGCTTTGAGGGATACTAAAAAATATATTAGCTTCATTTGCTGTAGGTGACTTCCTCATAAATGATTCATATTTGTCTAATAACTTTTACCCACCACTCTTATGCAAGAAACACCCATCAGCCACAGCCAGCCAAGCACTGAATGTAACAATGACAGATGCTTATTTCCGATCTCTTGGATCTGAAGGAATCTCTGTCTACACACACACACACACACACACACACACACACACACACACACACCAAGGAGAGAATCAGGTACAGTTCACAGGTAGCATTAATTAGTGCATATCAAATGTGAGTTTGACAGGCCTATGATTTAAACACAAAGATGTCTGAAGAATCATGATTCAATATTTGAGATCCATGCTAGTCTGATGCTATTGTATCCACCTGAACAAATCCAACCTGGCATCTTATCATCTCTGCAGCTGTTTGATGCTCTCCCTACAGGGTGGTGGATGTGAGGGAGCCTCCCCTGGAGGAAGGGGGTGGGAAAGGATTCCATACAAGGCTCAGCAAGGTGGGAGACAGCTGGAAGGAGCAAGAGTGGGTCCTCCCTCCACTTCTAGGAAACATCAATGCCGTGAATTGGCCAGGAGTCAGGTATTTACCCCTATTTGGCATGTTAACTTGGGGGCTACCCAGTCAGATCTTATCTCCCTGCTGAGTCTCATTTTCTTCATCATCAAAGAGTAGTTCCTATCCTTCCCAAAGCTGCTGAGTATTCTATAGATTTGCATATTTAGGGCAACCGTGGGTGCTGGGTTCTCATCTTCTAGGATTTTATTCTCAAAAGGACTGCAGAAGCATCCCACAAGAACCCAAGGTGTGAGCCCTCATGTTTCTTAATCCTGAGGTGAGAAAATTCCTAGAACCCTCTCTTGGAATCCTTGATTTATATGTTTACACATAATATATTCAGAGTCTTCCTTGTGGAGTCCTGTTTATTTCAAGAAGCATGACTTGGGGGTTTCTATTGCTGTGAAGACACCATGCCCACAGCAACTCTAATAAAGGAAAACATTTAATTGGGGCTGGCTTACAGTTCAGAGGTTCAATCCATTATCATCAGGGCGGGACACAGCAGAGTGCAGGCAGACATGGCGCTAGAGAAGGAGCTGAGAATTCTACATCTTGATCTGAAAACAGCAGGAAGTAAATTGAGACACTGGGCATAGCTTGAACATATATGAGACCTCAAAGCCTGTCACCACAGTGACATATTTCTTCCAACAAGTCTATATCTACTGCAACAAAGCTACACCTTGTAATAGTGCCACTCCCCATGAGCTTATGGGGCTAATGACATTCAAACCACCACAAAGCCTTAGATCACATCCCTAGAATTTTTGACCCTATCATTTCTGGCCAGGATGAGATAGTTATGGAGATATATATTCAATCCTCCATTTCTAACTAGTTTGCAAATTAGGAGTGACTCAGTCATGTTAGAAGAGTTGAGTCAGAGCTTGGGTACTATACTCAGAGAAGTCTAATTTGAATATTGACTCTGTCACTTATGGTTAGTGTGATCTGTTGAAGTTACCAAACACTCCAAATTGCACTATCCATACCTATAACTTGGCTGATAACAATTTATATTGTACAATTAAAAATTATTACTTTAAACCCACACTTCAATCCACAAAGGACTAAAGACTACATATGACAGTGTCTGCAATAAGTAAATATGAGTTGGAGATATTGTTAATGGCAGTATGAATTTAAGACCTAAAGAAAAGTAAGATCATGTGTGCAATGTGTGTGTGTGTGTGTGTGTGCGCACATTTGCATGCTTGGGTGTGTGTGTGTGTTCCAAGCTGTGATACTTTAACAGATCAGATATAATTATAAAATTGAGCTATATTTTCTAGGAAAAGGAAAACCTGGGTAGCTAAGTGGTTTCCACATACAGGAGCATCATAAAGAGGAATAGTCTGGGTCTCCACAGAATCACAGTGTCCAGGCCCTCATGTCTGCGTACTCACCTAGCAAAGCATTTGGGTAAATGGGATACAGAAGTCCACTCTCTGCTCATTCAAAAGAAATGGCTCCCTAACACACAAATAAATGGAAAGCCACCTCATGTCCCTGCAAGACTTAATATTCTTAAGACATTAGTATCACCCAAGCAGTCCATGCATTTAATCTCTATTAAAATCACAATGGTGATTGCTGCAGGAATGGAGAAATCCATACTAAATTTCAAAGGTAATCAAAAGAGGCTCCCAGATAGCCAAAACACTCTTAAAAGGGAATGATGCTGGAAATTACACTTCCTGATTTCAAACCTGCATAGTTCATTACAAACCTACATCCATGAAAGAGTGTGGTGCTGGCAGAGGAATGAACATGTGGATCAATGGAACAGCATCCAAAATCCAAAACAAAACTCTTGCATATGTAGTTGAAAGAACTGCAGCCAGAATGTAAAATAAATAAATAAATTTAAATAAAAAAGAAAAGAAAGAAACATAAGTATTTCTAAAAAGTTTTCAACAAAGATGCAGAGACCATTCACTAAGGAAAGGACTATGTCTCCAGCAAATGTTTCCAAAAAATGAAATGAAACAAGACAAAAAACTGATATCCATTAATAAAGAATGAAGCCGGAGCTCTTCTTGAGACCTTGCACAGATGAATTCAGTGTAGCCGTGATGAAAACATCTACCTTAAACTTTCAGAAGGAAAGAAAATGAAGGGGTTTCATGTTCCTTGGCAAGGAACGCTTGGCTATTCCACACAAAACACACATGAAAAACACCCTCAAAAATAGAAAATCTGGGGACTAGAGAGATGATTCCACAGTGAAGAGCACTTACTGTTCATACAGAAGACCTGGGTTGGATTCCTTCCTGCACCTCACTGTGTAGCTTGCCACAGCATGTAACTCCAATTGCAGGATTTTGCACACTGTCTTCCAACCTCTGCAAACACCTACCATAGGCATGGCACCATACATACATGTAGACAAACACTCAAACACATAATTTTTATTAGAACAAATGAGATAAGTTGGATGACATTAAAATTAAAATATCTGTGCCTCAATGAACATAATCAACAGAAGGAAAAAGAATATAGCATTAGGAGAGGCTACACTTGCAAATTACATATTTGATAAAAGTCTGCTGCCCTCTTATCAGAATGTGGTCATAATCTACTATTATTATGCTACTAAATAGGCATGGTATTAAACCAACCCCTAATGACTTATCGTTATATACATAGATCAATACATCTCTAACCCCTCATCCGGGAAGCTTCTATTTGTAGTAGATAGTGTGATTAACACAGTGGCCCACAACTGGCCAAGGCATAGAGAATAAGGGACTTCAGAATTCTCAGCCCCCAAATGACCATATACATGATCTCTCACAAGACTCAAGGACTGTTGCAGGAGGAGGCAGAAAGAATATAGGAATCAATGGTGAGGGACTACAGTGAACCAATGTCTTCTGCATATAGCAGATCCAATGCACGTATGAACACTCAGAGGCTGGGGCAGAATTACAAACCTGTACAAGTGCAAGTCATCAAATCCCATCATGGAGAGGGGAGGTAGCTACACAATCGTACTGTTAGCTGGCAATTGTTAGCTGCTGGGAAAGGGAGAAGTTTTCTCTTAAGACTGTAGACTCTGGGGCTGGAGAGATGGCTCATAACCAAAAATATAAAATTGTAGACACTGGTACCTTAACCGCTCTCCAATGGAAGGCTATACATCTAGTAATATTTAAGCAACACAAAGTGGCCTGGAAGAATTTTTGTTTTAAATAGGACACAGTGGCAAGGGGTGTAGTGGTTTAAAATGAGAATGTCCCCCATAGGCTCAGATGTTTGGATACTTAGTCCCTTGTTATTGGTGCTGTTTAGATAGGTTTAGTTGGGGTGTCCTGTTGGAGGAAGTATGTCACTAGAGGTAGGCTTCGAGCTTTCAAAGTAATGCACCCCTCTCTCTCTCTCTCCTTCTCCTTCCACTCTCCTGCCCACTCTGATTCCTCACTGAGATTCAAGATGTGAACTTTCAGTTGTTCCTGCCACCATCGTGTTCAGTCATCCTCTTTGCAATCACAGAGTCTAATCTTGTGGAAGCATAGGCCCAAACAAATTCTTTCTCTATAAGGTGTTATGATCATGGTGCTTTAACACAGTAGGAAAGAAACGAATACAGATGGGTACCTTAGGGGTGGATATGACCAAAACACATTGTTTAAATGCTCAACTAATAAAAATTAATGAAAGATGTACATAAAATCAAGAGCTACAACTCAACCATAAAATAGAGAATACAACTTTATTGGCCAAAATGTTTGAATAGTCAGGGAGAGAGTATGATAAGTATAAAAAATTCTATAACCACTAAAGAAAAAAGTAAAGTGTTTGCTCACAAAAAAAAGCTAAATAAGCATTGCTATGTGATCCAGTACCTCTACTTCTGGGTAAATGGAAGAATGGGAAGCAACATCTTGAGGAGATAGGGGAGTACCCAGTAATCACAGTGGTATTATTCACAATAGTCAAAAGGTGTGAGCTATTCAAATGTCCCATCAATAGATGAATACACAAATGTGTTACATTCACATAATAGAGTATTATTCAGAGCTGGAGTGATGGCTCAGTTGCTAAGGTGTTCACTGTACAGGAAAGAAGACCTACATTCAACTTTCAATCCCAGGGTAAAAATTAGGTATAGCATTGTAGAACTATGTTTAGGAGCAAAGAAAGGAGGACCCCTGGGTTTTCTGGCTAGTAGGTCTTGATGAATCAGTGAGCTATAGGGTTAGTGAGAGAACTTGTCTCAAGAAACAAGGTGAAGAGCTATTGAGGAAGACACCCAACACCGACTTCTTACCTACACACACACACACACACACACACACACACACACACAGGTAGAGAGAGAGAGAGAGAGAGAGAGAGAGAGAGAGAGAGAGAGAGAGACATTTTTTTATCTTGGAAAGAAATTCTGGTACTTGCTATCACGCAAATGAAGGTTGATGGTTAAGGACATAATACTTTGCAAAATAAACCAGTCACAAAAGTGTAAGTAATGTATATCTCCGCTTCTGCTAGTACTTAGAATAGTCACACTCATGGAGACAATAATTAGAATGATGGTTGCCATGGACTGTGGGAAATGGGGGATGGAGAGTTGTTTATGAGCACAAAGTTCGAGTTTTACAAAATAAAAATATACCAAAGGGCTGCCAAACAGTGTGAATATTGTAGGAGGAGAGGGCCACTTGTTTGTCTCAGCCATCCAGAACTGAAATAACCACACAGAAATTGTATTAATTAAATCGTGGCTTGGCCCATTAGCTCTAACTTCTTATTGGCTAACTCTTACATCTTAATTTAACCC
Source organism: Ondatra zibethicus (assembly GCA_004026605.1). NCBI lineage: Eukaryota > Metazoa > Chordata > Mammalia > Rodentia > Cricetidae > Ondatra > Ondatra zibethicus. Next base: position 205,810 of record PVIU01001470.1, on the reverse strand, counting down.
ATTTCTATTAATCTGTGTATCACCATGAGGTCGTGGCCTACCAGCAAAGTTCCAGCATGTCTATCTCTGGCGGTGGATCCATGGTGTCTCCCTGACTCTTTCCTTCTCCCAGCATTCAGTTCTGTCTTCCCCACCTACCTAAGTTCTGCCCTATCAACAGGCCAAGGCAGTTTCTTTATTCATTAACCAAGAAGAGCAACACACAGGCAAAAGGACCTCCTACACCATTATCTTCCTTTTTATTTAAACAGAAAGGGGGAGGTGATGTGGAATTCCCCTCTGTGTACGATAATTACCATTAATGAATAAAGAAACTGCCTTGGCCTGTTGACAGGGCAGAACTTAGGTAGGCAGGGAAGATGGAACTGAATGCTGGAAGAAGGATAGAGTCAGGGAGCCACCATGCAGCTGCCACCAGAGTAAAACATGCTGAATCTTTGCCAGTAAGCTGCTGACATGTGGCCATATACAGATTAATAGAAATGGGTTAAAATAAGATGTTAGTGTTAGCCAATAAGAAGTTAGAGCTAAGCAGTGATTTAATTAATACAATTTTTGTATGCTTATTTTGGTTCTGGGTGGCCGGGACAAACAAGCATGCCGTCCCCCTACAGAATATACTTGACATTATTAAACTGTATTCTGAAAAGTAAAATGTGGTTGTGTTATGATATGTATATTAAAAACAAAGAAATGGGTTCTTCAATGCAAACTTCTTTCTTCTCTGTTGCTCACAGTTGGTTTTCACAAAGGAAGAAAAGGTCAAACCTGTCTGGGGAGTTCTGGGAAAGCCTTGCAAAAGAGATATCTTAGCTGCATCACAGAGGACCAGTAGACCCCTCCAAAGCAGAGAATTCAGAGTTCATAATACAAATGAGGAACCAGCTCGGAGCTGAGGGCCCAAGAGTGCAGGTGTGTGCGGAATAGGACAATGGCCACTAACGCTGCAGAAAGGGAGGCTTGTCTGGTGACTTGAGAGCTTCCATGTAGTGTGTGAACTGCCTGAGTCTTGTTCTCTTGATGCAGCTCCCATTTTCATTTCACTGATCATTAGAATCATAACTGTCATGGTAATGGGTGACAGACAATAGATTGGAACTCATGGCTGTGGTGATAGTTTGTTGGAAAAACGCTTGCTAGGAAAATGTGAGAACTAGAGTTCAGATCCCCAGGACCCTCATAATAATTGATCCCATAACCCATCATGCCTGCCTGTAATCCCAGCTCTTAGAAGCAGAGATGGGATACCTTGAGAAAGCTAGATTGGCTACAAGCAGTGACTAGCAAATCAAACCTGCACCAGTGAATAAGGTATACACACACACACACACACACACACACACACACACACACACACACACACACACACACACATAACATGAGGGCTGGAATGTTGGGGTTTCTGTCCTGCCCAGTTTCCACAGCCATTTAGCCCCAAAGAAAATCACACAGAGGTCTCCATAAGATTATAAACTGATTGGCCCATTAGCTCAGGCTTCTTATTAGCCCTTGTAGCTTATATTAACCCATTATTCTTATCTATGTTAGCCACATGGCTCAGTACCTTTTTCAGCAGGGCAGGTCACATCCTGCTTCTTTGGTGGTCTGGGCAGGACTGCCGAGGGAGCTTCCTGCTTCCCAGAATTCTCCTATTCTCCTTGTCCCGCCTCTACTTCCTGTCTGGTTGTCCCACCTATATCCTGCCTGGCTAATGGCTAATCAGCATCTATTTAAAACATAATTGACAGAATATAGAATTGTCCTACACCACACACACACACACACACACACACACACACACACACACATCCACATGCAAAACAAGAAGATTGTATCAGTTTGAGGCAGGATTATCTAGCATGAATACTTGAGGGTGATCTTTGAGCCATGTTGAGTTTAAAGGGGCACTTTAATCCATAGGACACTTTTTCTAATTATGAGCAGAGTGAAGGAGAAAGCGGTTCAGAAATTGTTAAACTGATGCCTAGCATTACGATTTCCCTGGGATAAAGACAATCTCCAATAAAATTCCATCAAAGGGATATGAGGATGAAATCGAGCTACACAGGATCCTCCTGACTATGGCTGAACATTCTCATAATGAGGATGTTCTTGTAGTCTCTGATGCCCAAAAACAGACCTAGCAAGGTCAGCCTCAGACACACCTGAAATCAACTCCTCATGCTGCCACCAACATTGTGAGGGGGAAACCTCTATGAATTCTTTCCTCACCCAGAAGCCTTGGTAGGAATCCCTGTTGTGAAGCCATAGGGTATTCTGCATACTAACTTGGCCCCAACCAACCAGGCCCATCTGTGCTGCTGTTAGACTCTATTCCCTAGTCTACCTGTTGAACTGTGATTTCCTTCTCAATGGAGACCCTTCTCACAGCCACCCATGCACGTCCCTGCTCAGGTGTCCTGCTTCTGTTCACGATGTTGCTTTTGCTTAAAACGCTTTTGCACTCCTTGTCCTTCACCTGTGAATATATTTTACTTTTAACAACCTTTCCCAAAGGCCCCCTGCTCTGTGAAGTTTTCATTGACCTTCTGGAAAATTTCTCTTCATCCTCTGTGACCACAGTACTGTCTTCCTACTTTTATACCAGCATTCGCTGCACTGTTTTGAAATGTATTCATTCACATGTCTTCCTATCCCACTATGCAGGGTAAAAACAGATGCAAATTAGGCTTTGTGCTTGTTAGGATAAAGATAACTGCTGTACCAGATACACCTAGAATCTCAGGGACCCAGCAAGAGTAAATTCCAAACTTCTCAGCAGCTGTGCTGGGATATGCTCCATGCAGTCATTCGGGATTAATTTGATTGACATCCTGCAATCTTCTAGACTTTCAAGATCTCCTTGGTATCCCCATGAAGCTACAGATGGGTGAAAAAATGAATGAAGCAGATGTACTCTTTTCTTGAACCTTCTTAGGCCAGGAGGGGCACATGAACCCTTGCCCACTTTCAACTGAGTACATGATCCCTCCTAATGCATTGAAGGAAGAAGGGAGGTAATGGATTGGGAACTCTAAGCCTGGCCAGACAGTCATTTGACATTTGACATCTACACTGAGAAGAGGAGCTAGGTTTTGTAGGGAACAGTTGGTAACCTCTGCTGTAGGTAACAAAAACGGACTCTTCAAACACAAATTCATCTTACCCAAGAGATATCAACAAACTTTCCACTCAGAGACTTTGGAGAAGTTCTGAATCTAGACACTGAAAGAGAGAATTGGTATAGTAAAAAAATCTCCAATTCCTAAAAGGGACTTGGCAAAGAAAACTTACGAACAGTAGGAGACAATAAAAGATAATGCCATTTAATTTGGTTCTGTAATTATAGTTCCTTCTTCCCAAAGAGCCAAGAATAAACACTCTAATTACTCTACAGGTTATATGGAGATTAATAAGCCTGACTCCTTCCAGTCTCTCCCCACATAGCTCATAAACAAAAAAGATCAGGATGAGACCTGGCCAGTTACTAGGTCCATACCCTTGGGTGAAGAAAAGGATTGTAAGGTGAGGACCTGATTTGCTCCATAAATTCCAACAGGCATTTTATATGTCATTTAAACTAATTCTCACAGCAAAACCTTGAGCAGGATAAGACTGTCTTCATTTGCATACAAGGAAGCCCAGTTTCAGTGAATGGGTGACACAACCCCAAAGGGTTACAGCTGGGATGTGAGTCCCACTTTCACTTCCTACAGTTCCATCTTCTGAGAGGGATATCTCCGCGTCCCATGGGAAGTCTCTCAGCTGAGAATGGCAGGATTGCAAACGTGCAGTGGATATAGATAGCTGCCCAAAGGTAAGTGAGATGTGACCACCACTGTAACCCAGCAGCTGCAGGAAGGAGGTTTGCAAGAGTCTGACCTTCAAACGCCTCCCCCAGCCCATCACTCAGAGCCTTCCCTGTGACTTTGTGGATGGGCTCCACTGAGCTCCGTAGAAATGAGTGCCTGGAATTGGACTCCGTCATGCATTTATATTGGCCTCATCAACGAGATGACTCCAGGAGATCAGGACCAACCATCTGCACACCCCAGGTGGGGGGGAGATTCTGAGAAGGAAAGAAGTACCTTGAGCTCAACAGCAGGAAGCAGAGGCTGCATGGCACAGGGGAAACACCCGCAGGATAAGCTCAAGGTGAAAGAAACAGCCCTGTCCGCATGAGCGCTTTCCTCTTCTGATACAGAAGCCTTCCCGCTCTGCTGAGGGGACACCCCCGAGTCTCCTGTCTTCCAAGGTCTGCTTTCTTTAGCCATAGCACATTCACTTCCTTCTGGAGATATTGCACCTTTTTTGGGCACTTTACAGCTTGGTGTGTAAACCAGATAAAAGGGCATTCTGGTGACTACCTGCATTCCAGCCTCGGCTCAGCCATTTAGACCTTAAGCAGCTTAACTGCTTTCTCTTGAGTTTCTTCCTGCATTAAACTGAGGATGATACCATTGCCCATCTTAAGAGTGTCAAAAAGTGACTGTGTAAAAAACTGAGCTTAATACCTAGCATGGAGTACAAACCTGACTTCTGGTAGATGTTTTGAAAGCTTACACTTGAAAGAGGATGGCGTTGGAATTTCTAAATCCTCTCACATTCCAGCCATGCCATGTTGATTTCCTCAGTCTCAGCTTTTTGTCTGTATTAGAGGATGATGGTCATGATGATGCTGATGGTGATAGTGGTGATAATGATGGTGATGATGATGATGGCGATAGTGATGGCTGTCCTTAGGCAGAATTGATAATGGTTTAGAATTAACCATACTCATGATCGTTTGGGAGCAGAGAGCTGGAAAGCCTGTCAAGGATCTTGTTGTTTAGTACAGAAGCAAGAGCTGAAAGGACAGCTGGCCATCTGTGAGGTGGCTTTTACTGAGAGATACAGAAACTGTAAGACCTAAAGCAATTCCGACAAAAGAAGTTCATACGTTGGGATGGAGTGACTTTATGAAAAGATAGAGGCATGGCAAAAATGCAAGGAGCATCCCAACAATAGTGAGATGGACATGTTCTGTATGTTTGGGAACAAAGAAAGCTGAGGCGAGCAAGCAGGGAGGAATCTCCTCGAACTAAGTTCTATTAGGTACAAAGAAGAGAGCTAAGGAGGAGACAGGCTTTCATTTATGACTTTCGGCAGTTGTCTTCCACCACCTAGCATGCATTCAGCCCTAACCTTGCTATGGGGCTCCCAACCCCACTCAGCCCTATCAGCAAGAACTGAAGCCACACAGTTCCCCTAGATGGTAAAGCATGGAACCTAGGGTCTGTCCTTTACTGCCTGTGCCCTTCATATCCTCACAGCCCTCAAGGCCCTTGGATTCTGCCTCCCAGCACCTTGGAACCACTTGCTTCTCTCCTTTCCTCCAGCACCCCCAGTCCTACCTGGAATCCTTGCCATTCTTTCTGCTCCACACCTCAGTGCACACACTTGTCTGCAGTACAGGGTTCCGTTGCCGGCTCAGTACTTCCTGCGACTTCTAGTTACCCAAAGCTTAGACTATCACTGCCTTGCTGTGGCAGGACCCCACTTCTCTAGAATAAACTAGGTTATTTACATGCTTTGTTAAGATCTTAGACAGTCATTGCATCTCTCTGTTTCTTGGGGTTTTCATTTGCAAAATGCAACCCACTTGATAAGGTGGCTGTGTGGACTAAAATAATTAACACATGGAGAAAACACTTGGAACAATGCCCAGGACATTATAGTACTTCAACTGTAACCACTCCCTTCAAGATCCTCCCCATCACAAACATCGACACCACCATCCCTTCTTATCCTTGGTTACAGTTTTCATTGCATCCCCCTAACATATCAACCAATTGTTGTTCCCTTCAAAAATCTTATGTGCTGACCCCTTTCCTAGAAACCAACTGCCAGATCCATGTGCTATGACTCTCTGTGGTTCTGTTGAGCCCCTCTCCCTCAGGGGAGCCTTCCCTGACCCCTCAGATGGGTGCCTATCGGTGCCTCATACTCTCCATAGTAGTTAATTATGGAGACTCTCTCTTACTTGCTGAATTGCAGCCTCCCTAAGGGCAATATTGGAGCATGCCTCAGCCATCACCACCTACCTGTTCCATTCACCAACTTCAACCTAAAAGGCATGTCATGCTCACACCACTGCCTTCCCTGGCACAGTTGCATTTCCAGAGCAGGAAGCATTCTTCCTGTTGGAAATAAGTCCCTCCTATTTATAGCACTCATTCATTTGAAATTATTTTTAAAACTTAACAATAGTCTGCATTTTCACCCAGCCAGTTAAACCATTAGAGATCTTTGCAAGGGCTGTTTCCCCAACTAGTAGGGATGGGGGTGAAAGCAGACTGCAGGAGCCACAGGTAGGTTGGAATCTGCACAGCGAAGGCTCTAAAGGACCATCAGAAGCTGCCACTCTGCCCTCTGCAAAGATATTTCCCCAAATAAAAGACACGCCATCCACTGACACTCGCCTCATCTTCAAACTATGCGTGTTCAGTCCCGAGCCAAACGTGTTTGGAGAAGGGGGAGCCGCAGCAACAACTCCGTCGCAGTCCTTCCCAAGCTACCATAGCAACAAGTAGAGGCTGAAAAGCCATTCTTCCATATTAGGTGTGAACTGACTCCAGACATGGAAAATAGCTTGTGGGGAAGAAGCCAACTTGGCTGGGAAGCTGGTGGGGAGTACTTTGCAGGTGAGCCATCCCTCCCACCCTACTGCCTTCATTCTCAAGCCACCCTGTCAGTAATAGGATACAGGATTTAAAAACAAAAACAGAACTTTCCGTTCATTCCACACCCAGACATTCAACTTGCTTGGCAAAACTGAACTGGAGTCTCTCCCCCACTTGTACCCCCAAATCCCAGCACCCTCCTCCCTCATTCTGATTTTCAGCTGCCTCGGTAGCTCATCCATCTGTCAGAGCACATATGCGTACAAGAGGCAAGCCAGGAAGCAAAAGAGAAGAGGAATTTGTATTTCATGAGCATGTTGTCAGCCATGGACTAGAAAGCGATTTCTGCCAAAGCTGAGAGGAACGCTAGGACGTCTGGGGGAGTGCCTTCTCAGCTTTGAATGACCCCTCAAACGTCGATGCTACTCTGCCATTTGGGGACCAGTGGCAGAGTCTGTCTCCCTCCCCACAGTTTATACCATCACTGACCACCCTACTGCATGAATCCCCATCCACTGCTACCAAGTAGCAAGACTCCTGTGGCATGCTGGGTGCCAGGCCTTGCACATGCTCTTGCCCAGATTCCCCTCCACAGCAAAGAATGAACTCCGGCCTGAATCCAGACAGAGCCACTGCAACCTTAAGCAAGTCACTTCATCCTTGAAGATGGTTCCTCAGCTATAAAAGGGACTAGTAGCACGGCCCAGCATGCATGTCGCTGGTGAGGGCTAGATGAGATAATGCGTGTAAATCTCTGAAGTGAAGGGCATTGCCGAACTCACAATAAATCATCAGCAAACGTCAGATTTTTTAATTCTACCACAAACTTTCTTCCAGCTCACTTCATAGTGGCCCACAATATCCAGTCTTGGCAGATCTTTGTCCTCCAAGGCAAAGACCATGTTGTGTTATTCATCTTTGTCAAACTGATTTGGCTGTAGAGTCACCTAATATGTAGTGTCTGGATTGATGTAGGTGTCTAATAAATGTTTGGTGTTAAATATGCGCAAGTTGATAGATGGGTGCATGGGTGGGTAGGTGGGCAGCTGCAAGAATGCATGAGTTAATAAAGGGAAAATCAGCCCTTCTCCTTGACACGCAATCAGTGACAGCCTGGGTCTCTGGTATGCCATCCAACAGAGACAAGCTGTCCAGGTGGGCTCACAGACTGGCCCGGGCTTGAGGACTTTTCTAGCCAGAGGCTGCTACATGGAGTTGGCTAGATGTTGCCTTCACCATCCATCTGGTAACTTGGGAATTTGGCTAAAGCTCTGGTATTTTGTTTTGTTTCTCTTTCTTGTCTTGACACCGAAGCTCCTTTACTTTCTCTCTATGAGTGCCAGCACAGATGCCAGCTGGCCCACTGGTTCTGTTAACCCTTTCCAGCCTGCCCCCTGATGGCTCTGCCAGTATTCCATATTGCTTGGATTTGCTATGAACCCACATGGCTCCCTGCCTCATGATGTTTATGCCATTACCCCTCCTCTCACTCAGCCTGGTTCCTTCAGTCCCATCAAGATACGTCAGAAGAGTTGGGACTAAGCACAGACCGAGGAAGAAAGTGATGGGGCTGTTGGGATCTCTCTTGTTTCTATGGCCCAGCTCTGATCAGCTTAAACGTGGTAAACTCAGTGCTTGATATTAAGCACAAAGACTAGTCACGCAAGATAAGTAGCAGGGAGCTTCGTGCGCAAAAGAGATGAGTAGATAGCACAGAAATCAAAGGTTTCCTTTCTGACTTTTGATAGAGGTGAAGCCCCGCTGCTGGGAGAACATGTTGCCAGAACTCCAGGCCTGGCCTCTGACCACAGGGCCTGTGCCTACTTCCCTACCCTAAAAATATTTTCCAGGTCTCTCCAGGAAGGTGGAGGGCAATAAGTCTGTCCCTTCTGTCCTCTGTGTGCAGCTTGTTCTAGGTTCCATGCCTTCTAAATTTATAGAGAAGTAAATAGAGGTTCATAAATAATAAAACACCCAGGCAACAATGGAGACTCATTCTTGGAGAGGAAGCAGAGAGCCCTCAGGATGGCATGTGCCCGGCCAAACTCCTATAATAAGAGTCAGCAGGACTAGGCCTGATGAGGATGCTTTGCTGTTCCTTCAGGTCTAGCCTACCTCCACAGCATCATCTGCGTACACTGCAGCAGCACAAACTCCATATGCCGCCAGCACCTGTTCCTACACCTGCCACTCACTCTCTGACAGGATCTCTTCATGACAGTGTTATGGATTTTGATTGCCACATCACGAATTCCCCAAACTCACAAGTTAAAACAGCTTTTTTTCCATCATCCCTCGACTGAGCTCAGCTGAGCAGTTCATCCTTGGGGCTGCTCATATCATTATAATTAGTAACTGGAGCAGGAATCACATGAAGACAACACACCCTTGGGTTTATGTGAAGATAGTACCTGAATGAGGTTCAGGTGATGTTGGCTGCTGCTCAGAGGACTGTTTGTTGGTCTTAGCTTTACTCAGCAAGGCAACCATGTTCCAAGAGTTTCCAAAGCTGTAATCAGAAGCTACAAGTCTTCTTATGGCCTGAGTTCAAAGTCACATTACATCCCTTTTCACGTTCTATTGGTCTGGGGCTAAAATCAGTCAAGGCACAAAGAAATAGTAAAATAATGGTTGCCTTTTTTTAACCTACAGTTAAATGAAGGACTTCAAATCCTCTCTGTGGTCTCAAGATCTCTATCAGCATCTGGCAAACTACAAAATAAGTATCATCTAACTGATGAAGTGTGTGCATGGGAAAGATTGTGCCTGGAATCTATTCTAATGGTTTCCACTTACTCCCCTGGGGGTTCTTGATGCCTTTTACTCCAGGCAACATAAATGCATAGTTTTTTTTTTGTTCCTGCTCCTCTGAAGTTTCCTTCTGTAACCCTCAACACAGTACTAAAGTGAACAGGAAGGGTTTTCAGCCTGTCTGGACAGAGGTCTGGGAGGGAGGCCCTCCCTTCTGCCCCTGCTGTCCCCAGATCCCCATAAAAAGCTACAAATTAATAATAATGATCTGCCTGAAGCACAGAGACTGAGCTCTTAAGATATTTCTGTGCTGATAAAGATGAGCTTTGAAGCCATCCATACAGACCTGTATAAAATCAGCATGGAAAAACCAAGCAATTATGTTGGACACATATATGAGCTCTGGAGCCAGACAGCACAAATTTGATCTCTGACATCATACCCTTCAGGTACACATGTTGAGGCTCGGCTTCTAATGTTTCCATTTCCTCCTCTGTGTGAGCAGGGACAGGGAATGTACCAAATGCTGGGGCCATTGTGAGACATTTGCCATGACAAATAAAAAGTTAACCAATAAATACCATTAGTTTCTGAGTCTCCCCTCTGCTCCCTTTTCTCATATATACTTTTGCCTACCATCTCCAAATCCAAAATTTCATTTTGGTAGAAGAAATTAACTCAGAAATTTGAGACCTTTTTTCACTTGGCTCCCTTAGCTTTACAGAGTGGAAGAGAAGAAACTCTGTATTGGACATATCTCTCTGCTTCTTCAGTAACACACGGGATTGGACAGCCTTAGTTAAACCATAAATAAATATAAGCAAGAACACTCTGTACTGTCTTCCAGGCCTGTCCGCACCCATTATCTTACCTTAATTTTCCTATACTGTTCCTCTTGAACCATAAACCTACTGCTAGCTCTTCACTACTTGCTGTTCCAACTGTCCCGGATCTTTGCTCTTCTTTCCCATGCCTCTATTCAGCAAACATCCCTTTGGCTTCTGCCATCCAATTTTCCCTCTTCTATCTCAACTACCAATATCTACTTCTCTTATGTTTTTTCTGGTCTGATTATAATACTGAAGATTGAACCTAGGACCGTGAATATGCCACTCTACCATTGAGCTATATCCCCAGCCCTCCTTCTACTCTGTATTTGAGACTATGTCTCTCTAATCACTGCCCAGTATGACTTTGAACTCACTTTGTATCTCAGGCAGGCTTTGAAGTTACAATCCTCTTGCTTCCGGCTCTCTAGTAGCTGGGATTACAGGCCTGTGCTGCCAGGCTGGTCAGTTTCTGCCTTTTCAAGGCATTGCATGTTACTGTGTCTCTATCTGTATAGCACAGTTGGACTTTCTTTGGACTGGCAGCTCCTGAACAATGACACAGAGACAGCTGAAAAAAAATACAGAGATTTATTATTAATTATGAAAACCTGGTCTTAGTTTAGGTTTGCTCCCAACTAACTCTTATAACTTAAATTAACCCATATATATTAATCTATGCTCTCCCGTTGGCTCATTACCTCTCTTCCATGCTGTACGTCTGACTTCCTCACATTTGCTGGTGAATCCTCACCTCTCAGATCCTTCTCCAGAGTTCCTCTCTCTACCTGGAAGTCCTGCCTATTCTCTCCTACTTGGCTATTGCCCATTCAGCTCTTTATTAAACCAATCAGAAGGTGCCTTAAGCAGGTGAGGAAAGACAGACACAGCTTCACACAGTGTGATCAAATATCCCTCAATAGTGTAGTTTTTTGCTTTTCCAAGTCCATATAAACCAAATTAGGGCATCCTTTTACCATCTTTAATAAATATCACAGAATGATTGCAACTGCCCCTCTTTAAAAGGCAATGAAGAGAGTCCAAGAGCCATGATATGCTCCTCAAGGTCATTCCTATAAAGAACTACCTGACAAAAGATGGAGGCTCCAAGTATCCTAATCATCTTCCTGTTGACCATCAATGAGGTCACTGAGGACCAGATGACATGAGACTTTAAAGTCTGATGGAAGGAGCTAAAAGGGTGGCTCAGTGCTTAAGATCATGCACTGCTCTTTCAGAGGACCCCAGTCCCCACCACCTGGACTCACATGAGCATACACAGGCACACACTTAATTTTTTTAAAACAACGAACAATAGATTTAAAGTCTGAGAGAAGTCATTGCAGTTCGGCTTTCTCTGGTGTGATTGTGAGTGAATATTTAACCCCACAAAGTGATCAAAATGGATGGAAGCTTCCAGAACAATTTGAACGGCAATTAGTCTTCCTAAACCAAGAGCAGCTGTTCTTGCCAGTGAATATTAAATGAGAGTCTTGTGATGGATCCAAATTTGCTAAATATTCTTGCACACCAAATCTACAATAACTTCACGGCTAATTCATGGAGGCCTTCTCGCCTCTGGGTCCTCCAGTTTGAAGAACATCTATGCCCAAGGCAAGGACAAACTGTCTCTAAAAGGGCAGCCCACTTCAAAGATGAGCCATGAGTCCATGGAGTCACCTGTACAATCCAAAGCCAGAGCAAGTGGCAGTAGCCAGAACAAGAGCCTCCTGGTGAGCTAGCAGCAGCACAGGGTGGAGAGAGAATCTTGCCTTGGGAAGGAAAAGGCACATGCATCCTGCTGGGGGTAGAGTACCTGCTGGGAGTTGAGAACCTGCAGAGGAAACTGCTGGGGGCAGAGAACCTGTAGCTGCTAAGCCTGCAGCGACCTCTTTTCAGCACCACGGAGAGCAGCTTGCTCTGGGTACAGCCGCCCCCAGGTCAGCCACTATGGAAGAAACTAGGATATGCACACATTTCCCTTTAAGCAAGACATCAACGGAGACAGCAGGGCAAGGAGACGGAATACCAGGAGAGGAGAGAGAAGTTGTCCATCAACGCTGCAGTTCAAGCGATACGCTGAGTGAAACAGTGAACTAAATAAAGGGAATAAATTGCAGCAGCCCTGTGTCCCCGACATCATAATACAGATGTTGTAATCATACAAGGCTAATAGTGAGTCACTTCACAGCCATCGAGGAAAAAGAATTGATGGCCCAAGCCCTGTGGCTGCTCACAAAAAACAATAAATTAAACTTGCTGACTATGGCCTAGAGACAGGGGGCGACAATGAAATTATGTAACTGCTGGTTTATTTCCTGAATCACATGAACTACCCTTTTCCTCCTTTGGGATAGTTGCTCTATGACCTTTCATTTCTCCTTATCACATTGAAAGGAGCCACTGCCTGATTTATACTATGGTGTAAGTGGCTGATACAACTTAAGACATACAGGAAAATAAGAAACCAAAGGATTACATCACAAATGTAAGCTCTGCAAGACAAGAAGTTTTCTTTGTTGTTCACAGCACATATAATAGTGTTTAATATGAAATTTGTGACTTCCCTGGTTTCATGCTGTTGTGATAAAACATCCTGACATGAAAAGCAATGTAGGGAAGAAAGGGGCTTATTTTAGCTTTCAATTTCAGGTAAAAGTTTATCATTGTAGGAAAGCCAAGACAGGAACCCCAAAAAGCAGTCATATCACACCAATAGTCAAGAGAAGAAAGACCGAGGTGCATACATGCTACTGGCTTATTTGTGCTCAGCTCAATCTCTAAACTCATACACAGTTCGGGACCTCTCACCTAGGGAATGGAGCCTCCCCTAGGGGGCCGAGTCATTCTACATTAATTAATTAAGAGAATATCCTACAGACACGCCAACAGGCCAACCCAGTGTGGATGCCGCCTTACTATGACTCTCTCCAAATGACTTAAGGTTGTATCAAGTTGAAAATTAAAGCTGACCTCCACCGTGACCAATAATGGTGGCAAGTATGAATTAGAATTTAATGAGTGCTTACTATGTGATGAGTATCCTGCATGTGTATTCTTTCAACCTTCTTAATAGCACAGTGCAACATGTACTACTATTATTGTAATTTTTATATGCAAATATGGGATATAAGTTGGCTTATGTTGCTATGAAAGACAAGACTCAAAGTCATAAGAAATTTGAAACCAGAACCCATGTTCTTAACTATGATGATTATTTATATGCTAGCTTGACTGAGTCATGGGTTGGCTAGATAAAGCATTTTTGCTGTTTGTGCATGTGAGGATGCTTTGAAACCATATTAGCATCTGAGCTGTAGATCCAGTAAAGTAGACTCCTTCCCAATATATGGTTATCAGCCAACCTACTAAGGGTCTAGATGAAACACAAGGCAGAAAAATGAGAAATTTAGCATCTTATTTTCTGACTCATGGCTTAGACAAGAACAACAAAGCTCTTTTCACTGCCCTTGAACCAGGTCTATGTCATCAGCTTAGTTGGACTCAGTACTCAGACACAGGCAAAATGGCAATGGTAGCTTTCTTTGCTCTTCCGTTTTCAGCATGTGAAACTTCTCAGCCTCCTAAATCATGTGCTCTGAAGACCTGCTTGCCTAAGATCAAGTCAGTCAAAATCCAAGCATGGATATGGAAGGGCTCATGAAGTCCCACCCCTTGCCATGGAGCTATTTGTGTTTATGCCTGCTGGAGGAAACAAAATCAGTTTTCTTCAGTGGTGCAGTTTCTAGGGCTCTGTGGTCAAACACATACAGGCAGCACTCAGTGAACTAAGTGGGTTTGCTGTGGGAGCTACTTCTGCTCCTTCAGCCAATAGCCTTTAAGATACCAGCCCACTGGGGCATGGTCTCTTTTGTTTTATAAAAGCAGTGGTAGCCGTGTGCTCACGCTCTTGCTTACAGCTTCTGGCTCTTAGACTTTGTTCCTGATCGTGCAGAGTGCTGTTGTCTGGGACAATGATCTGTAAATTTTTCCCTTTAAATAAATAACCATTTTATTAATCACAGTTCCAAACTGGTGTGGGATTGTTTTATGACTTACACATTCATGGGTTAAACAAAAAAGATAAGATGAAGTTGGAAGTGAAACATGGTAGTAGGGAGAAACAGAAGAGGAACTGGAAGGAAGGGAATGGGGATGAATTTTACCAAAGCACATTGTATGTATCCATAAAATTCTCTCAAGCAATGGAAAACCCTAACTAACCATTGGGCCACCTAATCCACTAACCATCTAAGAGGGAATGATGGAGAGATGCATAGAAAAGCCAGAATAAAAGAATAGTGCTCATAGAAGAGCAAGAAAGGCTCACCAGCTCACTAAAAGGTTGATGCAGTGGGAGAGGATTAAAGACTGAAAAAGCCAACAATGTCATTCCACCCAGCACAGAGGCACAGCACAGAGCACTGGAGATGCAGGCATGACAGGAGGTTATGTCACCGTGCTCAATCTAGTGAGGGGCAAAAGCAAGGAAGAAGACAAGCTGGCCAGATGGTCTCATGAGTGACCAGACAGAAGTGGAGCCTCAGGGCAGGTGCTGGGGCATGCAGGAATGGCTCATGCTTGGGTTAGGGGTTGGAGTTGGAAGGCTACTGATGACATGTGCTGTCTGCTTGGATTCTGGGAGCCTTGCATCTGGTATACACTGTTGAAAAGGTGAAGAACATTGTCAAGTATCTGTGCTAAGGTTGGGAGGTATGTTGACATTTTAACAATCTGATAGTCTATCCTAACACATGTTCCTTGGCGTATGGATTCAGTAAGTATTCAGAGACCTAACAGGTCTTTGTGCCTGGCTCTACGAATGTGAAGTTGAATAAGGGGACACATTTCCTGCCTTCCCAAAAGTCCTATTTCAAAACTGTACCTTGGACCCTGGAAACAAAGTAAGGTGAAGCTGCAGTGCAGTGCTTTGGGTGGTGAGAGAGCGACCAAGCATAGTCAAAGTCTATCTTCTCCTCACTGAGGCTTTAAGGAAATGCATGTTAAAAGAAGTGAGTCATAAGCAACGACATATTGTAAAATTCCCTACTTGATGGAGAGGAAGATTCCCTTAGCTAGGTAGTTGGAACTGCTGGCTGGGTCTAGCTAAATGCAGAGATTCAAGGCACTAGCTGGTGGTCAGAGCATAGGGACCCTCTCAGTCCAAAGCCTTCCCATAGAGCAGCTGCTCTCCCACTCCTGCTCTCTGAACTGCCCCTAATCCAATGAGTTGGTGAGCTTGATTCCATTTTCCATGGCAGAGCTAAGGAAAATCAAAATCAAAAATATTACTTACTGAAGCATTCCTGGAAATCCCCAGGAGAGATGGCAGCATCATAAAAAGAGAAACTAAGCAAGTGGAGTGCAAATAGAGGTGCACAGTTTGTGTGTCTGTCTGTCGTATGTATGTGGATGTATGTGTGTCACACCCCAGTTTCTCCCTGGTTCACAAACTGGAGACCCTAGAGACTCTGGACCTGACCATGCAACCTTGGGACTATGTGGCTGCCAGTTACATAAGCTGGCCTTTAACAAGATAGGGCAAAGCTGGGGTATGACATCATGGAGACTAATGGGACTCTGCTGTCTCTCATCTAAACCACAGCAATTTTCCTTTAGGTGATCTCCCTCAGTGGTGCGGGAGAATTGTCTGTATTCTGTCAATCATGTTTTAAATAAACGCTGATTGGCCAGGCAGGGAGTATAGGCAGAAAAACCAGACAGGAAGTAGAGGTGAGAACAGGAGAATTCTGGGAAACAGGAAGCTCCCTGGGTACTCCTGCCTGGGCCACTGAAGAAGCAGGATGTGACCTGCCCCACTGAAAAAGGTACTGAGCCATATGGCTAACATAGATAAGAATAATGGGTTAATATAAGCTACAAGAGCTAATAAGAAGCCTGAGCTAATGGGCCAATCAGTTTATAACCTAATGTAGACTCTCTGTGTGATTTTTCTTTGGGGCTTGCCAGCTGTGGGGTACCGGGCAGGACAGAAACCCCAACAAGCAGGCCCTCATGTTACAGAATGGTGCCCAATGTGGAGCACGAACCCACAACCCTGAGATTAAGAGTCTCATGCTCTACTGACTGAGCTAGCCAGGCAGACAGGAGCCGGGTGGGATGGAACAAGGGGCCCGTGCTCCTTTTACTACAGTTTGGCGCCCAACGTGACTGCCTTGGCCTTTTGATAGGGCAGCCCTTAGGTGGGCAGAGTAGACAGGATGGAATGCTGGGAGGAAAGGAAGTGTGGCAGATGCCATGCTTCTCCGGCCCAAGAAGGACACTGGTTAGACTCATGCCCATAAGCCACATCCTTGTGGTGAATACAGATTATTAGAAATGGGCTGAATCAAGACGTAAGAGTTGGCCAAGAAGAGACTAGAATTAATGGGCCAGGCAGTTTAAATGAATACAGTTTCCGTGTAATCATTTTGGGTATGCACCGGGAGTTGGGCGGGACAGAACAAGGGGCCCTGCCGGGAACCAGGTGCCGGGATTACAGCCTGCGTGCCTCATGCAACACCTCATTTTGCTGCAAAGTGACTCAAAGTTTGGAAATGAGCTACCTTGGGAATATTCTGGTGTGAAATTATCCTTAGCTACTTGGGTGGCATTTACTAGGACTCTAAGAGCAGAGTGGATCTCAGAGCTGCTCAGGAAGCAGTTATGGGATCCCTGAGTATGAAAGCAGAGCTGGCCATGGAAAGCCTTAACTCTGTGTGTGTGTGTGTGTGTGTGTGTGTGTGTGTGTGTGTGTGTGTGTGTGTGTCAGGGAGAGGGGGCATGTCTTTGTCATGTCCTTTTCTTCCTTCTTCCTCACTCACGGCAGAGCCCACCAATGCTTTCTGTCTTGCCAGGTACTAGGTATTAGAGCCTACACTGGCAGCTGGCTGGTAGGCATAAGTTCCACCTGTAGACAAATAGCACCATAACAGAGACAGAGTCTGATCACACAGGACTTGACTACCTTTGATGACTGGAAAGCTTCCCAGCCGCTGGAGGAATTTGAGACTCTGGGAGAAATAATGTACCATATCTGAATACTATAAAGTGGTTCTTGAAATTGCCACGCAGAGCCTCTAAGTGGCAAATGACTGAAGGAAGGGTTTTAGTGAAATTATTCCATGCTTCTGACCCACTCAGCTCATTTCAGTCCTACCTATGAAATATTCAAAGTCTATAAATAGTAAACTAAATGAGGGACCAGGAGGATGGCTCAGTGGATAACACAAGTGTGAGGACGAGGGTTTGAATCCCATGAACCCATATAAAACTGGATAGGTGTGGCAGCTGTCTGTATCCCAGCACTTGAGAGGCAAGAGAGGGGATCCCTGAGCAAGATACCTGACTAGCTAGAATTTATAAGTTCCACATTCAGAGAGATTCTGATTGCACGTTGAATGACTAAGAGAATAAACACTAGGAATGTGAGGGGCAGAGGAGCTACATACAGAAACATGCAGACCAAAAGCAAGACTGGCAGCAAGCCCTCACAGCATTTACAGAGGGTAGGAAAGTCTTTCAGACAGAACAGTGTTTTCTTTTTTTTTGGTGTGCTGGAGTTTGAACCTAGGATCTTAGGCATGACAGGTGAACATATTTCCACTGCTCTATACCCCCAGCCTCGTGGGGCAATGTTTGATTGTAGCCCTGCCTGAAGGAGTAGCTATAGGCTGGCAAAGGCTAAACATACATACTTGTGTCCTGAAGCGGTAAGCAGCTATGGGTGTTGGATATTAAATATCACTGAGGAACAAGCTTGGCCCATTCAGGCTCCAGGAGGGCCAGAAAACAGAAATGCAGCAGAAAGCAAAAGCAGCAATGGAACTCTGAACACCACAGAAACACAAGCCACTGCGATCTGCAGGGAAACAGCCAGAATGAGGTTTACATGTGCATGGACTGACTTCTCTCCCTGACTTTCACTTGTGTGGGTCACCTCACCTTTGGGTCCTTCCTCTTGTAGGCTTGAGGAGTATCGACTGAAACCTCAGCGGCCAGGTCACGTTGGGTCACAGGAAACCTTTCATTCCAATTTATGTATCTCTATGTCTCTATGGCATTATCAGTATATTCTGGCACTCTGTGTATTGGGTGTTGGATTTGAAGGATTTGTTTACAACCTTAGAGTGGAATCAAACTCCCTGGGTTGAGTCCCAATCTGCTTCCAGCTGGCTGTGTTTAGCTTGTCCAAATTGTTAACTTCTTCTGCACCTTCCAGGTGGAAATCATAACTCATACCTGCTTCAGACAGTTGGCCAGAGAAGGCCATTAGCAATATAAATTATTTAAATTAATACTCTTGGCAATCCCTGACAAAAAGAAAGAATACAGTAAAAAAAAAAAAATCTAAGACCAAGAAAGGAAAGAATTACAGTTCCCAAAGACCATGCTCAGTCAAGTATCATAGTGGGACAATGTATGCACAGTATGTCACTGTTTTATTAAACATCTTGGAAAATAAATAACATTTTTAAGCCAGTGTTTCATTTGAAGAAGTTGAAACTTGCAAAGATGAAGGAAAGTGAAGAGCTTCATCCCCTTATCTGTGAAATAAGGTTGGTGATTCTTAGAGTTGCTGCAAACTCAAAGAACGCGTGGAATTTAGTGGAGGAAATGGAATAAAGGAAAGTGTTTTCGATGATCTGTAGATAGATGCAGTTCGGATAGATTCCTTCAAATTCAAGTGAAAAGATCCTGTAGGTGTGCTTAGTGGAAACAACCCTTGACTCCTCAGAGCTCCTGACCTTGTGCACTGCTGCACTGGCTGGAGAGCAAGGACATGCCATGTCACTCCTCGACCCAATAGCACCTATTGCGGGCTGAGTGTTCCATGCAGGGCTTTCATTGTAATCCTGAGTCTGGAGCCAAGTGTCCTTTGTGTTCCTTGTTATTGGGCTTGAGAATCATAGGATAATGAAAGTAGTGCATCCATATTTTATGCCTTAGCTCATATCAAATTAGCAATCTAAGCAGAGTAACACCAAAACTGGGTAGAGAAGGACAAATTATATTGGTCAGATGAGAAAAGGATTCCTGAGGAAATAAGAACTGATTGAGAGCTTGAAAGGAAGTGAACGACTTCCCAAGGAAAGAGCTCAAGAAGGATGAAACATGTTAAACAAGGTTTCAGGATATTGCATTTGCCCCAGCATTTAGAAATAAATGTGGTTGTGTAGGGTGGTTGGAGAGAATGTAGAGTTGCTGTCTTGAGAGATTAAGGGAACGATTCGGTGGGTGCCTCTTTTGTCAGGTAGACCAGATGACCCTAGCAGTGTCTCCATTAAAAAAAAAATAAGCAAAAAAGATATTGTACCTACATTTTAAATACTTAAAGTGAACTCCAGTTAGCATAAGGATTGTGAGGCTATCATTTACTCCATCACACATTGGACATATATCTTTGTGGCATTTCCAAAAATAAAGCTATCACGGTCAAATTCATTGCATCTTGTTACAGCTGTGTAGAACCATATGTTAAATTTGGATAGGGACATAACTCAGTGGCAGAGCTCTCACCAAGGGTGTACAAAGCCCTGGGATTGATTTCTAGTAACCAGTTAAAAAAAAGAATAGAAACAGTTTATTTACTGGTTCTGCCCTTGTTTTTATAACTCATACATGCAATGAACAAATAAATACAGATTTTTTTTGTTCCTGTTGTCCTTTGCTCACTTATCTTTTGACTCGTATTATTCATGATCTCTTGAAGACATTTCAAATGATACTTTGGAATGAGGTAGGGTATAAACAAACCACTAAATTCTTTATCGTGTCCTGAGGCTTTCCACACAGCAACATTGTGCCTGGCCTGCAGAAGAGCCTGTGCCCTCCCACAGCTCAGTCACCACACTCAGCTGTAAAGTGGGACTCTACAGGTCCACACGCAGCCTGCCACTGATCATACACTGCAAATGGTAAGAGAAAAGGGAGCAAGCAGGTAGACTCAAAGGACCAGGTAGGAGGCCAACGAATGTTCTGATAGAATCGGATAGAATCCAAACCTCCCTTGACTGGAGACAACCAGAAGAGCTAGAGCAATGGCTCACATAGTTGTCTCCATGAACTGGTCAGTCTGGAATAAATGCCCTCCCTCTGGGCTCTGTCACATCTCTTTTTACTAGACATGCCGCCATTACTGTGACTATTTACCTGTCTGATTCCCTTTCTCTCTTCATAGTTAGGAATCACTAGGACACATGTAAAAGGCAGACCCCTTATTTCTGGCCAAGTCTTTATATTTAGGGGAGGGCTCAGGAATCAGCATGTTCAGTCAGCAACCTAAGTCATCAGATAACATTCAGAAATTTGACAAAGTTCTCTCTGGAATTAACCAAAGGGACTTATATCCTCATAAGTTTAGCATCTCAGCATGGGGCTAGGCTCACAGATATGTTTTGCAGATATACAGACTAAGATGATTGAGATAAGATTGTTTATTCCAATCACTTAGTCAGTGGCATGGGGTGACACAGTCAGTGGCAAGATTGCAACTCGGGTCTGGCTGATTTACCACCGTCACAGGAAGGAGATAATAAGGTCTCCTTCAATGGTGTGCTAGTATCCAGCGTACTTCTGAGACTTCTGGGGAAGTAGGCAGTAATTAACTGCAATGTAAAGACACGTTAGAACTCCTGTTCAAAACTGACTTGTTAATCTTTTTCTTTTATTTATTATTCTAGATGTGTGCATGGCATCCTTGTATGCATATGCACCTTGTACATGGGTGTGCATGATGTGTTTTGAAGGTGAAGGTCAGAGAACAACTTTGTGGAGTCCTTTGTTTCTCTCTACCTCTATGTGGACTCTGGAGACTCAACTCAGATTTCCAGACTCGTCAGCAAGAGATTTTTTACCCTTTGAGTCATCTTTTCCAGCCTTGCTCATATCTATCACAATATGTGGTTTCTTACTTTCATATTCATTCATCTGTGGCATGCAAATGTAAGTACAGAGAAGCATGAACGCAATGAGGAAATAAAAGCAGTTGCTCTGCATCTTAGGTTGGAAACATTTCACATTGAAAATGTATGTAGTACACCTAACCTGCAAAACCTCAGTTTACCCACACAGGCTCTGTAGGACACTGGCTGCCTACCATGATGATTGAGTGGCCGTAGGAGCTGCCAGTCATTGTCGTTGCCCAACATTAATGGAGAGGATTGTGTCACACATGAATAGCCCAGGAAAAGACCAAAATTCAAAATTGCAAATACAGTTTCTACTGCATCATCAAAAAGGTGAAAAGAATCCAGTTGTCCTCGCTTGCTTATTTATTGCTGTGATAAACACTGTGGCCAAAAGCAATGTGAGGTTTGTTTCGGCTCACAACTCTGAGGTTATACCCCATCCCTGAGCACAGTCAGAGTGAGAGCGCAAGGCAAGAACCTGGGAGCAGGAACCAAAGCAGAAATTATGGAGCAACACTGCTTACCGGCTTGCTTCTCATGGCTTAGACAGCCTTCTTTGTTATAGAACCAGGGCCACCTGCCCAGGTGTCCACTACCCCACATCAATCATTAATCAAGAAAATGTTCTACAGACTTGCCTTCAGGCAATTTGAAGACATTTTCTCAAGTGAGATTTCCCCTCCCAGATATCTCTAATTGTGTAAGTTGACAAAACAAAATTGTTTCAAGTCAGAGAACTTCTACATAAATGATGACTAAGTAGGCATACAAGCATAGAAGCATTCTAAAACCATTTGTTAATGTGGACACACATTAAAACCCTTGGAAACCATTAGCTTAGACATCTTTTTCCTGTCATACTGTAGTAGCACCAGAATGCCCAATCCCAGATAGCTTAAGGATGTTGCATGTGGCAACTTACATACCTGATCAGTCTTCTTGTGGACCAGAGAAAAAGATGGATGGGTTTAATTACTGTAGGAGGATTAAACATGTCTGCTTAGAATGTCTAAAGGCTGTGCGTTTGTCTTCTTGTTTATCCAATATAGCCATGCTGTGGACTGCCTTCACCTGCCACAGACCTGGGGCCTATCTAACCATCTGAACCCTGGAGGCAGGTAGTTGAGCAGCCAGCCATAGGCAGGGGAGATGCGCACACTCCTCTGGGCTCAAAGATGCAGCAAAAGCACTTCCTTCTCTGCCCTGAATTCCAGATCACTCATGGATCAACCACACGGGAGTTTCAGGAAGACCGAGTCTCATTTAGAAGCTTTACTGGCTTAGAATTAGGCCAAAAAGTGACTTCTATACTGAGTCCTGAAAGTGGGCAGGCGAGTCCTGCTCAGAAGAAAGAAGCATTCTGGGATATGCTTTCCAAGGGTCTGGGCACAGTGTAGAAACCTTGATGGTTGAGAATAAGTATTTAGAAGGCATTACCATTACCAGTGGTCAGAGTTAAGATCCAGTATTCCCAGTTTCTAGATGCACTCCCGAGAGCACTGTCTGTTTGAACCTAGATCCGCTCCCTACCTGGCCTCTGTTCTGCTCTTTTCATGGCACCTGCAGATAGTATTTCCAGGCTTTCTTACCATCCCTGGCTTTCAGCTCGATTCACCCAATAGAAAGCTCAGGCTACATACTAGAAGGCAGGAAGGATGGTTTCATTTTTCCCAGGCCTCACCTCTCCTTTGTGCCTTTCTCCTTTTATGGCTTCACCTCACTCCAGGATGTCCCACCCTCCAGGGCTCCAGTTCTAGCTGGACAGCCTCTATTTCTGGCCTCTGGACTCATCCTTCCTCTGCCCTCTGTCAGCCCATCCTCAGGTGCAGTAGCTGCCTCCTGTGTTACCCGCTCTCCAGATGCCTCACTTGCCCACTGGAGCCTCCCTTACAGTTCCCAGTGTTTCTAGTCACCAGCTCATCACATGGAACTCCCATTTCTGGGAGGCTCAGCTCCAACCTTGACTTGTACAAGAGCAGTCCGGGGAGAGAAGGCTGAAGGGCAAGGGTGAAGGTGGAACAGATCCAAGTCAAGGCAGAAGAGCAACACTGAAGTCACTGAAGAGACAACACCAAAACCCAGTCATTACAAATATGGACGTTGCCATGATCCCTAGCTATGCAGGGCCCTGGACTTTCTGCACCTCTCTCCAGGAAGGGAGTTCAGTTCCGAGCTCGCCAGGCAGGACTGAGCCTCCAGGCTCAGGGCAGCTTGGGTTCCTTAGCGAGGGAACTAGGCAGAGACTTGTAGAATTGGCTGTTAACCACATTTTGGTTAATTTAATTACACTGTAAATGCTGTTGGAAAGCTCACAGTTTAAGGAATCCCTGTAGGGAATCCTTTTGTTCTGCAAATAACTATTCCCCTAATTTATTTGCTTATATTTGGATTTCCATATATTGCATTTGTGTATTTATTTATTTATTTATTTGCCCAAGAACAATAGGGCCCAACTCAGCTGGGGATGAGCAGTTGCTTTGAATTTAGGCACTGTTTGGAATAAACCACAATCAGTTTAGTAAAAATTTGATTATATTAGCCTTGCAAATAGGCTAAGCCAGAGTGAGCAGAATTGCATTCTGGGTAAGCACGGGAGGCTCGTGATCCTAGGACAGATGAGATCTGGAAAGACCTTGGAGCTGCCAGGAATAAGCTAAACTGCCTGATTCTCGGGGCAGGGTTTAAAGCCCCTTTGCCTACTATGGACCAAACACAGTTCTGAAAGCTAACATTTGTCTAATGACAATTTCCACTCGCTGGTCATGGTCTCACCTGGTGGGACCACAGGAAATAAATTTGCTCCCCTCTATCAACACTGCCTATTTTTAGATATTTTTGCTCTTAAACCCAACACTCCTAATTTCTCCAGTCTTCCTCCTGTGACACTTCTTGAAAGAAGAAGAATAATGAGTTCCACCGTAGATGCCAGGTAGGGTAAAACAGGACCCAGCCTCTCTGGAGGTGGAAAGAAACCTTAGCGATAAAAGACTGGAGCAGATTATGATACTGGAAGGAGCTCATTTCCACATTGCTGAATCCTTAGATTTGAAAATGCTTTGGCATTTACTAATGGTATGAGTAATTTGGCAACACTACAAAACGTTTATGATATAGAAAAAAATGTATCTCCAAGTCCCTAAGAGGCATTTGCGACACTGTGAGTTAGAACTGCCAGAAGTCAGTCAGAACTGGAGAGTCACCCTCTGTGACTTGTGGATTCTGTAAAAGTGAAGCTCAGGAGCCCTCGCCTTTCCTCTGCTCCCTGGAGAGGGAGGTGACACGCAGCAGGGATCTTTGTCACAATGACAGTGGCGCTTTCTGAGTTCCCTTCTGGTCTATTTTCTCTTGTGCTTGCTCAATTGCTAAGACAGCCTTTACTCAATTTTTAGACACACATTTTCTATAACATTGAAAAATAAGTTTCATTTGAGTTGAAGTGTGTGCTTAACATAGAAAAGGCATGTAAGTCCAGAGAAGAAGCAAGTCCCTAAGATTATGACCACTGATAGAACATTTGATAGGCTACTTTTATTTTGCTCATTTTCATTGAGATGATTGTGCTGCAGTTTAATATTAAAATCTCTATTTTTATCTGGACATTATGCCAGTATCATTTTCCAACACTATTACATAACATTTGGTCATTGCCCCCTTTATTGTTAGCCATCACTCCACGTTCAAGTAATTTTAGGAGCAGCGTCTCTGAAAAGGATTTTACATCGAAGTATTTCCTTACACAACATGCCAAGAAATAAAGTCATTGGCTAAAAACATGAATATTTAAGACTTTCCTTTTTCCAAAGAGGATCAAAGCATCATCATTACCAGAAAGTTCTAGCAAGTAGGTCAGTGCATCCCCGGTCTCACCATTACTAGACTATTTCACTGTAGACAGACTAAACTAAACTGGCTCTGGGAATGGGCCTGCTCGAGATCACCAATATGTATAGAAAGCCTGCATGGAGCCACAGCGCTCATTATGAGGCTGAGGCTGAGATGTCCTGGCGGTGGCGCTGACAGGCCAGAGAAGCCTCGTAATGAGGGCTTCTCCATATTCCCAGGCGTCTCTTGTGGGTGGGTCTGTGACAAGAGCATCCCCACTGCAGCAGGCTCCCTGTGCAGGAGAAAATCAGCTCTCCAGTGCATCTGCTTCCTGGTCAGGCCTCCCGCGAGTGGGTGACAGGGTGGGAAAGATGGCACTGGCTCCCTGACGAAAAATAAAAAGACATGCCAAGTGAGCCCTCATTACCGGAGGTCTCCCATGCTCCTGAAGATATAATGAGCATCACCAGAGCTCTGTGGCTTCCCCCAAGATCCTTCAGGAACAAAGCGAGCCGGGTTTGATGAGGCTAATTCAACAGCAGTGGTCCACATACGAGGACAGCGGTTGGAAGACAGGGCTAGAAGGGGGTAGGATGTTTCTTTGGGTGGCAGGGGCCATTGCTAAAATGTAAGGAGATGGCATACTTCAAATCCCTGCTATTCCATCACGTTAGGTTAACAAAACATCTTACTTTCTAAGAAACTAGCTGAGAAGATGGAACATTTGGTGGACAGACACACTCTCTAGTATACTCTCCTCTGTGGCCCACCTCGGAGACTGCCTGTTGCCTGGCCTTCGGTTTCCAGCACACTGTTAGCATCTATCCCAAGTCTGTGTATCACACTGTTCCTCTGATGGACCATCTCCAATCTCCCAGGGGCAGGAAAGAAAAGCAGTGTTTGCTTGGTTTCAGAACTAGGAGGAATCTAATACCCCAGGATCAAACTTCAGCCAGAAGGGGATGAGGGCAGCTGTCACGTTTCCAACAGATCTCCATTGAGTGCATAAGGACCATCCTGCAGGGCTCCTCAGAGGGGCTCCAACAGGGTGAGGACCATCTTTTTCCCAAGAAGCCTGTTATTAAATCGCATAGTCTGGCCTTGTTTCTTTTCTCTGTCTTGCTTGCCCTATTTCCTCACTTCCATTTCCCAAGCGATTCTGGCTAATAAACCAGGTAGGCCAAGTCCCTGTCACATACCTATCTATGAGACAACAAAACAGCAGAGACTTTCTAATGCCCATTTGTCAGATTAGAAGACAGAATTTTGAAGAACCACCTCTGAATTTCCCAAGGTCACCCCTTCCTTACAAGGCCATCTATTTCTTACTAATCGGATAATAACTCTTCATTGAGTCACAGTAGTCAATCTGTACGTGCCAAGAGTTCCATGTCCAGTGAGAGGGGAAGAGAAAAATCACTCACAATGAGCAGCAAACATCAACACCAGCTCCCTTGTTTATTAATCAGCATTTATTTAGTACCCACTGCATCCAGGGCCAGTGACCTAAAAAAAAAAAAATGAGAGAGCATGGTCTCTGTGCATAAGAAACTTAGAATCTAGTGGTAGATTACACGAGATGGAAGAGAATCCTGGGCACAGATGAAGACACTCCCCAGTGTACACTGATAGTGGGGGAGACAGACAGGAGATCCTACAGGAGCAGAGCAGAGAGAGTGACAGCTGACTTAGGCCAGGGATGGTTGTCCGCAACGGTGTTTCCCAGAGGAGACTCATTTGTTCCTACAGGCAAGTAGTGTCCCCGGGTTTTACGATGCTGTCCATGTTGAAGCTTGAGTTACACTGGCGAATCAGTCACACAGCTGATGCCCTTGCCTCGGGCCAGAGCTAAGTCTTGAGAGACGCTGGAAACTTAGCCAGAGAGAGGGGAGCAGAGAAAATCCTTCCAGAGGGTGGGAGAAACATATGCAGAGCCTGGCAAGCGTCAAACAACATTTTGGGGTGAGATGTGGTTTTTTTTTTTTTGCAAGTATTTTAAGAGCTGAAACAGCACTGATCAATCGCAGATCCTGGGGGGAGGGGTAGTAGGAACCGGGCAGCAGGGCGGGCCGTCTAAGAGAAGGACATAGGCTAACAGAACGTGATGGCGAGCTCGGGAGATGCAAAAAGGCATAACGGGTAGCATTACAAAGGCAGCAGCATGGGAGCTGGATTAAAAATAAGAAATCTAGCTCCACATGGAAGGCCCATGCTGCAGTGCGATCACTGTCCACCAAGCACAGGGCCTACCATTCTAAGAGTGTTCCTTCAGAGTGGAATTCAGCACAGCTGCCCCTGTCTGTACAACACCCAACACGCAGAGCAAGACCGGAGGTGGAAAGAAATGCCTGACCTCACAAAAGATTACACATACCCCTTCACTCAAGCCTCCAAAAGGTTTCCATTATTTTGGATTGAAGCTAATTGTCTCCCGTGAGTCTCGATAAAGCCAGCCTCCAGGGCAAGAGCAGCCATGACACCTGACATCATAGCCAGCTGTCAATCAAAGGCATAGAACCAATAGACCCAACTTACTTCCCTCTTCTCCTCCTCTACACAGGCTTAAGTGAGCTCCCAGCTTTCATAGCACAGCTGGGGGGTCAAGCAGGAAAGAGTAGCAAATGCACTCAGCAGCTGCTTCCCTGGAAACCTCTAAGGAGTTCCTTGCTGATTTGTGCCTAGTCCTTAAATTCCCCTTGTGAGACTCAGTAACCTGGTGGTTAGTCTATTTGTGGATGTTGGCTGACAGTCTGTGTAAAAATTTCTAGACCACTTGGCCATGGGTCTTCATCCATAGGCGATATCTACTCTTACCACTTATAAAAGGGAAGGATCTATTCGCTGTAAGTTTCTAGAAGTTTCTATGGGGTCAGGGTCTGCCAGGATCTCATAAGGAAAAGACAATATCTAGCCCTTCCTCTGTATTGCAAGCTTGTATGGTCATCTGCTCTATGACAACCTATAAGGGGCCATCAGGAGCCTGCAGTCAGGTGAGTAAACAAATAAGTGTGGTCTGGATGGGAAAGACTACAACTGAGCTAAAGAAGGAGGAAACAAAATTTTTTTAAAAAGAGGGATTTAGCCTTAGAGACTGAGTATTTTCTTAGCATTGCTTTTGTGTGGACAGTCATAAAGATCTGATATAATGTTATACTAAGCAAGCGCAGGTATAGATATCCAAAGGCAACCAATCTTGTGAGTGATGCTCCCAGAAAGGATGACAGTGGATCAGGCAATGGATTGTGAATGTTTCCATAGTCTTTTGACACATTCCCTCTCCTGGAGCACGTCTCTTGAGCTTCTCATTCTTATTTTTTTAGCAATATTCTACTAACTCTTTGAGTACTCTTGTGGTGACTATCTTAGTTAGGGTCTCTATTGCTGTGATAAAACACCATGACCAAAAAGCAGCTTGGGAAGGAAAGGGTTTATTATACTTATATTTTCACAGCACTGTTCATCATTGAAGGAAGTCAGGACAGAAACTCAAGGAAGGGATCTGGAGGCAGGAGCTAACACAGAAGCCATGGACCAGTGCTCCTTATTAGCTTGCTCCTCTTGGCTTCCGCAACCTGCATTTTTATTTCATCCAAGACCACCTGCCAAGGAGTAACACCATTTACAGTGGGTTAGGCCATCCCATATCAATCATCAAACAAGAAAATACACCACAAGCTTGCCTACAGGCTAGCTAATAAGGTGTGGGAATTTTCTCGATTGAGCTTACTTCTCTCAAAATGACTATATTTTGTATCACGATGACATAACACTAACTAGTACTTTAACTGTGGTGGTTTGAATGAAAATGGTACCCATAGATGCATAGGGAGTGGCATCATCGGGGGTGTGTCCTTGTTGGAGTAGGTGTGCCCTTGTTAGAGGAAGTGTCTCACAGAGTGGGCTTTGAGGTTTCACAAGCTCAAACCAAGCCCAGTGGCTCACTCTCGCTTCCTGCTTCCTGCCAATCTGGATGTAGAACTCTCAGCTACCTCTCCAGCAGCATGTCTGCTTGCCTACCACCATGCTTCCCACTATGACAATAATGGACTAAACCTCTGAACTGTAAGCCAGCCACAGTTAAATGTTTCATTATAAGAGTTACCATGGTCATGTTGTCTTTTCACAGCAGTAGAAATGCTAACTAAAAACAGTTACTAAAGATGTTCACACACACACACACACACACACACACACACACACACACACTGCACTTAGAACTTCCTGCAGTGTGGTGCCAGATATTATGCATTACTTATTGTAATCCTTAGCATTTTTTGTAGTAAAACCCAAGATCTTAGCATGACTCTTTCCCAGGTCCTGACTTCAGCTTTCTATACTCTCTTCTGTGGGTTTTTCCAGCACCATTTCTTTAAATTAAGCTGACCTACTGATAGTTTATGCAAACAGAACCCAATGGGACAGAGCTTTAGATAGAAACCCTGGAGCTTCAGCATTGCTCAGGGAACCAGAAGAAGACAGACGGCACAGTCAGTTAGGATAGCAAGTTGTACGCAGAGTATAGGAAAGTCATGGAGCAAGTGCAGCTTTCTAGGCTGGGAATAGCGGAGTTCCTGACATCTCTATGTCCACAGGGACCAAAAGGAGTGGTTGCCAGAACACAGAGAACACGAAAGAGTTGGAAACCTAGGATGAGAGATGTAGACTTCTTACTATGACTTGAAGGGAGGAACCAAGATATTTAAGCTTTTAACATCCCTCTTCCCTCTCCTTTATCCCCACCCCTGTAAAGGGTGCACTCCTTCAGAATCCGAAGGATAAAGCATCTGTGTTTTCTCCACATAGACTGCCTCCCTAAACACAGAACAGGATGAACAGTGGTAAAACTCAGCTTTCAGAATCCGCTACTCTTTGTCTTAGTCCATGTAGATGGCTATAGCAGAGTACAATAGTCAGGGTGCCTAAATAGCAAACATTCATTTTATATGATTCTGGAAGATAGAAGTCTAGTATCAGAGGGAGAGAGGAAAAGTAGGGGGAGGAGAGAATGGAGAGGAAAGAGAGGAAGGAGAGCTTTTGTTCCTCACAAACACAACAAACACCCTAAAACATCTATGGTCAGACAAATTCCCAAAGACTCCATCTCCAAATCTCATCCCATTGTAGATGAAAGTTTAATGAAAGTATATATATGGTCACCCATGTGGACACATGCAGAGGCCAGAGGTGAACATCATAATGCATTCTTCCACCAGTTCTCCACATTGATTTTGAGGTAGGGTCCCTCCTGAACCTAGAACTTGTCATTTTGGCTAAGCTAGCTGACCAGTGAGCTCCGGGACCTGTCTCTCTCTGCCTCCCCGGTGCTGGGTTCTAGACCCGTGTTGCTGCTCTCAGGTTTAATGAGGCCACTGGGGATCCCAACTCCAGTCAGTCCTCACGCTTGCACAGCAAGAGCTTCACTCGCTGGGCCACAGCCCTGGCCCATTTTAACGTCTTAGCATCTATTTTTTCCCATTCTCTTTTCTGGTTTCTCATGGCCCCAGCTCTGGTTTCTCTCAGTTCTAGTATTAATCTTGCTCTGTTGACCTGATTATAGCTAGAGCTTTCTGGTCTTGGAAATGCCACTTTCTGTGGCATCTGCTCCAGTCCATCCTTTACCTTTTGCCATTGTCCCACTGAGCACTCAAAGCAGCCCATAAGCCCATGGTCTGGTTACTCTCTTTTGTAGCTGCCAGTGTTAGTCTACAGCCATGGTGTTCCTCTTCTGTCCATTTGATGTGCATTTCAGTTTGTTCAGCGGGCACTAGATATTGACTTCCCACATGATTCCTGAGATACCAGGAGCCTCAGCTTTTATGCCCTCTACTATTTTAGAGGGAAACCCCCAAAACCTTGACCCTCCCCACATCAGGGGCAGATGCTATGGCCTCAAGATTGAGAAATGCAGTCTTTTGCACAGGGCCTTGATTTGTATTTACTATGAAAGAGACTTTTCCCTGATCTCACCAGATCTTCAAAACAACACTTGGAGATGTTATTTTTGCTCCAGATTAGCAGAGTGACTCTCTATAGAGTGAGGTTATTCGCCAAATAACACACAGTTGGTAACTGTGGTAACCAGGCATCCGGCTACCTTTTTATGAAGATTATCTCATCAAAATTGAAGTTCCATGACAACAGGTAGTTTTGTCTGTTTTGTTCATTATATTTTATTCATTTAAAAAAGTGTATTATAATATTGATAGAAAACCATGAAAGCAAGAGGTGTTGGGAAATTAGGGATGGGAGCACAGAGGGAGAAAGGTCACATGGGACCTTAAAGTAGAAAACAGGATATTGGCAGCAGAAGGGCAGAAGGGAGGGGAAGGAAGATAAGAAGTGGAAGAGAGTAAAAAAAAAAGTGTGTTTAAGAAACACTTTAATGAAACATAATTCTTTGTAAGCTAATAAAAGTCTTAAAATAAAACAAATGTTAAGGAAAGTGTCTGTCACAGCAGAAGCTCAGAGTAAATGTGGACTAACTGGAGCCATCCCATCCTCATCCCAACCCCATAAAGGAGGTGCTGCCATTGTCCTAACTGCACAGATGATGAAGCTTAGGAGGTTGAGATTTTAGCCACTAACCTCCTCTATTCCGTGTGTCCTTTGTCTGAGTCTAAACCAGCACTGGGCTAGGAGGCCTGAGCTAGACTGCAAAACATTTGTTTCAACGTTGAGGGTGAGTTTTTAGAACCTCTTATAGCGATCTGGAATTACTGTGATTCCCCACGCTGTGGCCAGCGGCTACTTAGGATCTCTGATACTCAGAGAACTGAATCGGTAGGGATGAAAAGTTGGGTACTGTCACCAGTCTTCATTTGGTTGGGAAGGGGCAAAGAACCCAGGAGTCAATATAGCACCACTCCATCTTTGCAACTCGTTAACACTGGGCTCCCTGCCAAGAATAAGGTGCGTGTTGGCCTCCATTTCCTGGTTCCTCACTGCATTATATAAGACTATAGTGCAGTCTCCCCATGCGTGGCAGTGGGTGCAGGGTTCAGGATGAATACGGTGAACTCTTGAAAGCATTTATGCATAGTTCATGTATCTGGGTGCTTATGGAAAAGTCCCATGGATGGACACTGAACTGATGAAGCAACTGAAGCTGTCCTTGCAAAGCTGACATCCCTTTCCTGTGTGGAGGATGGGACAACAGCCCCGAGATGAAGACACCAAAGAGGCAGGACATGAGCTGATGCACAAAGGTAAACCAGTCTTTGTTAATGGGGAACAATATGGTGACCTGTGACAGCATTTGCATCTGCAATGCAGAGCTTCGGACATTCCCCAAAAACATGGCTAATGTGTGTCTGAGACTGTGATTAAATGGGTGTCTACCTGAACAATCCTTGGAAAAGAAAAGGAATAATTAGGCCAAAGACAATACTTGATCAAAGCATTGGACTAGCCACTAAGAGCCAAGGTTTGGAATCAGCAGAGAATGGGTTCACTCCTAAGTTAGCAGTGTGCTGACTCCCCTGCGAGAACTTGACTTCTCTAATAGGCAGATTCCTTCCCTCTAAAATGAAGCAAGCTCTCACTTTCTAGTGGCTTGGTGGGAACCGATGCTACAGATTCCACTGAGGAATTTGGCTACAGTGTTCAGTAAATGGTTGTAGTTGCTGCTTTTCTTTCATTAGAAATATAAGGCACAAGACTAGGCAGAAAGGCCTGAAGCTTCAGACTAAGCCCTGTCAAGTACATCAGACTAAGTTTGAATCTTGGCTCTGCTGCTCACTGACACATAGCAGGTGTTATGCAAATGTTTATTCAAAGTTAAATAGTGGATTTGATCTAAACAAGTAATGAGAATCTAAGTTCATTTTTAGAGCTATATTGTGAGTGAGACATTGCGTGGCTCACCAGAGACACCCGATGAATGGGGCTGGAGGAGATTCTGACTTGGTCCTTCTGGAACTGGAGAAGGATGCTGACACAAGGAGGCAGTGCCTGTGTCCATGCACTAGCATCACAAAAAGGAACCCACCTTTCAAAGATCACAGACACTTGTCAAAGAAGCACTGCTTGGGCCTAGCTCTCCTGAGTTTGTTACATTGCCTGTCTCACTGTCTGTTGTCTTTTTGTCCAGCTGCAGTCGATCCTCATGAAACTGGAATTGTCTGTTTACTCCAGCCCTGCACTATCTCCCCATGGCCTTACATTGGAACTTACTTTGTTCTTAATAAATAAGTAAATGAGTGAAGGAACATTCTAGATCCTCGCAAGAGTTTTCCTATGTGGAGTTGTATAATAACATTTGCTAGTACATATTAGTCATTTTGATGGCTCTAAGCACTGATCTACAAACTTTCAGAGTATGATGTTATTTTAATCATTAAAATAATATATAACCAATGAACTAATTCATCAAAAAAATTGTGTTTAGAAACTCAGTATGCAGCCCTAAACAGAGGCTGTGGGGAGAAGGCAGTGCCGTGTCTGCTTCAGGGTTCCTCCATCTGTAGTTTATAGCAGTATCCTCCCTGCTTTCTCTCTTGCTAAGATTTGATTTAGTCTCATGAAATTCAATCAGGCCTCCTCTGCCAAGAAGCCTCACATGAATACCCAGAAGCTGGGCATTTGCTTCCTCATCCTACTTTGGAAGGTCTATACTAATACAGAATGGACATTTCTAAGAATGGCCCTTAAAAGCACACAGCCTAAGCCCTGAACTCTATGACTGTGGTAAGAGCTTATACCCAAGGTGAAAGGCATGGGTGAGCTTGAGAAAAGAAGATCAGGGTGGGCTGGATCAAATCAGGTGGGCCCTTGACACTTCCACTATTGCTGAGAAATCCCAATACTCAGGAGGCTAAGATAGGAGGCCCCAGAGTCAAAGGCCAATCTGAGCTATATAACAAGACCCTATCCCAATAAATCAAATGATTAAAGGAAAAATGAATGTTCTTTTTTAAGCCATTGGAAGGACACAGGAGTAAATCAAAGCATGAGAAGGAAGGACCTGGCCCTCTGTGGCCAGTTATGGCCCACTGTGGCCAGCTCTAACCGGCTTTGGCCAGAGGGAGAGGCATAATGTGGGAAGAAGTCCAGATGACTAGGAGCACTGTGTGGCTCCTTCCTTGAAAGCCAGGACAAGGAAAAGGAATTGGATGTTGACGATTACTTGAGCAAACTTGGATGTAAAGTCTTCTCTAAGCCTACAGGGAAGAACCCAGTCCAATGGATGCCTTGCTTCTGGCCTGATGAGTCCCTGGGAAAAGACCTCACCCAACAGGTAACTGTGGACTTACCTTATGCTCATGGGCAAATGTTGTTTTTAAGATGTCAAGCCAGTGATGCTGTATTGCCCAACAGAGAGATGGCAACCGTGCACACACATCTTAGTAGTTTTCTATATCCCTGTCCTGATTGCCAGCTCTGCAGGGTGAGGGATTGTCTCCTCATCTGCCCCAGGATGCTGGCAGATGGAAAATGCCCATAAATATTTGCTCTTGAGCCTAGAGAAACTTAAGCAAGGTTAAAGGAACTAACTGGACATACATAGAAAGAACCATCTCAAGCAACTCCCTGACCTAATGCTTGGCTGTGTGCTCAGGCCAAATCTGCTCCAAGGAAATCAGAGCGGGATGAAATCTTCATAAAGCCATTAGCTTATTCTATAGTCAATGAAATACTTCTCCAGCCCCATGTTTTGTTCTTCCTAATACTAGTGGAGATGAGTGAAGTGTGCCATCTTGCTCCCTCCCTACAGCTTAAAAATAATAATTGGTTGGTGATCCTAGGGACATGCCCTTCCCAATTCCCTATGAACTCCTCTGACCTACCTGAACCCACACAGGTTTCCATGGCTCCCAAACCTTCTTTACTTGCAAATGTGTTGCCTTACAATGGTCTGCTCTCAAGTGATGAGAGAATTGTCCTGCTATGACCGTGCTATTGCCATGGAAAGGTGCCAAATGTCTGTTGGCTGCAGAGAGAATTACAGTCAGCACATCTGAAAGGGACAGAGATTTACAGTGTTTGCTTGGATTAGCTAAAATTTCATTTTCTCTGTCTTCTGGGTCTTAAATTTTGAGATGAGTTAAGATATGGATTCTCTAGCAAGGAATAAGAGCCTGGGACCATGAATCAGGCCAATGCTAGAAGGCAGTGAAAGGAATAGAATGGAGATTTGGGATACAGAACCTGGCTACAGGCCTAGTTAACTGTGTTTTTCACCTTAGGCTACATTTTCTTTGTGAACTTGGCAATCAGCATACAAGATCTGGTATCTGAGATGCTGCAAGATAATGCTATTGTATACTGCAAAGATTTGTCACTCATATTGGCTTAATAAAATACTGATTCACCAGTGGCCAGGCAGGAAGTATAGGCAAGATGACCAGACTAGAAAACTTTTGGGAAGAGGAAAGGTTCAGTCTGCAGTTGCCACCCAGATGCAGAGGAAGCCACATGAAAATGCTGCACTGAAAAAAAGTACCAAACCATACAGTTTAACATATGTTATGTTATGGGTTAATTTTAAGTTGTAAGAGCTAGTTAATAGTAAGCCTGAGCTAATAGGTCAAACTATTTATAATCAATATAACTGTGTGTTTTGTTGGGACTGAACAGCTACAGAACTGGGCAGGACAGAAACCTCTGTCTACACTGAGATCCTATGTAACTGAGTATGTCACAGAGATCAGGAACATAATCTGGGGTTGGGTCTCAGTCTCTTGGGATTATTTCACAAGGCTGTCCATGCTTTCTTAGAGCAAGCCAGTTATTAGACTTGAAGGAGAACCATCCAGGCTTCTCAGTCATGGTCAGAGGCTGCACATCTGTGAGTTCCTACACAAGCCTCAGCAAAGGCACAAAAAGTGATGTCCTGAAGAGCCCTCCTCAGCTGAAGAGGGTTATAAAGTGTTGCTGTGAGCCATGATTTGTGAGATCCATGAACAGAAGTACAATAAGGACAATCAAACTAGGGAACTCAAACACTCAGTTACTCCTTCACTCAACTGCTTTCTGCAAAGCCATGTGTGTCTTCATCTCCTTTTTTTTTTATCAGGAGTAAAGTATATATGCTTTTGAGTCTTCCATCTTACATTTTCAATCACGTGATAGGTTTCCATTGGAAAATTCTGCATGCATAATAGTTTCAGTTCCCATATAGCAGGCAGGCTAGTTCCAGCTTCACAGAGGTGACCCCTCCTTTGCATAACCTCATCCCTTAGGTAATAACACTTCCTCTCTATATTAAGAACTGATGCCAACTGCCCGGTTTCAGTGGCCTCTTGGTCACCTCATTGTCTCCCTTGTTGAAGCTTTTATTACCAATGGAGCAAATTCTCTGATATTAAATGTTCTCTGATTTATATGCTGAGAATTACATAGTTCTGGTTTCTAGTCTAGCTCTAGTAATATGTCTTTTTTCCCTGTGATGGTTTGAATGACATATTTCCCATAGCTTCAAGCATTTGATCATTTGATCCCCAGTTGTTATGCTGTTTAGGGAGGTTTAAGAGGCATGGTCTTAAAAAAAAAAAAAGGCATGATCTTGCAGGAGGAAGTATGTTGAGGGTGTAAAGACTTCCTCCATTTTGAGTTATCTCTCTGTTTCATGCTTGTGATTCAAGCTAAGAGCTCTCAGCTTCCTGTTCTTGGAACCATGTGATTTTTCTAAGATCGTGGGCTCTAACCCTCCGGAACCACAAGCCCAAATAAACTTTTTCTTTTATAAGTTTCCTTGGTCACAATGTTTTATCACAGCAACAGGAAGGTGGATAACAAATGTCCCTTCTCAGAACGGCAGTGTACTGATAAGCCATTTCATATACAACATTGTTTTTTTCCATTGTCACTATTTGATGACAGATTAAAATAATAATCCCCCCAAAATTTTTAGAAGAATTACAGCTTTCTACTGTCCAAATGCTCAAGCATGCCTCTTTGCCTGCCCTCCTTTTAGAATTCTGCATATTTTTTTATATTCAGGTAAATCACCAGGAAGATGTCTGATAAAATTCACTTTTCTGAGAAATGGCTCTGCTCCGTCTCCAGCAGCCACCCTCACGCCACATGTCCTCACCAACAGTGCATCAGTGACAAGCTCTCCACTGTCCATCAAATGTGTAAGGTGCATTCTACTGGCTAACTGTGGTAGTTTCAAGGAGAATGGCCCCCATAGGCTCATATGCTTGGATGTTTGGTCCTCAGTTGGGAGAACTGTTCTGGAAGGACTAGAAGGTGGGATGTTGCTGGAGGAGGTGTGTCACAGGGGGAAGGCTTTGAGGTTTCAAAGACTTACGCCATTCCCAGAATGCCTCCCTGCTTGCTGACTGTGGCTTTTTGAGGTGTGAGCTCTCAGCTGCTGCTCCAGCCAACATGTGTGCTGCTTGCTACTGTGCAAGCTCACAATGATTGGCTCTTACCCTACTGAAGCAGCAATCCCAAGTAAACACTTTATCTTATAAGTTGTTTGGGTCACGATGTTTTATCACAGTAATAGGAAAGAAAATAACAGTACCTGAGATTTTAGGATAAGCATGACTCTGTCACTCCTCTCGGGAATCTGACTCCAAAGTGTTATTGGAAATTAGAACCAATACTAAGTTTACTTTTCCAAATTGTAGAGATTTCTATTTTGGAGCCCCAACATGTCACTTTACCATAACGCCCTTTTACATTGCCTACCAAGAAGGTCAGAGCTAATGCCAATTATCAATCATAGTAACCATATCGTCCTATGTAGGTAACATTATTTTTGCCTCTGCGTTTACCCACAGATATTGTTTAATTGTATTTTAACAGCCTTGTGTTACAGATATTATGAGTGTGAATTTCTCAAATGTTTTCATCTGTAGATTGGGTGCTCATTATATATAAAATACATAATTCTCTTTGTAGAGGACACTAGTTTCCAGGTATATGTTAGAATTCCAGTAAAGAACTGAGTTATTGAGTTATTGTCAAAAGCAAATGGCAATGTAGATCATAATATATAATATACAATCTCATACAATCACCATTCTCTTCATAACAATTGCTTGTACAACAACCTTTGGCCTCAGCTCACTGAGATTTTCCTCATCGTAGTAAAATAAAAGCCTTGTTTCTTGGTACTTCTTAAGTCATCTCAATTGCCTCTCGAGAAGACTAATTGTCTCACTTTGTCCAACAGAGTACTCAGCAATTGGACCCCCATGAGGCCCGCCTCAGGAGAGTGAGTGTGATTTGAATCTCCCTCATCAGTCTTGGGAAAGCATCCACTTTCTGGCCTCTTAATATTCAACCCAGGGAAAAACCCAATTCAAAGGGCTTTGTTTTTCTAACTGAGCTTCTCTGTTCTCAGGCACCTGCCTCTTAGTTGATCACTTCTAAACGTGAAAACGAGGCAACTTAGCGTCCCATGAAGAGAAGGGATGTGGCCAACTGCTGGGTGCCGTGCCTGTGCATGCTGGGGCCTCTGACAGAATTCAGCTGCTTCAGCCTGAGCCTCATTAGGAAAACACTCTTCCACATATTCTCTGGCCAAGTGAGACTGAGGGAACAGCTGGAATAATCAGAGCGGGAGGCAGGGACAGCAGCTGCCAGTGCAGGCACCCCCTTGCCACTATGCTAGGGCCACTACAGATGTCATGATTAGCCTGGCTTCACTCCTTGTAGGCCCCGACACAACCTCCAAATCATTCTCCACCTGCAGGCCAGGCAGCCACCCTGCTTGGCATGTGAAAGTTAGAGACACAGGGTCCTCTCCTTGTACTGAGCTATCTGACACCTGGGGAGAAAGCCTGGGCCTCTGGGGTCACCTCAGAAAATAGGGCAGACTGGGAACTCCACACTTCAACCAGGACTCCCGCTTACCCAAGACGATTTCTCTTGTGGGGCCTGAATGCTCTTTGGATGCTGTCACTCTACTGCTTCTTCAGATTTTATTTCTGCCCTCATTATTCCTAGTTATGAATCAGCCAGCTCTACTGGGTGACTCCGGAGGACTAAGCCAAGGCTCCTTCATCTTGAAGAATATCCGCCTTCCATATCTCCATAGGATGATGAGACTGTCATTGATGTAAATTAGCATAGTAGAGGAATGAGCACCATAATCTATAGAGCCAGAAATATACTAAATCTACTAAGCTATGATCTGCCAATTTCTATTTAGGAGACTTGAGAAAAATCTCAAAATTCTTAGGCCCTCAGACTTGATGATGATGATGATGATGATGATGATGATGGTGGTGGTGGTGGTGGTGGTGGTGGTGGTGGTGGTGGTGGTGGTGGTGGTGGTGATAATAGCGATGACATCATACTGAGTTCATAAGGGCACCCTAAACATCAAACTGATGGTGTATGTTTAGGGCTTATCACAGCTATGTGAAAGTACTTCATGGCTCTAGCTGCTATGATTATTTTGATAACTGGCTTCCAGCAAATGTGTTTCAAATTCTAGTTTCTTTTAGTTGAATTTCTCTTTACTCCTCTATTAATTTACTCTGAGAATGAAATTAAAGGGTGAAGTTCTGATGGTTTAAAAGGAAGAAATGGGCCTGATGTCAGAGCAATGACCCCCTCCTCCATCCCAGAGGTACGGCAGTGTAGCCTCTGCTGCTCCCTCTGAAAGTGGCTGGCCTGTGACTAAG
Organism: Ondatra zibethicus; assembly: GCA_004026605.1. Classification (NCBI taxonomy): domain Eukaryota; kingdom Metazoa; phylum Chordata; class Mammalia; order Rodentia; family Cricetidae; genus Ondatra; species Ondatra zibethicus. The sequence continues at coordinate 166,253 of PVIU01001470.1, read as the reverse complement.
GGAATCTGCTCCCTCAGGAGTCTCCAGGAGACAATGTATTCAGCCTCATAATTACGTGCTTCTCCTCAATCACATAGCATTATACACCCCATCACCATGCTGCTGAAAAAAGCCCCAAATGCTAATTAGTCCTCAAATTATCATTGATTTGATTTGATGTTGAATAAGCTTTGCCACTTATATTTAGGCAAGAGCTTCAGATTGGAGATGCTCTCTCTGCGATTGGGTTTTAAATAACTCCTTGGGGCCTGTCTTGCTTGTTCAGTGTGTTTATGTCAAGAAATCAGTCCTGCTACTCTTCACGGCTGCAGATGACTGCTGGGCTGACTGAGGGCAAGGGAGGCATTCTCCCCTCGGCCGCAGCGCACAGTACCCAAGACCTGGAATGCAGACATTGCTACCTTTCAGCAGACAGTGGAGAAAGAAAATCGATAGACTCGGGTTCCGCACACTTAACAGGAAGAAATAGCATTTGGGTGCCATGTTCAACAGATGGATCAGTCCTTAGCATCGCAACAGACCTGCTCTTCACTCTCATTTCTAACAACCTATGACAGGAACACTGGGCTTTGCCACATGACACACAGGCAGTGATAGCACAGTGAGAGAACCTACGAGAATATCCAGGTCTTCTTGCCCTAAGCCCACCAAGGGATGTTCCACACCTTCTTCGCCACCTCTCACCTCCCTCTCCTCCTATCCCTTTCCTGCAGCCCACCTTTGAAGTCCCCAGTCTTGTTCCGTATTACACAGACATTGTCAGCAAAAATGTTGCAAAAAGTCCCCTTTGCTTTGTTTACAAAGCTAAATTGATTGCAATTTTGAAATTTCCCCTGTGGAATTATACTTAAGGTGATCATTTCACTTAAGAAGAACAATGTCTCAGAAGGGCATGCATTAGGTGTCAGTCTAAGAACTAACCATTGCTAACCTGCGCCTCCATAATCATGGATAACCTTTTTGAAACAACCTTTGAAATATGTATCAGGGCACGCTTTCTCTGAAGCTTGTGCTTGTTTTGTTAATCCCTAGGCTGGACTTTGCTTGAGAAATCAATATGTTCTTCAAGGAATTTTAATTTCCCTTTCAGGATAACAAATCGTGCATGAAAGATAAAAGGAAGAGAGGAGAAGGAAAGGGAAGGAAGGAAGAGGACAGAGGTGGTAAGAAGGCAAGCAGACTAGAGATGGCGCTTAATGGTTGAGTGCTGATTCCGCATGCACGAGGTCCAGGGTTTAATAACCAACACATACACAGAGAGAATGGGGAGGAAACAAGGAAGAGAGGGAAGAAGAGGAGGAGGACAATGCTGAAGTTCCAGGATGGCCCAACCTCATCCCTGGCTCCAGACCCCACCCCTGCTCTTCCTGACTATCAATGATGGGTGTATGGGTATAATAAAGTCTAAGGCACTAGAAGCAAACGCTAGGTCAAATTCTGATTCTACTTCTTCCTAGTTGAATAACCTTTTATGTAAAAGAAGACTGCTTTTCTGTTTCCTGTCTGCCCAGACCCAAATAATCACACAGAAACTATATTAATTACAACACTGTTTGGCCAATAGCTTAGGCGTATTCCTAGCTAGCTCTTACATCTTAAATTAACCCATTTCTTTAATCTGCATATCACCATGAGGCTGTGGCCTGCCGGATAAAGTTCTGTCATCTGTCTCCTTAGGCAGCTACAAGGTGTCTATCCATCTCGGCTTCTTTCCTTCTCTATCTCTGTTCAGATTTCCCACCTGGCTTTACTCTGTTAAGCCATTGGCCAAAACAGCTTTATTCATCAACCAATAAAGCAACACATATACACAAGAACATCCCACATCAGATCTTGAGGGTGGGAATGGTAACAGCACCACTGCCAGGGTGGAGTGAAGATGAGTAGCGCATTAGGATTCTAGTAGATTCTAGGATTCTGGAAGTTCACCATTGTCAGTTATTGTAAACTCCATGATGGAGTGTCTAGACCAGCTTCAAGGGAATGCTTGTCAACAACCCTAGTTGTCAGCACCTTGAGAAATTACCCACTCTGACAGAAGTAGGTCACCAATGTCTGAGTGAGTAGGGGGATAATGACTCAGCAGAGTGAACAGGCTATATTTAGAAATATACATATATATATACATATATGCCTATATTCATGCAGTAACAATTGATGAACAGTCAGGGTATGAATTTAAAAGAGAGGAAGTCTAGAAACTAGACATCAACAAACCAAATAATCCATTTAAAAAATGGGGTACAGATCTAAACAGATAATTCTCAACAGAGGAATCTCAAATAGCACTTAAAGTAGTGTTCAACATCCTTAACCATCAGGGAAATGCAAATCAAAATGACTCTGAGATGCCATCTTACACCTGTCAGAATGGCTAAGATCAAAAACGCAAGTGACAGTTCATGGTGGAGAGAATATTGAACAAGGGGAACACTCCTCCATTGCTGATGGGAGTGCAAACTTGGACAGTCACTTTGGAAATCAATATGGTAGTTTCTCAGAAAATTGGGAATTGATCTACTTCAAGACACAGCTTTACCACTCCTGGGTATATACCCACAGGATGATATACCATACCACAATGAAACTTGCCCAACTATGTTCATAACTGCTTTATTCATAACAGCCAGAAGCTGGAAATAACCTACATGCCCATCAACCAAAGAATGGATAAAGAAAATGTGGTTCATTTACACAATGGAGTAGTACTCAGCTATTAAAAACAATAACATCATGAAATTTGCCTCCAAAAGGATGGAACTAGATCATCCTGAGTGAGGTAACCCAGACCCAGAAAGACAAGCATAGTATATACTCACTTATAAGTGGATATTAGCCATAAAGGATAACCATGCTACAGTCCATAGATACGAAGAGGCTAAGTAACAAGGAGGGCTCAAGGTGGGACATATAAATTTCATTGTGATGTGGAAATAGAATAGACATCACAGGTGGACTGGAGGGAGAGGTCTGGATGGAATAGGTGGGCATGAGAACAGGAAGAATTGGATAGGAGGTGAATGGAAGGAGAGAGGACTGAGATAGACAACTGGAACCAGTGGCATCTCTGGGATGAACTAGAAACCTAGTGCGATGGAAATTCCCAGGAGTCTATGAGAGTAGACCTAGCTAAGAATTCTAGCAGTGGGGGATATGGTGCCTGAACCAGTCAGTCATCTGCTGAAACCAGACAAGACTTTCAGCAGAGGGACTGGGGACCCCAACCCAGTCACATAACCTTTGAACTACAATCTGCCCTGGCTTCAAGATTTGCTAGGATAAAGGTGGCATAGAAACCAAGGGAATGGCGAACCAGTGACAGTTCTAGCTTGAGACCCATACCGTGAGAGGGGACTCACCCTTGACATTGCCTAGATGGCCAGTACCCAGAGGCAGGATAGCCCAGAGACTTCGGATAGAACAAAATATGACTGGCCAAGAAAAGTCAATGAAATGATTCCTAATGATATCCTGCTATACTCATAGATTATTGCCTAGCCCAGTTGTCATCAGAGGGGCTTCACCTAGGAACTGGTAGAAACAGATGCAGACCCACAGCCAGTCATTAGGTAGAGATTGGGGAATCCTGCAGAAGAGGTGGAGGAAGGATTGTGGGAGCCAGAGGAGTGAAGGACACCACAAGGAAACCTTTCTCCTACTGGGTTTCCTAGTCCAGCCTCAATAGGACAGGGAGTGCCTATTCTTACTGCACCTTGATAAACCATAGCTGACTGATATATGCGGGAGGCCTGCCCTTTTCTGAAGAGAAAGGAGGAGGAGTGGATGGAGTAGGGAGAGAAGACTGGGGGAAGGGACTGGAAGAAGACAAGGGAGGGAGGAAAAACTGATCAGGCCGAGGAAAATTAGTTTAAAAAATAGAATAAATAGACATAAATAACAAAAAAAGGAAAGAAAGAGGAAGGAGGGGTATGTGGGAGGGTTTGGAGTGAGGAAAGGAGAAATATGATTACATTATATTCTAAAAACAAGGCTCAACCGTTTGGAGTCAGTGACATTTAGCACTGTGGGACACTTGCTCCAGAGGCCCAACCTCTTCAGTCATGGCACCAAAAGGCCTCCCTCACTCTCTGGCTTCTCACTTTGCTAACCCTGTATATCACCCCAAGAGCCTCCTGGAGGCTACTCCTGGAGGATCCGCTGCTGGCAAAGCTAAGCTATGACAGCTACTCCTCTTTTCTAAATAACTGGGTGAAGCCCTGCTCCCCAGCCCCATACCCAGTCCCTAACTTAGGTCCTTGGCATTTCCTGCCTGAACTTGCGGCCAGCGCCAACCCAGCTGAGTGTCAGGGCCTCCTCTCCAGCAGGCAGATAAGCACGGCCCAGCTGGGACAGAGCCTCTCCCCTGCCAGCCACACCCTTCTGTTCCTGCCCTTCTGTCTGAAGGCTATTCAGTATTCCTTGGATAATTCCTACAGTTCCCTACTCAATGTTCATTTCCTTCCTTTCTTTCTAATGTGATCAATTCTTTTTCAATTTTTATTACTTTTTTATAAAAAAAAAACTTGCGCATGAATTTGTGCCACAGCATTTGTGTGGAGGCCAGAGGACAACTTGCCAAAGTCAGGTCACACCTTCTATCATGGGGGTTCCCAGAAATGAGATTCAGGTCATCAGGCTTAGCAGCAGGTGTCGCTACCCACTGGGCCATCTCCCTGACCCTAACCAGATCATTTCTGCTCATATCTCAGGGACTTGCTCAAATGTTGCTTCCTCTGGAAAATATAACTCTAGCATCGATAGACATCTTGGGTAAGAGAAGTCCATTCTCTTCATGTGTGTTTCTGGCTATAAAAGTAACACTATTTGTGTGCAGAGCTGTAGAAAATGAAGATCTACAAATGGACACAATGGAAGTTTCTCATAATCTTGACACCGGTGTTATGCCCTACTTCGTATTTTTTCTGTGTACCTTTCTAGTCTCTTTTCTTGATATGCACAGTAAAAAAGTGGTCTTTATGCGCATGCTAGTTTTCAACTTTATTTTACAATTTTGATGAACTGCAAGAGATTTTATTGTTTGCCTAGTCCTCTGAGCTATCATTTGGGGATGCTAGCATTCAATTTTGTGGTGGTATCATAATTTATTTAATCTTGCTTGTCTTTTATTCATATGTGTATTTTAATACCTAACGTAGTCCTGAAATGCAGTGTGTGTTCAGTAAATACTTACTAGTCGTATTTCCTTCATATTAAGATAGAGGAATTCAAATTCCTCACCACCAATATATTTCTTCTAATACTAGCCCCATTTCTTGTCTTTACAGCCAAACATCATTCAGACTTATGAGTTTTCAGAAATAGTAATTGCTGCCTAAGCCATGTTGTTTGGCTCCTGCATCTACACTCTCTGCACATCCTTAATAGTGAGAGTATCAGCAGCCTTCTGGCATACCTGTTCAGTGTGTTTTTGTTTCCATCCTGCCTGATTATCTCAACAATGTGTATGTATTGATGCCTTCCCTCTTAGAATCCTCCTCTGCCCCTGGCCCATGCCCCCATCTCTACTGTGGGTCTCACATGTCTCATCTTACTATTGAGCCCAGACTCCCTTCCTCTACCCACCCTTGATATATATTTTTATGTTCTCTCAGGGTTCATTCCTTAGGACCCTTTTTTGTCTACGAACTGTATTTTAAAGGTCATTATGATTCAAAGAATAACTTGTTTGCAAGAAGCAGAAATGCAACCCAAGCAACCTTTGTCTGAAGAGGAAGGGATTAATTATTCACAGGCCCTAAGAAAGGGTTGATGATCAAGTATACTCAAGGTAGAAATGACTGAACACCAAAAACAATCAGATGTGAGGCCTGTAAAGGACTTATTGGGTGGCACCTGATTCTTTCAATATGTCAATTTGATTGCCTCCCACTCAGGCATTCTTCATTGTCATCAGAGGAAATACAGACATAGAGAAAGCTGAGTCCCCATACCCTCCTCTGCCTTTTCTTTGTAGAATGGAGAATTATAACATTTTCCTAGTTTTATTTTATTTTTTTAAAAGAGAAAACAAACTATATTTTTTTCATTTTACATACTGATCCCTGTTCCCACTCCTTTCCCTCCTCCAATTCCCTCCACTATCTCCCCCACCCCCATCCACTCCTCAAAGAGGGTAAGGCACATTGCTTTGGGGAAGGTCCAAGGCCCTCCCTACTATATCTAGGCTGGGCATGGTGCTCTTGGATAGGTAGGACAACATAATAAAAATGGCAATCCTACCCAAAGCAATCTATAGATTCAATGCAATACCCATCAAAACTCCAACTCAATTCTTCACAGACCTTGAAAGAACACTAATCAACTTCATATGGAAAAAACAAAACAACCCAGGATAGCCAAAACAATCCTGTACAATAAAGGGATTCCAGAGGCATCACGATCCCTGACATTGATCTCTATTATGGAGCTGTAGTAATGCTTGTACATTTTCCTAGTCTTAATTCTAAAAGGATAAAGTCAGAGCTCTTATTTGTTAGGCTTAGATCGAATGTCCATTCATGGACCAAACAACAATCATTAGACAAAGTCATTTGAGGAGATAGTGACTCCTATATATCACAGAGTGCAACCAAGCAGAGGATGCATGGAATTCTACAAATGTAATATAAGGTCTGTTCCCAGAGAAATTAGAGGGGGTGTTATTAAATAAATAAAATTCTATCCAATAATGCCTCTATAGAGAATATTAATTGAAGACTAATTTTGCAGAGTTCAGAAGAAAAGATAAAAATAACAAATTGTAAAAACAGCTCCAAAACTTGTACATGCTCTCTCTCTCTCTCTGTCTCTCTCTCTTTGTCTCTCTCTGTCTCTCTGTCTCTCTCTCTGTCTCTGTCTCTCTCTCTGTCTCTCTCTCTCTCTCTGTCTCTCTCTCTGTCTCTGTCTCTCTCTCTGTCTCTGTCTGTCTCTCTCTCTGTCTCTCTCTGTCTCTCTCTCTCTCTGTCTCTCTCTCCCTCTCTCTGTCTCTCTCTCTGTCTCTCTCTGTCTCTGTCTCTCTGTCTCTCTGTCTCTGTCTCTGTCTCTGTCTCTCTGTCTCTGTCTCTCTGTCTCTCTGTCTCTCTGTCTCTCTCTCAGTGTGTGTGTATGTGTGTGTGTGGTGTGTTTGGTTCCTTTTATTCTAATGCCTTTTCACCAAGCCTAATTCAGCTTCCCAGGACGCAAAACAAAAAGATCTTCCAGACAGTATACCAAATATTTTGACTGCTGAAAAATGCGTAGTTCCAATTTTAAACGAATAATTTAACAGCTGGTTTTCACATCAGTCTTTCATGAAGTTGACCCAAGTTTCCCTCCTCGGTGTCGCAAAGTCTTCACATAAAAGAATGCATGAGTGAAGTCTCTCTGGAGTCACCCATAGCTGATGGAGATAAAATGATCGATCAACATTTGTCCAAATAAAGACACACTCTGAGGCTTGGGGGGACAGTGGAGAGAAGTCTTCTATATTTTCACCCCATGAACCCCATTGTTTGGAGTGTTTTCTCCCATGAGAGACTGAGAATTATTTTTTGAGTCTGTTCTCCTCCTCTATAATTCAATTATATATTCTCACCTTTTGCCATGTGATATGTCTGTGCATCCTGAGGAAGGACTACGTATGCTGGCCTTATTGACATTGAATTTGATTGTGTGGTATGCTACAGACTATAAAATATTAGGAATATGTTTGGTCAGGAATTCTGCATGTGCCTGAATGGTTTGACCTGATTCCTCTCATTGCTGCCTCCACTGGAAACTATACATATGCTAGATGGGATGTTCCATCCATTGCAATTGAAGGATAATGAGGTCAACAAGCTGAGTTACATTCAAATTACTACTGCTAATCTACAGCCTTCATGTAATAGGAGCAAGAAATAATGATTCCTTGTCATAAGTCTTTGGGGTTATTTATTATTACAACAAAACTAGCTAATACGATTTCCAAAATATACTGTATATGTTGTCATACTTTATATATTGTCCCCTTTTTAAACTTTGTAAACTGTCCTAATTAACCATTGGCTAGCTAGTTACTGTGTAAAACAGGTGATTACTTATGAGAGTGGGAGGTTTCTGGCTGGTGGAACCTGCCAGACTTTGATAACCACCTTTGTTAAGGCACACCTCTGCAGCTCAGGGTCTTCTTCACCACGAGCCTCTATGAACTTGGAAAGTTGAGGAACACAGTCATATGGGATAAAACAAGATAATGTTTTTGGAGGATGCCTGAACATAGCAATTTATTAGTGAGTGCGTGTTCAGTGAAGAAATCCATGAGCCAATGGTTGAACTGTATAGTCTATTCATTTGGCTGTGATATCTATCGAGTGCTCGCTATACAGTAGTGCATGTAGGGAGTATGGCAATGAATCAAATGGATAAAATCCCCTGCCCTTGCGAAGAGTAAGCACTTAGGAAAGAGAAACAGAACAGTTAAACAGATAGGTAAGTAAATGATGTAAGGAAGAATTAGTATTATGAAGAAAACTAAATTCAGAAACATAAGGCACCAGCACACTGGCTAAACCATACACAGTAGGTAAGTCTGCCTTTGAGAGGGATATTCCAGCATCTATTTGACCAAAGTGAGAGTATTCACCATGCAGACCCTTGAGGAAGGAGCATCTCAGATAGAGACCAGCACAGTCAAAGAAAGGACTTGGGTTGATAGAGAAGAGGCGAAGGTTGCTGGCTGGGGGCAATGAAAGGAGGGCAGGAATTAAGTTAGGGGTAGAGATGTGAGCCAGACCCAAGGCATCTGATAGAGTTTTAGGTGTTACTCTCAAAGATGAGTGGGGGTCCAGGAGAAGTTTTAGGAGATGGGGATGAGTATGATCTAAATATTTCTTATTCATGTATGAATTGTTTTAAAGGGAGACCTGGAGGATTCTAAGTAGAGCAAGGATTAACATTGCATAAATTTGGCAAGTGGAGGATTGACCGAGGATTCCTTATGCTGTAGTCTCTGAGGATGGGGGCCCTAGAGTTGTGTTAGAGGCATAAATCTGGAGGCAAGAACTAGAACAAGGCAATAAACAAGGAAGCATTAGGCCAGGCAAGAGACTGACTGTTGAGTTGGGTGGTACTAGGCAGGTGACTGGTGGAAATGGTTGGAATGGGACTAGATCTAGAAGTTGAAGCTCATGGTGTGAATCGATGCAGTGAATGGGGATGGGACAGAGGTCATGGTGTACTCCAATTCTGGCCTCAACTGCAGGATAAAGTATTGTGTTCTTTGCTGAAGTATTATGTATTGGACAAGGGCAGATATATGGAACAGTGTTGGGAGGGTCAAGAGTTTTGTTCTGGTCAAATTACCTGTGAGATGATTCACATCTAAGTAAAGATGAAGAAATAGGCAGATGCTGAGGAGTCTAAAGGTCAGGAAGATGTAAGAACTAAAGAAAAAATGTAGTTTATCAGTAATCAGATGTATTTAAAGCCCTGGAAACAGATGACAATCTCACATCCAAGAACGTGGACTGAAAAGGAACCCAATAATCAGTCCATTCATCTTGGCAGTTCCCAGAGTAACCAGCTCAGACATGGAGTCAGATGTAAAAACTCTGGGCCATAACAAAGACCAAAACACAGGGGCAGATATCTTCAAACCACAAACAGCATTTGGGGGTCTAAACTTTAAGATATTTATTCACCAAAACTCGGGTTCTACTACAGTTTTGGAAGGTTATCTCAAAAGGACATTTTCAATACTGAGTGAGCATTCACTTCTAGCCCCTCTCTGAGCAACTGATCAGAATTTTTAATACTAATATTTATTCTAGGAGCAGTAGTTTACACTTACTGAGCATTTGTTTCAAGGGCTTTTCCGATTTCTTCACAAGCCACCTGTGAGATAGGCATTTTGCAAGGCACAGACAAAGTCCATTCTAACCGCAAGCAATGGACAAAGAGATTGGCACTCATCCCCACCTGACTTCAAACTCTGGGATCTTTGCATAGATCTCAGCTGCAAGAACTCAGTCCTTCAACAAAACATTGGCTCAGCTGGATGAACTGCTCATTTGTTAATATTTTTGGATAATAACATCTGCCGTTCATTGTTTGCAGTCGCTGATGGAAGCATGCTAGCAATTTTGATGCATTACCTCAATTGCTTCTCATTAGGACAGAGTGAGGTAGGTACTATTCTAATCACCATTTTACATATGGGGCCATTGAAGCTCAGAAAGGTTAAACGACTCCTCCAAGGTCACCCACCTAATTTAGAAGCAAACCCAGATTTGGCTCCCAACACCTTAGCACTTACTGAATGCAATGGCTAAAACATGCATGTTAAAAATGTTCAGAGAAATAAATAAAAACTAAGACAGTCTCTTAAACTGGGGAAAAGAGAAAGACATATTAGATAGTGAATTTCCGAAGATGTTTTTGAACCGGAAGAATGAACATTGTTTTGAAGCATCTTCCTCTTGTCCCAGAAAGCCTAGCTACTGTGACACACTCGCCTGCTCATTGTTATCCAAGTTGAGTCCGTGGGAGCAGGAGGCAGAGGGCAAGAATTTGTGTGCAGAAACTGACTTCACATCTATGATGGTTTGAAAGGAATGACCCCAAAAGGGAGTGGCACTATTAGGAGGTGTGGCTTTGTTGGAGAAGGTGTGCCATAGCGGCCTGGGTGGGTGGGGGTTGTGGGCCTGCTTTCAGGTCTCTTTTCTCAGTCTCCCTCACTGTGACTGTCAGTCAACTTCGGGTGGCCTGCAAGATGTATACTCTCAGCTCCAACACCATGTCTGCCTGCACGCCGCCATGCTCCCTGTCATGATGGTAATGGACTGGACCTCTGAAATTGTAAGCAGGCCACCCCAAGTAAATGTTTTCTTTGCCATGAGCATGGTGTCTCGTCACAGCAATAAAAACCCTAAGATGACATCCCAGCTCCACTCGCTCCCTGTGACCTTGAATAAATCACTGTGTTCCCTTAACCTTGGTTTCTTCACTTATAAAATGACAGTATAATAACAGTTTGGGAGAGGATCGAACAATGAATTAGCACCCTGAAAAAAATACAGAGAAAATTCATTGTAATAAAAAGAACATAAGAGCCACTATGTAAGTTACTATTTATGTATGAAAATGGGTACTTTTGCTGGATTTAAATGAAGAAGTAGTAGAATACTCGGTGGAAATGATTTTTAGTTTTAGAAGGCATAGGATACTGTTCAAAAAATGTCTACCTAAATTCAGTGTACAGAGCTTCAGTCATAGAAGACGAGAGTTCTACAAGTCTGTTGTGCTGTGCACATTTAACATTACATCTCTAGTAAATAGCTCGAGTTAAATATTCTGTAATATATTTAAATATCCTACATATTCTGTTATATTTTATATATATATATAAGCAAAATAGGTACTATTTCTGAGGACTAAGAAGACCAATGGGAGGGCAGATGAGAGACAGATGCTGAGAAAATATGAACAAAGTAAAATGGGATATATGTGTGGGTGTATTACAATGAAATATTATTTTGTATGCCCAATAAAAACATTGATAATGGAGAACCAAAATCCAGGTGCAGTGGCTAACACCTCTGATTTATAGGGACTGAGGCAGGAGAATCGCCATGAGTTTGAGGCTACCCAGGACTACACAGCGAGTTTCAAGCCAACCCGGGCTACATTTTGCTACCCCATCTTAGTGAGCAACAACCAAGCCTGGGGGATGTGGCTCGGTCACTAAAATGCCTACAGTATGAGCAAAAAAGCCTGAGTTCTGATCCCATAAGAGCCATATAAAAGCCAGGAATTATGGCATGCTACTGTAACTCTGTCTTAGTTACTGTTCTGTTGCTATGAAGAAACACTATAACCAAGGTATCTTATTGGGGGCTTGCTTACAGTTTCAGAGGATTAGTCTGTTATCACCATGATGGGGAGCAGGAGAGCAGGCAGACAGGCATGGTGCTGGAGCAGTAGCTAAGAGCTTATATCCTGACCTGTAAGCAGCAGGGAGAGAGGGGGGCGGGGGGGCTGGATCTGGAGTAGGCTTTCAAAACCTCAATGCTCATCCCCAGTGACACATTTCTTCCTACAAGGCCACACCTTCTAACCCTTCTGAGAAAGTTCACCAGCTCAGCCTATGGGGGCCATTCTCATTCAAACCACGGCAGACCCCAGCACTAGGGGTGGGATAGAGACAGGCAGATCTCTGAAACCCATTGGCTCATTGGCTTTATATTCAGTAAGAGACCCAATCTCAAAAAAATAAAATAAGGATGAAAATGAAATCACGAAATTTGCAGGTAAATGGATGGAACCAGAAGGTTGAATAAAGTAACCCAGACCCAGAAAGACAAATGCCACATGTTCTTCTTCATCTAGTTCCTGGCTCTAAATCTTCAGATTTGAGCATATAACCTGGAGTAACCACACAAAACAGAAAAGTAAAAAAGTGACTATAGGGAGGGGTAGGATCCCTAGAAAAGGAAATAGCAAGCTACAGTGATTTGGTGGGGAAAGTGTTGGGCTTTAATTAGGGAATGGGGAGGTAGATCAATTCAGAAGAAAATGGAGAGAAGAGGGGAAAATAACATTAACGATGTCTGGAAAAGCCATAGAAATCATATTTTTTATTTAACTGAAATTACGTATGATACATATAAACCTAAGTGCATACATATACTTAAAAAGTTTAAATGAAGTTATCCCACTTGGGCCAACAATTCATCCCCATGAAAAATCTCATTTTGAGTTGTTGGTCGGGGGAGTGCAAGAGGCTCCCAACACAATATGGGCTATTGCTGTTGCCCTCCGTTGCCCCCTAGAAGTCCCTGCTGCTGAAGACACCATGCACTTTGGACACAAGTCCCCCTGACCATGCCAGCTACATATTTCCTGAAAGCCTCTCCCTGAAGAATGAGTTTCATAGGAACAAAAGGAACTCAAGCTGACAAAGGAGGGAAGCAAGCAATAGTGCTACCCAGCTGCAATGCCTATTAACCACAACAGTGATCAGGGTGGCACAATAACCCTAAGGGTGCAATAGCAGCGCTCATTTCTTGGTAGCAACCGATAGCTGTTTAACTGGAGTTGAGGCTTGATCAACAAAAGAGAAATCATTCCTGGTACTGGAAACCTGGCCAACTGCCAGGAGCTGGTGACATAATGGATATTAGAGGAGAATCTACTGCCTCCACTTTACTTTAAATTATACTTTAAGCCAGCATAATTTCTAATAATAATATGAATATTTATCCTAAACCCACAGATCTAGGTTAGCTCTCACCCACCATCAAACAAACGTCTCTTTGCAATGGATGGAGGTCATTACAGAAAACTACAGCCAGTCAAAATTCAAGGAGCAACTGAATGTGGGGTACCCACCCCCAATTGGCAGATCTACCATTCAACCTCGGTACCTAAGGCTCTGGGAGCATTGCTAAGACTGTATGAGCCATAGGACCAGGAGGACGGCTGTGAGATTGTGTCCCCTAGAAATGTCAGGAAAGCTTCACCAGTGATGCTTCAGTGGTCTGGGTACCCAAACAAGACCTGAACAACGACAATTTCAGTAGGCATCCTAACATAGACACGTGGAAGAGGGAACTTTCAAAGGGTCCCACCCCCAGACAAGAACTACAGGAAACTAAGGAATGCTGAGAACAGAAGAAATAGTCTTTCTCAAGGCTGAGCACCATAATTGGGTTTCCAATACTAAGTAGTCAGCCCTGAAATCACATACATACAAATAACACTGAATGGATTCCTCAGATTGTATGCACCTCTCTCTCTCTCTTTCTCTCTCTCTCTCTCTCTCTTTCTCTCTCTCTCTCTCTCTCTCTCTCTCTCTCTCTCTCTCTCTCTCTCTCTCTCTCTCTCTGTGTCTGTGTGTGTGTGTAACAATAACAAGTTATGGATTCCAGGGAGAGAAAGGACAAGTACACAGGAGAGGTTGGAGAGACAAAAGGAAAAGGGGAAATGATGAAATTATATCTTAATTTTTAAAAATAAAAATGGAAAGCAATTGAGGGAAGACACCTGATATTAACCTCAAGCCTACAAATACACATGTGTACATACATGTACACATGGACCTGTATGCACTCATGCATGTACCTACACTAATAAGTACACACACACACCACATACACACAAAAAGCAAAATAAATCACTAATAAGATGCACTTATGCTATGCATTTCTTATTACCACTAACAATAAAATACATATAAGTAAAAAAACAGTAATATCTGAAGACAACTCAACATTTTAAAAGTTCATTTCTAAAAGTCACAATCAATTCTGAACACCTAGGGAGTACCTTCAGAATCCCCCACAAATGCCAAATTCTTATTCAGAAGTAAACTTTGATGTTTGAAAATGAAATACAATACAATAAAATAAAATAAAAGGCTATTTCCTGGAGGCAGAGAGTGCTTCTCCTGACTGCTTAAGTGTCTTATGGCAACCCTGCCCTGAACTGGAGGCCTCTCACTTTCTCTTTGGCTTCATGCCCACTGCCCCACACTCTGCCACCACTGTCGCCTCCCTCGCTGGCTCCTTTCCTCCCAGAGTCCTCCACCCTCTCACCCCCCCCCCCCCGCAGCAGCTTCCCTAAGATCCTGCTGCTCATTCGCTTCTGTGGCAATCATTCCATTTTCACAGCTTTTGGTTCTGTGTTGCTCAAGATCTTCCAGTCGTTGATTTTAATTAGAATACCAAGAGACTTGAACATTTTGTTCTCAGGTATTCATCAGTGAGATCTTTCCTATGCTGAGTTTGGTGAAGAATATTTCGATGAATATGATAAATTCATCCTTGCTCTCTGTTCATAGTTCTGGGAAGAGGGCCAGATGAGGAAAGATGACATAAGTGCACACTTGCACAACTGTTCACAACAGTTTGGCTCACAAGAGCCAGCCAGTGGACACAGTCTAGATGTCCACTGCAGATACACAAGGAAATGTGCTGCATCATGCAACTAAACTACAGAGGGCCGGGGGTCCTTAGTCATAGCACAGTACAGATAAACCTGGGAAACATTATCATTGCTGAAGGAAGCCAGGCACAAAAGACAGTCTGTTATATTACAAAGATTACCGAGAATAGGTAAATCTATGGCTATGTGGTTGTCAGGTTCTAGGTTAGAGAGGAGTGGGGAGTAACTGTTTAATGGCTGCCAGTATACTTTAGGGTGATGCAAATATTTTAGAATTAGAAAGAAACAGTATTTGCCCAAGATGGTAAATAAATACGTTGTACACTTTAGCTTAGTTATTTGGGTTAGAGAGATGACTCAGGGATTCAGAGCACATCCTGCTCCAATGGAGCATCAGTTGAGTTCCCAGCACCCCATCAACAGCTCATACTGCCTGTAACTTTAGCTCAGGGGATCCGATGCCATCTTCTGAATACCACAGGCACATGCACTCATGTGCACATGTATACACATAAACACGCGCACACATACATACACACATGCATGCCAATAAAAATGAAACCAATATTTTTGAATGAAATAAAATGGCTGCTTATATATTATACGGATTTTGTATAAAATATTTAAATGACCAGTTGGTGGTGAAGGATATCTTTAATTCCAGCACTAGGGAGGCAGAGGCAGGAGGATCTCTGTGAGTTCAAGGCCAGACTGGTCTACAGAGTGACTTCCAGGATAGCCAGGGATACACAGAAAAACCCTATTTCAAAAAAAACAAAAAACAAAAACAAATTAAATATATGATATGAAAAGGGCTGTGCAATAAATGATGCTCACTTGGCATATGATTCATAGAGGAGGTGCCCTGGACAGTCAGATTTTTGCTCATGCAACACACATTATCAGGGGTTCCTCTGAACAGCAGTCCCTCTTTTGCGTGCTGGGGAACAGCAGTGAACATAGCAGGCCATCTCTGCCCTCAGGGCAGACACAAAAGAGGAGGAGACCAATAAAACCACACCATCCTATATTCTATGGAGCTATGTGTTATGCAAGGAGTAGTCTTAGAGCTTGCGAGTTCAGAAAACAGTGGAAGATGGGAATACAGAGAGACATGCTGTGTCACTACACCCTATTAAAATGCTCCTACTGACATATGTCTCCCATACCTGGGCAACCTATGATTGCCATTTTATTCCTAACTTCACTAGCATTGCTGTCAGCCTAAAACTGTGTCCTTATTCTTAGCAGACTCTCATCTGTGAGACTTTAAAATAATTTTCCAAACAATTTTTTAATTTATTTACTTTTTTTCCAAAAACTTTTTTATTACTTTATAAATAACACCAATCAAAATTTCCACTTCCTCCCCTCCTCTCACTTCCCTCCCACTCCCCCCCCACACACACACCCAACCCCACTCCAGTCTTAAGAGAAGGCAAGATACTCTGCCCTGTGGGAAGTCCAAGACCCTCCCCCCTACATCCAGGCCTAGGTAGGTGTGCATGCAAATAGAATAGGATCCCAAAAAAACAGTACATGCAGTAGAGACAAATCCCAGTGCCATTATCATTGGCCCCTCAGTCTGCCCCAATTGTCAGCCACATTCAGAGGGTCCAGTTTGATCCCATGCTCCTTCAGTCCCAGTCCAAGGGGAGTTGGTGAGCTCCCATTAGTTCAGGCACACTGTCTCAGTGGGTGGACCAACCCCTCGTGGTCCTGACTCCCTTGCTCATCTTCTCCCTCCTACTGCTCTTCAACTGGACCTTTGGAGCTCAGTCCAGTGCTCCCATGTGGGTCTGTCTCTATCTCCATCCATCGCCAGACAAAGGTTCTATGGTGATATTCTAGATAGTCATCAGTCTGACTACAGGGCAAGGCCAATTCAGGCACCCTCTCCTCCACTGGCCAAGGTCCTAGCTGGGGTCATCCCCATGGATTCCTGGGAATCCCTCCAGAGCCAAGCCTCTTGTCAACCCCAAAATGGCTCCCTCAATTAAGACATATCTTTCCCTGCTCCCATATCCATCCTTCCTCCATCTCAACCATCCCACTCCCCCAAGCTCTCCAAACAAATTTTAAATACTTTTCTTGAAGATTTTATGTTAGTAATTCAGGTTATAAATACCAACCTAAAATTGCCATTTTAAAATTTAAATACAGGATTTTATAAAACACCCTAAAATCTAATCTCATCAATGATCTCATTATATTGTGGGCCAATATTTTTCACACTGAATACCTCTACAATTTTATAATTGGCATAAAGAGGGGAAAGTGATATTTGCTTTTAGAAATTCTAATCACAGCCATTTTTTCAAGACTATTTCTACTCCATAAAATAAAATAACTTCATTATTATTAGGTAGAAGCTGTGAAAATGAGAGATCAATCAAAAAGACACGTTCCTAACCAAGTATAGCTTTATGCACTTGTTACAAAGCCTTAAAGGATTGGGCTCCCTGACCCCCAACTTTGCCTTTCTGCCCTCCCTCCCAAATCACAAAGCTTCCCTACAGTTCCCTACTAAAGGTTAGGGGCGCTTGCCTCTCAGATGCACTAAGACAATAACAGAAAAATAGAAATGAATATTAAGCCTGGATTCTTGAAGAAAAAACTCTTTGGCTCATAAGACTCTACTTTCTGCTTCTGTTAGGTCCTGTCTTTTTTTCCTTGCCCACCTGACTCAGACCCTATCTAAAGGATGCTTACAGTGAGTTCCTTAGAGGAGCCAAACCATGGAAACAGGCTCCAGAGGGATGTAGCTGAATTAGAATGGAGCCAGGACTTGGTTTGACTTTTTTTTCATTATTAATAAAGTCTCTTTTTATGACAATTTCATACATGGATATAATGCATTCTGGTTTCTCACCCCACCCTCTTATAACACCCTCCCACACCTATTATCCTCTCTCCCTGTAATCCTTCTCCCACATTTATATCTTTGTGTTTTGCTATGTGACCTACTGAATTTAACCAGGATCATTTATATAACCATGGGTTTGGAATTTATTAGAGTCTGGTGAGCTCCTCAGTGGGTACACAACTCAGAACAGTGCCTTTCCCTCCCTCAGAATCCACCAGTAAGCTGCAGTCCAGAGAGGAAAGGCAGGGCCCCCTGAGACTCTCCCCAGTCCATGAATGGCTATGGAAAGGTCCAGTCTTATTCAGGCCACCAAGGCCAAGGCCGTTGTGAGAACATGATTGTATGGCTGTGTCATACTAAGAAGGTAATAGTTCACAAATCTTCTCCCTCTTCTTGCTCTTCCCTTCTGCCCTCTCTTCTGGAATGTCCCCTGAGCCTTGGGGCATGGTAATAAATGTTCTGTTTAAGACTCAGCTGTCACTCATGGCTCCTCAAACAGCCATCAATCTCCGCATTCACAATCATTTACTGCAGAGAGATTTTTCTGGCTAAGGCTGTGAGTAGAACTTGTCTTTGAAGGGATTTTGGTAACATGTCATAAATTTTAATTTTTCATTGACTAATATATTGGCTGTAAATTAGTCACCATAGCTGCTCCCTCATCTAGAGCAGGTACAACAAAATGGGCTGAAGGGGGTGGTGGAAGGTTCCAGCCTCCCCAGTCGAAGTATGATAAATGCCTACTCAGATGTGGTCATGTCTACTCCAGTTGGAAACATAGTTAAAGACCCTCCAAAAACAGAACAAGGTTTTACACTGAAATTTTAAATTGGAGCCCATCACTGTTTGTATTTCTTAATGTGACTTCAGTCTACTCACATTCTCTCCAAGTATAGGTAAGTAAAGTGGAAAGCTTACTGCTTCCCAGATGTATCTTCTATGTGCTCTAGAGAACGATGCACCTCCACAGATGTGTGCTGAAACCTCCCCTTTTCCATCTGCAAATCCAGAGGGTTGTAAGACAGGTATGTTAGTATAGTACATGAGTGGCTGCCCAACTTCCATCCAGATGTTCTGGTCTTATACAGACCTAGGCAATGATATTGCCTTCCTCATTTATAATTTATTGAATAAAAACAATGTTTGCAACTGGAAGCCTAAAAATTAAGAGTCGACGTGAAGAGAAGAAAATATCACAGGACAGGTCACGTTTAATTTTTACAACTTTCTCTTTCTGAGGCCAGAGGAAGACTTATCTATTTTTTTTTTTGAGCAGTATACTAAAAAGTGAATACTAGACATTGTGTGACTGGAACACACTACTAATATTGGTGTGTGGGAAAACTGTGATCTAGAAAGGTCACACACTTAAAAATGACAGCTACATGGGGCCAAATCTTATACTCCAACTCAATTTTCCTAATTCCCAGTTACATGCTCAGCAAGTCTACCCCACCATACCCCATACCAGAAAGTAGGTAGAGACTATATTTCGAACCAGAAAAATCATGAAAACTTACCTAAAACTTGATAAAAATAAGTACTATTTATTTACATAGGCATTTTACCAACTACTGTAGTACTCAGATAGGTTGAGCAATTTACCTATGATGGTCAAGGGAACAAGCCAAAATTGAGATTTGAAACAGATAGTCTAACTCTCAGGCCCATGACCCTAACTCCTCATTTATGACATCAGCAGATTTTGTTGCCTGCTGGTAAAGAAGGTGTCTTAGTTAGGGTTTCTACTGCTGCAAAGAGACACCATGACCATGGCAGGATAACATTTAATTGGGGCTGGCTTACGGTTCATCATCTAGTCCATTATCATCCATTATCATTATGGCAGGAAGCATGGTGGCATGCCAGCAGACATGGTGCTGGAGAGGCAGCTGAGAGTTCTTCTTCTGGATCAGCAGGCAGCAGGAAGAGAGAGTGACACAAGGCAGGGCTTGAGCATCTGACACCTTAACGCCCACTCCAGTGACACACTTCCTCCAACAAAGCCACATCTACTCCAACAAGGCCACATGTCCTAATAGTGCCACTCCCTGTGAGCCTAAGGGGGCCATTTTCATTCAAACCATCACAGAAGGCCACATGATCTTCGTTGATTATTCGATGCTCCAGGACATAGAGCATCTTCAATGTTTTAAAGTTAATTGACACTTTGATTTTATTATCATGAATTCTGAGAATGCTACTTTGTATAAACATGCAGCATTAAATGGCAGAAGAATGTTTAGGGCCATTTCAGAAATTGTTGGAGATTCTGTCCCAATCAATTCATTTAATGATTTTTTTTAAATGAAACTCCAGTCATCAATTCACACAGCAGTTTCTTCTAAATCACTCTTTCACACACAATGCAATCCAATGAGAAACTAATTCAATACTTACAAACTGAAGAATGATGGTAAGAAAATATTAAGACTTATTTTTTCTCTGATTAAACCATTGTGTTTCTGTTTTTTAAAAGAAAAAACACTGATAACTTTGTAGCTACAATAAACACACTGAAAATCCGAGCATACAGTAGTCTAGAATCATCACCAAGGCTTTTCAGGCATGTTCGTTAGCATTGGGTGGTATGAGGACAGAGGTCATAGTATTATAAGATACACCTGCATGTTCAGAACCAAGGCTACTGTGAAATCACATGATGCAGCAAAGGTGAGTGATGTTCAAATACCTTGGATTTCTTATGCTTTTGATTTTAAATTTTCAAGCACTGTATATTCAGAAACCTCTTCCTGTTGCCAAGCATTTTCACATGCTCCACATTCAATCACAGAGCCCCATGTGGGGTTGTTACACACAGGTTAAGAAGTTCAGATCCAGATTTATACATCTCCTTAAAGACACTTATACTTGAATTTCTAGCAAACTAAAGTCATGAAGATAGTGTACTTGTAAACAGGAGTGGCTAGACCTCTGAAGGGAGCTGCACAAATAGCTCAATGATTTGAAAGCACCTGTTGAACAATCATTTGGGCCACAGTTCAAATCCTACCACCCATATAACAAGCTGAGCATCCTGAAAATGTCTATAACTCTGGTTCTGAGGGGTCCAAAACCCTCTCCTGGCTTCCATGTGCACACAGAGATGCACACCACATACATGCACATACATTCTTGCAGATACATATTCACATACAAAAAAAAAACAAATTTAAAGTAAATCTTTAAAATCGATGATAAATTGGGGGAAAAGACCCTGATGAATATTTGGAGAACGTAGAGGCAACCAATCTTGGGAAAATGTGTAAGAAGCATTTCCATGGTCAACTTGACTTTATGACCTCAGATTGTGCAGATTTATCATTGAGAAGAAAAGCCCATGGGTTCCAGTGATTCACAGAATACTAATGAAAATGTGGATGGATCAATTAGGGTCTGAGCTAGATTAGCAAAATAAAGTAAATATCCCTTCCATGTTCCCTGAATATTGTCCACTCTTCTGATTGTCATGCCCATCTTAACTAAACATTTCCACACAGAGGAGACTCTGACCAGGCAAGCTCCATAGTTTAAATTGAATCCAGCATCATTAGCCTCTTGGTGGCATTATTTTCCCCAGTTTACCCTCTATCAAAGCTCACAGAACAAAGTCTTGGTGCAGTCTGCACCTTCCTGAATCTTCTGATCATTTCCTTCTTTCTTTCATTATCCCCACATATACCCTAATGGGGCCTTTGCATTGCATTGTTTAAAATGTTTTGACTCTCTCTTACGTGATCTCTCAGATTTTAACAGTGGCTGCTCAAATCCTGTCTGAACAAATCCTCTAAGATTAAAAACTGGTTATATCATTTCCAGCATAAACCTTGTCCATATTTCCTTCACTGTTTTGCTCAAGCCCACTTCTAATCCAGGACTTAGCCCCAACACAGTTTTCGCCACCACCCAACCCACAGACTTCCAGTTGCACCAAATCTCCTAAGGGCCTGGCAGAACCTGAATATAGGGGTGGCTGTCCATGGTTCTGATTCATTTAGGGTTTTTTTGTTTGTTTGTTTGTTTTTTGGCTTCTAGAATTTTTCTTAAACACTAGGCAACTGGCCTTGTTATCCAAAAGCTCTTAGAAATCCACACTTTGTCTTTTATTTTCTAGAAAATGTGTAGTTGTTACACAGTAAGGAACACACCAGCCTTATGTTTGCAAACCTGGAACATCTACCTTTCTTCTGTATTTTTAATATTCAGAAAATAGAGCATAGGCATTTGTGTATCTTCATTCCAACATGTTGATTTCTAAAAAACATGTATTGATTATCTGTCAGGATACTGGCTGCACTGAACGAGACATTAGGCAAAAGCAGAGGAATGAGTCTATTCCCTCCGAGAGCTCCCAGCCAAGAGAAGAATGAATATGTAAACAAGAACTGAGGCTGTGGTGTGACCGAGAGGTAGAGAAGGCATACAGATGGAGTTCACAGAGAATGAGAAACTACGGTGGGGAATGCTTATTAATCTAATACTATAGTAACTACTTAACATCCAATGTCTCATGAAACCCTTAATAAAACTTCATAAGATAAATGCATTTATAGTCCTTATTTCAAAGATTAAACACTGAAGCTCAAATCACCAAAGTGAATCTTGCAAAAGTCACATGACTGCTACACTACATGCGTTAGACAGAATTTAAACCTAGGCTTTCCGGTTCTAGAATTGTTTCTCAGCTCCTTCTCATTCTACTTTATTTTTGCCCTAGGAGCATCCAGTCGCATCTATGGCTTGGGTGATGAGGGTTATCACTGAAAATATGGAGTCTACTGGTGATCCCAAGGCTGTTTCAGCCTTTGAGAGAGGAATCGTCATCTAACGGGTGTTTTGTTTTAACATATTTACTAGTATATGGATGTTTTGCCCACATGTTTGTCTGCACATCACATGCACACAGTGTCCAGAGAGCCCAGAAGAGAGCATCAGACCCCCGAGTAACAGGCATTTGTTAGTTGTCCTATGTGTCCTGGGAATTGAACGCGGGTCACTTGGAAGAGCAGACATTGTTCTTCATTCCAGCCATATCTCCAGCCACAAGTAGTTGGTTTTAGAAGTGACCATTGGTATCTCCTAGTTCTAAAGTCTCCAGATATGGAGAAATGAAACCTATGAAGAGCTGGATAAATATGTAACCTTCCCAAACACAGAGTTCACGTCTGCTATCAGGTTTCCTGACTCTGGTTCTTATCCCCTTTCAATCGCACTGCACTGGAGGCACACACATTCCAATGGGAATGGCTGGACCAGAAATCGAACCAAAACAATGGGTGGGTATGTGGAATGATACTTTACACATCTTTGAATATTCCACATTGGTCTTGTTCATGCCAATCAATAATACTAAAAGAAATTAAAAAACAAATGAACAAAATTTAAGTTGGATCAACCAATCCCATCCGAACTAATGCTTCTGTTAAACTTTGAAAGGGAATGTATGTAAAGAAAGCACAATTCCCCCTCATTTCTAATGTGCACCACATTAAAACAAAGACTATTCTCTGAGCACTTATCAACTGTCACTCAGTATGTTAAGTGCTTTATCCACATGTAATCACACTTAAATGTCAACTGTTTTTAACAATCTTGTGAGTTAACACAAAGCAGATGACCCATGTGCCCCCTGTAACGACAAAAAGGGGAAGATGGCTGAGCCTTGAGGATTTGTAGTGGCACAGTAGGAGATAATACAGCACAACCCCCAGCCATCCAGCCATCTTGAACCACTCCAAGAATGGAGAAGGAACTAGCTCACCCTCAGAATTTAGACCATGCCAGCCCTGATACATCATACAAAGAGAAGGACAGGATGGACGGCTGCCTGAGTGGCTAAAAGGAAAGACTTTCTTTTATTTCCTGGAGGATGAAATTGTATCTGTTGGTTACAGTCACACTGAGGGGTTAAGAGGACCAAGTCTTTCATCTGGAAAAGGGACGCAGTAAAAAACTTTCAGGACCATAACAGGGGTCAGTGAGGTGATATACATAAAGTGTTGGACAGGTAGAGGGGCATTAAATACAAAGACATGATCCACCACACACCTCTCCCTCCCTGCCCTTTCTCAATTTGGTTGGGTCTCCCAGCCTCACAACCATGTTTCTGCTGTGCATTCCTGCTGTGCATTCCTGCTGTGCATTCCTGCTGTGCTATACATTTGCTCATAGTGCAGGCTAGTGGCCTTTCCACAATCCACTGCACTCCCAGGATTGGTCTACATAGCACAGCTGATCTTGTCACTTCCTTTTTATGCCTCTATCACCCCAAACAGCAACATCTGTCTGCTTCGAATAAAACCTTCCCAGATCTCCACCCAGCTCAGAAGTCCCATTGCACCACCAATGTGGAACAGCCTATTTCCCAACTGAACACGGCTCGTCAACAGGCTCCTGAGCCTGCCATTCTCTGAAGGAGAATTATGTCTGCTTTGGGATACTAAGAGCTGCACATGAACGTTTCATCCAGTATAGTTCACATCAGAATCTGTGGAATCAAAAGTGGGGGGGGACTACCATTGTGTGAGCTTCTCATAAAATCAGACTCCCTTGGCAATACACTCAGCAGGGGTTCTCCATTACCAGTCTCGGGGGTTCCCCTAACAGAACCCTGCTTAATTTCTCCCATTTCTTCTCCTCTAACAAGGTCTTTCAGGTACCCTCCTTCTTGTAGCCTGGCAGAAAGTGCGGAAATCTGACTGGGGCTCTCCTTCACACTCACCTTGCATTTGAATCAGCAATGCAATGCCTTCCCCGCTCCTTCTTTACCTGGAGGACCTGAGACAGACCCACCCTGCTCCATCACACTTGAGAGACCCTCCTGCCCCTAGTCTCTCTCCTCCTCCATCCCACTCACCACACAAGGGGGCTCCTGCTCACAAATTCCATTCATCTGCATCCAGCTTCACCTCTGACCTTAGTCTTCCTGGGTTTGGCAATCTGCCCTCTTCCCTCCCCCTCCAGGGTCAATCCCAGGATTTTTGTTGCTGCCGAGAGCAGCTTCTATGGACATAAGAGATTCTCTGGCTGGCTAGAATGAAGCTCTAGATAGATGGTGAATGGCTCTTTTCACAGGTGCAGCACAAGAATGAGAAGGTAACAGGCTGCCCACCATTGCTTAGGCCCTGTTTCACTATCCTGGTAAAATGGAAAACATTTTGATTAGGCCAAACTGGCTGATAAATCTGGGAGTTCAGCCCATAAGGACACCAAATCAGCAGATGAATGGGCAGGCAGCCACGCAGCCTGATCGACATCTTCCTTGGCTAGAAGTGGAAACAGAGGCCGCTGTGCCATCATCCACTGCATTTGCATTTTCTCAGTAGTGATTGCCGCAGACCACCCTGTCCTCCATAGAGGCCCTTCTGAAGCTTCAGCCATGCTCCGTGGCAGTGTTCATTTTCACTTCTATCCCATGATATTATAGACTCGAAGCTGGAAGGCAACCTTTGGAGGTACTTAGGCAGTCGGGTTCAACTTGGGTTCAACTTGTCTAGTTTCATAATGTTGGAGCCACTGTTGTAAACATTTTTACACGGTAATGTGATGCAGAAGACAGACAAAAATGGAGTTTCTCTGGGTAACCTTCTTCAGAAACTTGAGATTTGAGAGAAGCCCTTGAAATGCAATGATTCATTCCCATCACCGCGCACATGCAAGCCCCAAGTCTATCATGTACAGAGAAGTGATCACAGACTTGATTAGCTCTGCTCATGAGGTCATAGGGTTCACAGACCCAGACCTTTCACCAAAGGCTTCTGGGATAAAGGGAAAGTTACTTAACCACAGTGGATTCAATCTTCCCTCCTAGAAATGAGGGAAAATAACACCAACTGTCTATCAGAAGGAAAAGGTGGAAGACATGCATGATGTATTTGGACTCCGGAACCCGTGGGGACATTAGCTGAACAGAAATGCCTACAGGTGAAAAACAAATCAAGTTGGAGTCAGATTTCAGACTCCCTTTGACTCCGTCATGTCTTAACTGTTTGATTTTGGGATGACATACCTAACCTTCCCATCCCCGGATTTTAGGATCCGCTTCATCCTTGACTCCTTGAATTGTTTTAAGTATTAGACACGTGACAGGAGAGGCACTTTATAAACTAGAGAAAGATGGTGATGGTGGTGTGTGTGCATGCGAAAGTCATCCCCAGTCACCTTGATCTTGGTGGGAGACTGGCAACCAATCTCTAGTTTCCTAAGCCAGGTAGTGAGAGCAATGCTCTAATGTTTAAGAACCTAGTAATTATTACACGTGGGGTGAGAAAGCCATCTCTGTATCAGGACTAGGATGCTGCCATTCTCTCCATCTCTGCCTCCCTCTGCCTCGCCCCGTAGCTTTGCATAGAATCTCCAGAACTGGCTACACCCTTCAGGCTCCAGTTTCAAGTTTGAGGTCAGAGAGCAGAAGGAAGAAAGAAAAGGAAAAGCCAGAAAGATCAAAAGTATTCTCTAGGCTTATCTATCTCTTAGCCTTGCGATTCTCATCCATGAGCAGACACCCTGGGACAGTATGACCCTAGAATTCAAGACCTTCCCATTTTGTAGCCTGATGATCAGAGCAAGGGAGGAAGGTAGAGAGAGACAGGGGAGAACATACTTTAAATACACTGTGTTGTTCCTCAACCCCAGCTAAGAGAGGATTAGAGAGTGACAAAGAATGCGTTCAGCCCTCAGAGTCTCAGCCTCCTTCTGGGTAAGCCAGGGACTATCACACATTCCTCGTAGGGAAATTAGGCAGACACCATTACTTTATAAAACATGAAAAATCATCAGCAGAGGGTCAGAGCATCACTGAGAGTGTAACAAATGAGAATATCTTTTATCTGCTAGGATTTCTCATAGGAGGTCACTTTTGATCTCTGGGGTGAGAGAGGCAGAATTAAAAGCCAGCTGTGGAGCAGGACATCTAGAACCATGCAAGATAAAGTATCCTTGTAGGAAAGGTGACTGGGCTGGTGGGTCTGACAGTTTTCCAGGGTGGAACACGGTGGGCACACAAGTGCAAAGCAGAGTGAAACAACAGATTGCTCTGGGTGAACGAGGCGCGTCTTTTCTTTCTCGACTCTCTGTCATCTTGATGGGAAGCTGGACTGCTGGCCTGCCCTGGGGTCTTATTTCAGACGTGCTTCAATCTGGCCCAATTTGGGTCTGCAAGAAGCTTTCTGTGGGTGCAAACAAGAAGCCCTGACTTCCTCTCTACAAATCCCTGGTTTTCTCCTCGTGCCTGGAACTGCCCCTTTATTTCCCAAAGCTTGCTTATGCTGTATACATGACACAAAGGGCTTGAGATTCAAGTGCATGTATCTGTGTCTCTTTCGCCATACTGCACTTGAACTGCATCTACAACTCAGCCTTCCAGTGAACCCTAGCAGTGCACAATGACCAAACACTGGAAAATGCTGAGAAAGAAGTGGTAGTAGGCAACTACCAATAGGCTTGGACTCTTAAGTAAACAGACATCAGGCACGTATTTAAGAAAGGGCTACCATTTAGGGATGTATAGTTTGCAGATTTGATCAAGGGTAACAGACAATGTGTGTTGGGGCTACCTCTCCATTTTTTCCTCTCTCTCTACATTGTGTCTAACCAAGACCAACACACGACCCAGTTCACCACCATTCACACCATAGTTTGTGATGTTTGCATTCCCCAAGAATCTTACACTGAAATCCCATCTCCCCAAATAATAGTATTGGGATAGTGGAGCTGATGGGAGATTAGGTCCTTGGAGTGGAGCCCTCTTAAACGGGATGACGCCCTCAAAGAAGAGCTCCCAGAGAACCCTTATCCTCTTCTGCCATGGAGTTTGCACAGCAAAACCACAGCCACATACAAACTATGAGTCAGGCTGTCACCAGACTCTGAATCTGCCGGTGCCACCTCTACAACCTGGATAACATCCGTCTACTGTTTATGGACCACATAGTCTCTTAACCAAACAGACTGAGACATCTAAGTGATCACCACTGTCTAGAGTTATACAATGCTGTAAATTAGACCTTATGCCCTGAAACCCCAATTGCTCTCCCTCCGAAAGCCCTTCTCTGTATTTATTCCTGTAATAAACTCCATGCTTTGAAATACGCAGATTATCAAAGACAACGAATTATTAAGGTGCAACCAAATTATATTCCTATTGTTCTAAAACATTCATCAACATTTTGATCACCAGGAGAAAATCAAGGTTACTATTTTCAGCTCACTGCCTTCCAGCCACACACACACACAGATCTGACATTTGAGTTAGCACGTGAAACCTGAAAACAGGTGTCTCTTTTCCCTTCAGCTTTCTGACACATTAAAAATAACTAGAACCCTGCTACCATGACATTAGTGCCATTATAGACTTCTGTAGTCTGTAAAACCCTGCCCGAGGAACTGTAGCTCTCCCCGTAAAAAGGACAATGAGACATATTGTTTATTGAGTTTGGAATTAGTGAATAGGAAGTGTGGGGGGGGGACAACAGCCAAAGCTTTGTTTAAAAGCCCACATATTCAAGAAGATTACCTTCATTTTAACTAGATTTATCATGAGCAGAATGCAATGGAAGACATCCTAACAACTTTTTGGTGTCCCTCCTCAATTCCAAAGGACCAAGTGGAGGAAATGGAATTATAATGCATTTTATCTTCTATGTGCCAAGAACTGCAAAATGATGATTATCCCAAGTATTTCCTGGCTTTAATAATAAAAAAAAAGAAACTAAAGTTCACTTCACTAAATAAATTGTCACACATTTAGTAATAAAAGCAGGATTTGAATTCAAGATTTCCTGGCATAAGGTCTATGTGTCTTTATTTATTTTTTTCTCTATGTCCTCTCCATTTCCTGAGAGGGAAACAATTCAAGGAGCAATTCCCAAGCTCTCGTGTCAGGCAGTCACTTTTACTCATTCTGCAAATACCCATTGAGCCCCTTGTACTTCCTAGGCACTGTGCCTGCCACATAGAGGTCTGAGGTCTCCTTGCAGAACTGCTGCAGTGTCCGAACAATGCGCTGACGGACGGATGCAGAACAGAGAGCGGTCTGACTTCTTTCTCACCTCTCTTGCGATGGATAGCGATAGCTCGGTGTTCCCAGATCTACAGCAAAGGATGGCCAAGGCATGGGGCACGATCACGTTCAGCAGAGGGATGACTCTTGAGCGGTATCAGCACAGGCAAAGATCCCCCTGCTTGTAACGTATTATAAAACACGGAACTTGTAGACTTCCTCATCAAGGGAGCTAGTGTAATTGGCACACCTTCTTTCGTAGCATTTAAGGTGTTATCTCTATAAATACAGTGCATTCTGCTTTAATAAAAGATGAATTTTCCAGAACAGTGACAGTATTGACCTTACATATTATCCAAATAGAAACTGTAATGAAACAAGCCCAACAGTGAGTAGTTATAATAGATATGCAAATATTGGTCTTTTCTTAAAGGTCTTTCGGCCTACTCACACGTGTCTCTTATGTGTCTGAGGGTGAATTCAGCCCGCATGTATAATCTCGGAGGACACAGGGAAGGAAGAAAGAAGGGGGGCTGGGGAAGTGTACAGAGCAATCTTGGAAGGTAGAGTCCAGAAAGACTATGCTCAGTCTTCAGCTCTGAGAACACATTTTAAGGTAACTGCTGTGCGTTCATTGTGTTTATGGGTGCTTTCATTCGATCGACACCAGCATGGACATTGCTGTTTTCTAGATAAGATGACTGAGGCTCAGAAAGTCTATACATGCTCACAGCCACACACCTCACAAAGAGCCTCATAGACTCGGCACTCTGATACACACACCAGCCGGCATGCCACGAAGGAGGGAAATTTTACGGATCTTCACCCCTAGATGAAAAGTTACAGGCATTAATAACTGCTGAGAGAATTAATTTTCATATATATATATGAATTTTCATATATATACATGCATATGTGTATGTGCATATATATATATATGATGAGATGATGAATATGTGATGTGTCAGTGGGCATGAGGGGGAAATGAGAAGATTTGAAAAAGGTAGGAGGAAAATGATGTCAATACAGTTCTCACATATGAGTTTTTAATTAATTTTAAGAATCAATGTGGTATAGATATCAAAGGCATGAAAAGGAATGAAACAGATGTACAATTCAACTCCTCTTAATACAGCTGCATACAACCCTTTATTCAAACCCACCAGCAAGTCTGCAACTATAAAATGGAACAACCCCATTTCAGAGTTGCCATGTAATGGCCAGTATAGATTAGAACGTTGTACTGTGCAATCCTTGAATATGTTTGGGTAGATTGGACATTTCTTTGTCCATCAGCGGAAAATATTACTAGCTTACTGGCCAGGTTGAGCTGGATGGAGTGGGACCATGGAAGAGATTGGCTCACCCTCATTTGTCTCCTCTAGTCCTGATGAATCTCTCCTCCCAGGCACATGGCCTGCAAACAGCACAAGATTATTGCCATCTTCGGAAATAAAAATCTCCAGCACTGATGTTGTTCATCAAAACTGCAATCTCCTTTCTCTTGTTCCTGCAATGGGCAGCCTGAGTCTGAGGGAGTCGGAGATGGAGAGGGGGTGTGTCTGCTCCTTACACGGTCTTCTTCCCCTTCTTCGGGGAGACTGGGACACAAGGAAAGACCTTAGGAGCTGTAGATTTCTTATCTGGGCTCTTCATGTCTTCCTGGGCTTCACACTGCCCTTCATAGTACCAGAGCCTAAGAAACCACTGCAAGCCTCTTCACAGGCAAATGCAAAGCTTTCAAGGCACCTGCTTGATACACAGAGGACAGATAAGCCCATGTCCATAGACACCCTGACAGAGAATGAGGTCACTCTCTTCTTGAAAACCCTCCACACTTGAAGGGGAATTTTCTGGAAAAGATTCTCACTTACCTTGGGGAGTACACACACCAGAGAGAGAAAAGAAACACATAGCATTGTCCCCAAGCCAACAAATTGTGCCCTGGCCATCCCCTCACCTTCTTAGCTGTATATGTCAGCTTTGAATAAATAACTGAAGGTAGGTTGTAGGCAGCACATGGCTAAGGCCTCTAGGCTTCTCTAAGTACTGAGTGTCCTAAAATTTTTGGTTTTTAATTGCCCTTTGTCAGCTTCGAGTCCTAATTGTCCTTTGGAAATTTTCTGTTCAGCAATCTATCAGTAAAATGATATTACTAACCTATATTATCTAAAACCAGCAGGACCCTTGCCTGTTTGCGCTCTACAGTGGCATATTCACAAGCAACCTGCATTCCAGGAGCAAGAGGTACAAATCTCCTCCATGCACAAACCCCACAAAATCAGTAACATGTACTGGGAAGATTATTTTCATTGAACACATTAAGGAAATATAAAGAATGCAATAAGGAAAGGCTAGCTTGAAGGCGGTAACATTTGGGCTAGAACTGGAATGAAAAGGAAAGAGATATCAATATTATGCCAAAAGGAACATCGCAGACAGTGAAAATATCTTATACAAAGGCCCTGGGGTGAAGGCCTTCGGATTAGAGTAGAGAAGGGGGCAAGAGGAAGCTTGAGTCAGAGGCAAGAGTAGGTGCTGGGCCTTATGAGAATCAGCCCCTAAAGTAAGGCTTATTTAAGATGAAATACAAAGCCACTGGAAGATTTTAAGCAGGGAAATGATATGATGCATGTTCGAATATGATTTTTTTCCTTCCGTTTTTGTGACAAATGGATCATGCGAGGTGAAAGTGGAAGTGGACAGTAATTCAGACAAAACACAGTGGGTAGCATGGGCTTGGAACCTAGCGGGAAAAATACACAGAATGCATCTACTTAGAGGACGACGGGGTAGAGAGATGGCGTAGAGGTTAAGAGCACTTGATATGCAAGCATGAGGAGCTGAGTTCAAATCCCATCATCCACATAAAAGCCAGGCATGGCCATGTGTTCTGGTCACCCCAGTGGTAAGGAGAGGAGATAGGGGAATCTTGGGGACTCCCTAGCCTATCAGCTTAGCTGAAATAGCAAGATTTGGGTTCCATGAGAAGCAGAAAATAAGATCAGAATGATAGAACAGGATAGTTACATCCTCCTCCAGACTCCACACCCACACATGGACATACACTATATATGTGCACACACTCAAATAGAAATTATAAAGAACTAGCCAATAAATGTCCCTGGAGGGAAAAAAATAGGGAAGTAAAAAATAGAGTGCATGTTTGAGCTTGAAGAACTTCCTGAGGAATAGTGCCATTTCTAAGAAAGGAAAAAAGCTCGAGAAATATTATAGTTATGTTGTTTACCCATATGAAATATGAGATGTCTTATTGATTCGCAGGTAAGAGTCTAGATAAGCAATGAGCATTTACATTTCTGAATCTAAAGCTCCTGCATGGATCAAGCTTAAAGAAGCATTTTGGAGGCCCCAGCATTTAGAAACCACTTGAAACACATTAGAGGGGATAATATTTTCTAAAACAGGACTAGCTCACTTGGGGATCCGGGTACAATACAGATTCTGATGTGGAGGGTCTGGCCTGGTTGGTTGATAATGGCATGTCTAGAAAGCTCCTAGATGATACAATGTTGCAGTGCTGGAGACCTCGCTCTGCACAGCAGGGGTCAAGAGAGGAGTTTAGGCTGGCTGGGGACTGGTGCCTCTGATGTCTGAAATCTCTAGCAGGCCAGCCTCTGATATTCAGAATCTCTAGAAGGCCAGGGTGAAGTGAACAAAGGTGATGCCCTTGCTTGCCTCTTGGATCCTGTTCATTCTCCCTGCCTTTCTTCTATCCATAAGAATTTATGAGTCCAATTTGGCATCAAGAGCTATGTTTAACAGTTGCCTATGCTCCTCTACTGACTAAAGTTTGCCAAACTTAATTCAGACTTTTATTCTGTAGGTAAATGTCTCACTCCCTGCTGATAAGGCCTTTCTTTTGAATTCAAAGTCTGTTTGCCTGTTTCTGGAAATATCCAGATTAGAAATTTAAGAATGCAGACACCTGTTTGATAGGTTCCCTCGGGGGGTCTTAACTACCTCTCTGCAGATGGTGTAAGAAGAGCAGGGAAAAGCAAGAATAGGATGCTTTCCTTGACCTTGGAGATGAAAGCAACTGGAGATTTAGAAGTTTGGCCATTTTCCAAACTGTACCCACATGTGGAATAACCTCTTCTAATTTGGGAGATGAAGAAAGAAAAGGGGATCCCATCTTCAAAAGCTTATGTTCCACCAGAACTCATTCTGATTGCATTGATGAGGAGAAAATGAAGGAAAACAGAGGGATATAGGAACCTCCACACAGCATCTTCTACTTAAGAGAAACAGCCAGGCTGAGTCTGACTCATCCACAAGCGAACAAGCTAGTTAAACCAATGGTGCATCAAGGCAATCAGGCCCCTACTCTAACCCAGCTACTAAATTGTATCACACCTACTCCACAGCTCCAGGTGGGGGCGACAGCAGAAGGTAGAGGTGTGGGAGGACTTACCTTTGAAGAAAACAGTGGTGATAAAAAGATGAGGCATTAAAAAGCAAACAGGGTTGCCAGCCCTCCAACCGAGAACTGCTTTCAAAAGCTCCAACCCAGTGAGAGACGTCCACAAACCAGTGAAGTCAGAAGAAACGTTTTAGACATGACTTCCACAATGCCACAGTGATGTGGAGTGTCGAGGCTCTGCTTTAGCCCCTCCCCACACTATACACTAAGAATGCTGGGATTTATAACAGGTCTTAAGGGTTAGTGGGGGAGCGGGAGAGGACTGGGAGAAGGGAAAGGAGTGTAAATTTTTTTGAATGAAAAATAAAAGAATATTAAAAAAAAAGAGAATGGAGTATGAGATTGAGGGTTGACCCAAATATTGGCAAGAAGAGGCTGTACTATTTCATCAGCTCATACCTCTATCTGTTCGTCTAAGAGCATGAATGTCTTGCCCATGTGAGGGGTGTCGGTGTGAAGAACAATTCCCCATACATGGTCCTATATGAGGCTCCATAATGCTACAAAGCAAGTCAGAAATACCGCCCTTTTGGTTTTCATGTGTGAAGAAGCTAAGACATGGAGATATAATGGGATTTGTCTAAAATTACTTCCCAAGTCGACAGCGCTTCAAGGAATCAAGCAGAGGCTCAGGCCCTCATGCTCCACACTCACTCTAAAGTTGGAGGGAGACGGGGAGGGTAACACCAGCACTCTCACCGTGTGACAAAGCTGTGCAGTCCCCACTCTGAAGTGTGACCAGTTCTCAGCTAAAGAACATTCCCTCATTCTAGGCCTCTGAAGGCCACCAAATCAAGTTTATTGCTCAGAGTATGATTCATAATGATTGTCGACTTGGCGGGACCTAGAATTACCTAGAAGTCAAGCCTTGGGGTATTCCTCTGAGGAATTACATAGACGAGGTTAATGGAGTGGGAAGACCCAGACTAAGCATGGGCAGCACCATCCCATGGGCTCCAATCCTGGACTGACCAAAATGGGGAAACAGAACTGAGCCCCACCATTTCTCTCCTCCTGCCATGACTTCCCTGCCATGATGGACTGCACCCTTGAACTGTGAGCCCAAGTAAGCCTTTCGTTCCTCAGTTGCTTTTCTTTGGTATTTTATTATGGCAATAGAAAATATACTGTTAGAATTAATGTGTCAGCTCACTGGAATGTTTTAATCCTAAAATATTCTAGCACATGCTCCAGCATGGCCAACAGATCTTAAGTCGAGGAAGGAAGTGTGGGGGAGGAGCTGTGCTAGAAAGGGTGATAGAGAGAGGGATAATAATGGCAGTGGAACTTTTATCCATACATTCAGTGTTTGTACTCCTGAGCCAATGCCAGCTTGCGGTGGTGGTGGTGTCTGTCTTCTCTGGTTATGATTGTTAGTGATGGTGGTGATGGTGGTGGTGGTGATGGTGGTGGTGTCTGTCTTCTCAGGTCATGGTTGTTAGTGATGATGATGGTGGTGGTGGTGGTCATATCTGTCTTTTCTGGTCATGATGGTTAGTGACTAAGAGGATGATGATGGTGGCGGTGGTGGTGTGGTAGTGGTATCTCTGGTCATGATGGTGATGATGCAGGCGACTGCCAATCACAGTGTTGCAGGAGCATACATTTAAACATTAAAATGACCTAGATGTTTTAAGTTTTATCACTTACTAGCTGACTCTTCTCCAAAATAGAGGTGATGTTAACTACCTTGTTTGACCTTGACGGAAATCTTTTCAGGTCAACGATCGTGAACTCTTCCCCTGCACCTTGGTGCTAAATGTCAAGTGCATATGAATAAATGAGACTTCATCCTTAACCCTGAGAAGGTCACGAGAAAGCAGAGCTGTTGTTACATTCTAATACCCATCAAAAACTGCCCATGAGAATGGCAGGTATATACAGCGTGCTACGGAAGTGCTGACAAAGGTGTGATTAATTCTATAAACGTTCAATTCTAAGGAAGCCTTCACAGAGGAGATACTTCAACGACAAAAAAGAAATTTACAGGTAGGGCATGAGACCATAAATACAGAAGCATAGGCTCTTGAGTCACGGCTGTCTGTAGGAACGGAAAGCTCTGCGCTATGAAGCCTTTTTGTTGATGTGAAAGCATTCGGCAGAGGATAAAGCACCATCTCCGCACACTTAAGGACACTCTGCGCTGATGTAGATCCATGGCCAGTAAGAAGCAGGAAGGCTAAGTCCTCTCGCACAACCCTTCCATCTTCATATCTCCCTCTAACCTGCTTTCTGCGGCAGGGTCTAGAAAGTGCAGCCTTCCCTCCGCAGCCCCAGGGCTGGACTCACTCAATCAAAGAAGACAGAGAACATAGAGCGTTTGTAAAAAGATGCAGGGAGATCGCTCGGAGACACACTGTGAGGCGGGATGCTACGCTTGTGGCCGACGGAAGCCAAACACCTTACTAATGAGAGGGCTTCGGGCTAATCACATTAGGATCTATTATAACATTATCCCACCTAAAACAATGGAAGGACTGGAGAGAATACTGGAACATAAAGCAGGAATGAGAAGAATACTCACAATCTCACTACTGATTTTTTTTAACTTCTCATTCATTCCACAAAATTGAAATTGCTGTACAATAAATTGTTCTGTAACTAGCCTTATTTCAAAGGATAACATTATACAAGTATTTTCCCCAAGTCATGAAATTTTCCACAGCATTTTAATTTTGAAATGTTTTAGCTCTAAAGCATGATATAAAGACACACACAGCATGATCCACGCACCCCCACCCGGTAGCACCAGAGGTAAAATACTCACTCACTGAGCCCGTTATCCTGGTGGCTGTGGATCTGTCAGGAGGTAGACACAGAACCTCTGACCCTGCCACAGACCAGCACTCCAGTCCCTGGTCTGGCCTCATGCTGGCCAGTGGCTCACTGTCAGGAACCTGCCACACTGGCTCAAGTGAGGTGTGTGGTTAGAGAGGGTATCTCATGGCTCAACCCAGCAAACTTGGTCTACAACCTCCTGCAACACTGTGCTTTCTGTTCTTTGCGAATTGGACCACCATAAGAAACCCTTGCGGGTTGGTAGTGGCACATGTATTTAATACCAGTACTTGGGAGGCAGAGGCAGGTGGATCTCTGTGACTTCGAGGCCAGCCTAGTCTACAAGAGCTAGGTCTAGGATAGGCTTCAAAGCTACAGAGAAACCCTGTCTCAAAAATCCAAGAAAAGAAAAAGAAAAAATGAAAAGAACCCCTTGTCGTGTCCACAGTTTCCCACTGCAGTGCTCTGTCCTGAGTGATAGCTTTGGTCTCTTAGGATGACTTCCTTTCTCATCCCAGGGCTCATCATGGTTCAGGCTAAGCGCTTCTAAGGAAAGGGTGACTTGAGTCTTCTGAGTCTGGGACAGATAGGCTAGAGGTTAAGAAAATGAGTTCCAGGGTTAGACTTGCCCTCCGCCTACCACATAGTTTATTACTTACCTCTCTAAGCCTTAGTTATTTCACCAATAAGGCAGGAAGAAGCCCAATCCCGCTTCCCATCCTCAATCTGGGAGACTGACAATCCCATGACTATGGTCCCTTTATTGTGACCTAGAATTCCACCACCAAGATCCCATCCTTTTATGATAGTCATCTTCCTGAAGGATGTTAAACTAGCTGCACAGCTGTCTCCATGGATACTGAGATTTGTTGTCTAAATTCCCTTGAGCCATGACCATAGCTGATTTCAAAAGTAGCATAGGTGCCAATTGGGTTAATGATGCTTTTCTGTTGGATTTTAAAATCTTATCCTCAGTGTGATGGACAATCCCTCCAACATAGCAAATGATAGGATGGGTGTGAGACCTAAGACATTTTCATCATGTCTCTGTCATGGCTTAGAAATGTTATAAGATTGTCTCCAAGAGTTCATGAGTTAACATGAAGAGTGGGTCTTCATCCCTCACTCCTGCTCTTGGGAAGGAATGATTATTCTAGAGGGATCTCTCAGGGTTATTTTAAAGAACAAGCCTCTCTGAATCACTCTCAGGCTCTCGGTCTGGTGGTGTGACCCCTCCCTCCCCAACACATGTCTATTATCAAGACACTGCCCATCACAAGATCCTACATGAGTCAAGCAGAAGCCAGCACTCAGGCCTGGGGGCCCCAGATCTCTGATCTAACTAAACCTATTCTTTATTATGGTACCACATTCAGGCATTTCATTATAAGGGTAAAAAAAACCCTGATACCCAAGATTTCCTCTCCTGAGCTGAAGTGTTGGCTCAGTGGTTAAGAGTACCTGATGCTCTCGCAGAGGATACAAGATTGCTGAGCAGCTCACAAGTGCCTCTAACTCCAGTTCCAGGGGACACAATACCCTATTCTGGCCTTCACATACACTGCACTCAAATACAAAACCCCATGTACAGAAAACCTCTGAGGGCACCCGCACACATGTAGTATGTGTACACAGACACAGACAAACATATATACACATGCCATCAGAAGGGTTAAAACTTAGGACTGGAAATGTCTTTAAAAGCAATGTATGTAGTCAAAATTCCCTGTTTACAAGTTGTGGCATGTTAAGACCCAAGAACACACCAAGGTTTTACAAGGACCCACGGTAACTTACTGATTCTGCCTGCCGAATGATTCTTTTGTAGGCTGAAATTGTCTAAGGGGTAACAAGAAGGATGGGAAGCTGCATGCTTGGAGGGGGCTACTGGAGAGGCCTTATCGTGGGCGGCAATGGTAAAGACAATGAAACTTGGTCAATTCTGCACCATTACAGTTTTCTTAAGGGAGGTTGGTCAGCACCAATTCTGTACAGTTACCCTTTGGTATCTGCAGGGGGGTGATTCCCTTCTGAAAATACCACAGTATATATAATAACTTATACTCCTGCTCTTATATACCTTTAAACACCTTTAGAAGGTTTAAAATTCCCAACGCCAAATTTTATATAAGCACTGTCATGTACTGTTTGGGGAATAGCGACAAGAAAACAGGCATTCGCACACAATCAGCACAGATGCTGTTCTCCTAAACACTTTCAACCTAGAGTTGCTTCACCCCACAGATGCAGGCCCTAAGGATACAGAATTCCAACCATATACAGGTTAGAGGACATTGCAAGCTTACCCATCTTTCTCTTTCTTCTGTAGCCAACCATCAGGCTGAAATTATTCATATGCTTCATGGCCCTGAGTATTTGGATATGCAAATCAACTGTGGCCATGCATAATTAAGACCGACACTGTGGAAAGTTTCATTTTCCAGGGAAAAGGCTGCCAGGCGGCTAGAGAGAAAGGTCAGGGTGGGTGGCCGCCTCATATTCTTGTGTCAGACTGTTGGTTGAAGATAATAGAATCATGCTTATCCTGCCCTTTTAGGGGAGCCTCTGGGGATGTCTTGTCTCCCTTCTAGGCCTGGGGAGACCCTAAGGCTTTCCACAGAACATGCTGGGATGGAGTATGTTCCACCTGAAGTAAGAGAAGAGGCAGGTAGCTGTATGCCCAGAGGCAGAAGTTTGCCCTTCTTCTGGAGTAAACAGGTTCCCTTTATGGCCCAGGAGGGAGTTCTTTTTAAAGAGCAACCATTTGGGAATATTTGCTGAAGTAGAGTGTGTAACTTATTAAATCCTTGATGGTCAACTGCAATTACTCCTACCAGACTCATGCCTCTGAGTGGGGGCCACTGTCCTGTCCAGATCTGGTGCCTCTGAGGAGGTGTGAAGATGCTGGCTCTGAGATAATTAAGAGAGGCTGGAAACCCAACCTAACTGCTGTTGGAAGCAACTCCTGACTCTAGGATTGCTGTGTGTATATGTGTTGCTTTTATTGGTTAATGAATAGAGAAGCTGCTTTGGCCTAGGGCAGAGCGGAATAGAACCAGGTGGGGAAAACTAAACTGAATGCTGGGAAAAAGTAGGCAGAATCTGAGAGATGTCATGCAGCCACCAAAGGAGAAAGATGGGAGCTACCAGCCAGAACCTTACCAGTAGGCCACAAACCTCATGGTAAAATACAAAATAATGGAAATGGGTTAATTTAAGATATAAGAGCTAGCTAGCAAAATGCTTAAGTGATAGGCCAAGCAGTGTTGTAATTAATACAGTTTCTGTATGATTATGTCGGGTCTGGGCAGTCGGGAATGAACAAGCAGCCTCCATCTCCATAGGGTAAGGCATTACTGTGAGAAAAAAAGAAACAGAATGGCGGATAAACTAGGGGCAGAAAGTTCTTCAGCTTTGCAGCCTGGGAGACAATAGGAAGCCTGCTAATGACAGGGAAATGCATTTATACTCCCAGCCACTATTGGTGTGGGACAATTCTGTATTCTGTCAATTATGTTTTAAATAAATGCTGATTGGCCAGTAGCCAGGCAGGAAGTATAGGTGGGACAACCAGACAGGAAGTAGAGGCAGAGCAATGAGAACAGGAGAATTCTGGGAAGCAGGAAGCTCCCTCCACAGTCCTGTCCAGACACCAAAGAAGCAGGATGTGACCTGCCCCACTGAAAAGGTACTGAGCCATGTGGCTAACACAGATAAGAATAATGGGCTATATAAGTTATAAGAGCTAATACGAAGCCTGAGCTAATGGGCCAATCAGTTTATAACTAATACAGACTCTCTGTGTGATTTCTTTGGCACCTAAATGGCTGTGGGAACTGGGCAGGACAAAAACCCCAACAAACAGGCCTTCATGTTACACACTACCTTGCAGAAAACAACAATATAAACACCTTACTCACTAGCACCACCCACCCCTTTACTTAGCAGCCATGAACGCTCTTCCTCATATGCAAACATACCCACCAAAGTTGTAAGTTATTCCTGAATATTCTGAAGTGTTAATGATCAATATTCATTCACCTTATGTGAAATAAGATGAGAAGAAGAGCAAGGGGAACCAGAGTCTGCCTTTATATGCACATTTGCATGTGAATGTGTGGATAACTATTCACGACAAGCAAGGAATTCCCACAGCTTTTCCCATCCTTGTGTCTGTGGCTGATGGTGGCATCTGTAATTTCCTTCTAGTATTCTTTATTTCCCTTGTCCCCAGCTACCATCTCTCTGGTGGTGTCCTCCCTGATAATGTGCTATAAAACTTCATTCTTGAGGAATCCAAGTCATTTGACTGGCCTTACTTTGTTTGTAGTCATTTCATATCCTCTTACTCTTGGGTATGCATTTACCTAAAGGAGTGTTCCCTGACTCCAGCCCTGGCCTCATCATCCTCCCTAGCATTCATGTGCAGTAATTGCCTGTTTATCTTTGGAAATTGAGTTCCTGATGCCCATTACTACATTAACCCCCTCCTATTCTTGGTAATCTCAACTCCAAATCGATGATACTGCTTTGTTCCTCTAGTAGAAGCTGTTTGCTAATGGAAATGAAGGCATCCAGATCAACAGAGCTCAAGAGTTACCAGGATAAGGAGAAAGTGCATCAGGACTGTGATGCCTCCTAAACACCATTCAGGGAAGGCTCACTGCCCAGATGTGAGGCATGGGGTCTGCAGGGTCTAAGGGCTGTTTAACCAGGCCCATATTTGCTGCAAAGAATCACTTCACCAAAGTTCCACACTTCCCAGGGCTGCACAGGCAGAAAACATTGGATCACTGATATTTGCTTTAGAATTCCCTGCCTGGTTAGTTAAGGCTTTTCCAGGCCTACTCTAATTAATTCTGCCTTTTATCAACCCTGACCCCCTCCTACTTCTTTTTATAGCTGTTGATCTGATGATCCAAACCCCACATGAGTATCAGTTTTCTAGAAAACCCAGTTCCAAAGCCCAGGACTAGAATGGGGAAAGGAGGAGTACATAGGACAACAGTTTTCAGGAAGTGTTCACAATGCTTGCACAGGCGTGAGATCAAGTGCCTCCTTTGGTCTCATGCCCCAGTCCCATCTCTTTCTCTCCCTTGTCCTGATTCTGTAATTTGTAAAGCTGCCAGTAGAGTCTCTCAGACTGTAGGACGTAAGTTGGGTTTGGTGGGCCATGTTTTTCACTGCCTAGCTGGTAATGAAGTCCACATACAGAAGGTAGGTAAGCACACAGTGATGGGGAAACTCTGTCAACCAATCACATCTAGTTAAAGTGTGGCTACCTGGAGCCCAGGAAGAAAAACTGGGAGGAACCAGGTGTGTGCTCTCTCTGCGCGACTCTTGCTGGACAGATAGGAAATCGGACCTCCCACTCTTGTAGCATGAGTTTCCCCTTATAACCATTAAAAATATAATTGTTATCCTTGAGCTGGCCTGGTTATTTATCATGCAGACCTAATTCGCGACACCACGGCACATTGCAAAAGCCTGTAGTGACAGGGACCAACACATGTTCAACCTGCCAGTAACCAATTAATACTGAGTTCTCAACATAATACTCTTCCTTATGGGAACCAGCAAGCCATTGGATGGGTGACAAGATGGCTACACTGGACACTTTCCATCCTCAGAGGGGTGGACACACTATTCAGCACATGAGTTTGAATTTCTTGTATTCCAGACCATATATCTGATCTACAATACAGTGATTGATGGGTGTTTCTCCCACCAGCATGCGTGGGTGGTAGAAACTAGGTTCAATGTTTTAGAGTTTACACTAGACCAAAGGACCCACTTTAGAATAGAGGTAGGGGAGAAGGTCCATAAAGAAGAAACACACTGCTCCTATCACATAGCAGAATCTTCTGGGATGACAGGATATTATAATGCCACACTAACACTGCAACTAAAACTCCAGTTCATAGGCAATGTCCTGTGGATGTGAGGTAGATCATATAGATGGTAGCATTGGCAAACAGTCTTTTATTTATTTTTTAGAGGAAGAATATATACATGGACCCATAAACCCAAGAATGAAACCAGAATGGCTATGCTTTCCATTATCCCCAGTGTTTTATTGGTAGACTTTGAGTTTACCCATGATCTCAGCTCTGGGCTTTAAGGGTTAGGAAATTTGTCTCCCAAAGAGGCAACATTTGTTTTCCAGGAGATGCAGCAAGTGTTTCAAAATGCAATTACAGATGCTGCATGGAAGTTTTGGGGTCCCACAACCAAAGATAAGTAGGCAAGGTATAGACTTAAAATACACATTTGAGAGGCATGACAGTTCTCATTTAGAAAGTTGAAGCAAACTGAATGGCAGGATTTCCTCCACTGATAAATGCTCACCAGGAAGTGAGAGGTGACCTTTACAAAGTCTTCAGGCCTGTCACATCACTGAAAAGTTTACAGGACACAGTTGAATCTCATAGAAAACACACACTTATTCCAATATGGTTGATTTATCTAGGGGAACTTAACAGGAATTTCATGTTTGCTTTTTTTTGTCCATTTTTTATTTTTTATTTTTTCCATGATATTTATTGAGCTCTACATTTTTCTCTGCTCCCCTCCCTGCCACTCCCCTCCCTCCTTCAACCCTCCCCCAAGGTTCCTATGCCCCCAATTTACTCAGGAGATCTTGTCTTTTTATACTTTCTACTTCCCATGTAGATTATATCTATGTAAGTCTCTCTTAGTGTCCATATTGTCTAAATTCTCTGGGATTGTGGTTTGTAGGCTGGTTTTCTTTGCCTTATGTTTAAAAACCACCTATGAGTGAGTACATGTGATAATTGTCTTTCTGTGTCTGGGTTAC
Source organism: Ondatra zibethicus (assembly GCA_004026605.1). NCBI lineage: Eukaryota > Metazoa > Chordata > Mammalia > Rodentia > Cricetidae > Ondatra > Ondatra zibethicus. The sequence continues at coordinate 123,448 of PVIU01001470.1, read as the reverse complement.
CTCACTCAAAATAATGCTTTCTAGTTCCATCCATTTTCCTGCAAAATTCAAGCTGTCGTTATTTTTTCTGTTGTGTAGTACTCCATTGTGTAAATGTACCACATTTTTTTTTATCCATTCTTCGATCGAGGGGCATTTAGGTTGTTTCCGGTTTCTGGCTATGACAAACAAAGCTGTTATGAACATAGTCGTTGGTGGTATAGTGGTGAGCATAGCTACCTTCCATGTTTGCTTTTGAAAGCTTTTATCTTGCAAGAAATACTAGTTAACAAGAAACTTTTGATGAACCAAGTCACATAAAAATAAACAAAAATATGCATGGACGGATAGCAAATGTCTACCAGTCACGCCGTTTCCCTAGTGCTATATGAACCACACATACCCATATCTGGTCAATGGTTGTATTTTGGTCCATTTTCTCTGACTGTAACAGAATACCCAAGGCTGGGTCATTTGTAGAGGTACATTCATTTAGGCTCTCAGTTCTGCAAGCTGGGAAGTCCAAGGTCAGGAGGCCATATCTGGTAAGTTGCTCATGTTGCTTCACAATGAGGCAGCATCAAGAAGAAAGAGAGGACACACAGGTGTGAAAGGAGAAGAAACCAAACTAAACACAGTGGTTCTCAACCTATGGGTTACAGCCTCTTTGGCAGACCTCTATCACTGAAAGCATTTACATTACAATTTGTAATGGTAGCAAAATTATAGCTATGAAGTAGCAGCAAAAATAATTTTATGGTTGGGGTCACCACAACATGAGGAACTGTATTAAAGGGTTGCAGCATTAGGAAGGTTGCGAACACTGCTCTAACAATGAATTTTTGAAGGCCATACACAAACCATAGCAAACTTTATGTCCAGTTTCAAATAACTCTCCTTCTTCTACCACCTTGTAATTCAGAGGTTGCAACTTTTTAAAGTGTGTGTGTGTGTGTGTGTGTGTGTGTGTGTGTGTGTATTGCATGTACATGAGTATATACACATGGAGGCCAGGGTTGGTATCTTCTATTATCCTCTGCCTTATTGCTTTGAGGTAGAGTCCTTTCCTGAACCAGAAGCCTGCCATTTTGGCTAGTCTGGCTACTTGCTAATTTCTCAGGATCACTGCAGGCTACAATTTTGATTTCCCCATCAACATTTGACTTCATATGCTTGCCACGATGACAATTCATATTTACTTTAGTAATTTTGTCACCTACCAAGGCTATACTAACACTCCCCCCTCTGTTTGCATTTATTGTTTTTTAGGGACCTCCCATGACTAACATAGTAGAATTGTTTAAATGCTGGCCTGTTGAATACATGACCAGCTTCATCCATTGGTATAGCTGAAGGATAGTGCTTCTGAATCTGGATGCCCTATATCAATGTTCACAAGAAATCTTCATCACTGAAATTACACAAAGCAACCAATAAGCTAGAGTAGTTCAACCCAGAAGGGCAGCTGGCTTTGGTGTTCAGCCAGCCTAGTGTTTCCCCAGCAGACCCACACATCTTTATATAGTGCAGGCCGTGCCTCCCAGCATCTCTACAATAGAATAACCACCCACTCAGTAGCAATTAATTTTCAGTCCCCTTCCATCCTGGAGGTGGAAGGGTTTTGTTCCCATCAGGATCCATACATAGTCTATATATGTGTTTGCCTTTTTACCCCACAGTAGCCTAGCAACACCACTCTCCAAGGAAGCTGTGGGATCTTTCACAAAATTATTTTAAATCCGGGGACTCATTTTATGTCAGCCTAAGTAAAACAACACCACTCGTGTGACCTGGAGTTCCAGTAGAACATGTAACATCCAAAGCTGCTAGCTTAATAAAGATACAGAACGGAAGGAAAGACGGGAACCCCAGCAGCCAATCATCAGGCAAGACTCCTGGGGGCAGACTGCTCCACCACCACTGCCACCCATTGGACTTTGTAACCTACAAGACCCACTCTGCCTCGCAAACCACCAAACCCACTGTCGTCCCCCTGATCAACCATCCTCCACAGCATCAACAGCCTCCAGAGGCATAGGCACCACCTGAACCAACTGGGGGGAGAGGTGAGAGACTGGTCTCCCTGTTGGACTGCCCCATTCTCCAGATCTTAGGCCCCATGGCACAGCATGTGCCCCTTCCCACGCCCATCTTAGCCCCAGTAGCTGTTCTACAGGTAAGACTCCTGTGGGCAGGCTGCTCCACCACTGTTGCCACCCACTGGACTCTATGACCTACAAGACCCACTCCACTGCCCAAACCCACCTAGCCCACCACCCCCACCCATCCCCCGTGGCATCAGCTTCCCCCAGAGGCACAGCCACTACTTGCACCAATTGGAAGAAGAGCCTCCTGTGAACAGCCCTCTCCAGCAACATCAGCAGATCATCTAGGCACAAGCGCCACCCATACCAGCTGGAAGAACAGGCACAGGAAAAACCTGTACCAGTTAGAATAACAGACTTCATAGGCACAGGTAAAACCTACATTAGTTGGAAGAACTGATCCCGTAGGCACAAAAAGCTTACACCATCCAGAAAAACTGGATAATACACAGGCTCTAGGTACCCAAACCCCAACAAACTTCAGCTGAAACAACCCTATTCAACCTGACAACCAGTCAATCACCAGAACCCTTGGGCATTCAGGCCAAAAGTCAATTAAGGAAACAGACAATAAATAAATAAAAGACCCATCCAACAAAGACATCACAAGAATCAACACTTGTACCTATAGTTACCCCAAACCCAGATAGGTAGATGGCAGTGTAAAAATACATTCAATGACATAAAAAGCAAGAACCACAAGCACCACAAGAACCTAGTGTTTCTATAACAACAAGACCTGAACATCCCAATGCAGATGAAATATAAGAAAGCAACCATTAAAAAACTTTAAGTAGATGATAGAGGCACTTAAAGAGAAAATGAAAAGTTCCTTTAAAGAAATTGAGGAAAAGACAAACAAAAATTGGAAGAAATCAATAAATCCCTTAAGCAAAACTAAGAAAAACAATCAAACAAGTAAAGGAAACAGTTCAAGACTTGAAAATTGAAATAGAAGCAATAAAGAAAACATAAACTAAGGGAATTCTGGAAACGAAAAAACTGAGTAAACAAACAGGATCTACAGATGCAAGTATAACCAATAGAATACAAGAGACAGAAGAGAGAATCTCAGGAGTTGAAGATACAGTAGAGAAAATAGATTCATTGATCAAAGAAAATGTTAGGTGTAACAAAGTCTTAACACAAAACATCCAGGAAATCTGGGACACCATGAAAAGACCAAACATAAGTATAATAGAAATAAAAAAGGAGAAGTCCAGCTCAAAGGCACAGGGAACATATTCAACGAAATCATAGAAGAAAACTTTCCCAACCTAAAGAAGGACATTATGCCTATGAAGAAACAAGAAGTGTACAGAACATCAAATAGACTGGACCAAAAAAAATTCCCCTCACCACATAATAATCAAAACACTAAACATAAAGAATAAAGAAAAAATATTAAAAGCTGCAAAGGAAAAATGTCAAATAATATATAAAAGCAGACCTATCAGAATAATACCTGACTTCTCAATGGAGACTCTGAAAGCCAGAAAGTCCTAGATAGATATTTTGCAGACACTAAGAGACCATGGATGCCAGACATGACTACCATACCCAGCAAAACTTTTAATCACCATAGATGGAGAAAACAAGATATTGTTCCCTGACAAAGCCATATTTAAATAATACCTATCCACAAATCCAACCCTACAGAAAGTACTAGAAGGAAAAACAAAACCCAAGGAATTTAGGTGTACACAAAAAAAAACACAAGCAATAACAGGCAATAGATAAACTACACCATCAAATGCCAAAGAAGGGAAACACACACACACTATCACGAATAACAACAAAACCAAAAAGTAACAAGAATTAACAATCACTGACCACTGTCTTTGTGGTATGAATGGGTTTCATTTGGGTATATACCTAAAAGTGGTATTGCTGGGTCTTGAGGTAGATTATTTCCTAATTTTCTGAGAAGTCACCATACTGATTTCCAAAGCAGCTATACAAGTTTGCACTCCCACCAGCAATGGAGGAGTGTTCTTCTTACCCCACATCCTCTCCAGCATAAGCTATCATCAGTGTTTTTGATCTTGGCCATTCTTACAGGTGTAAGATGGAATCTCAGAGTTGTTTAGATTTGCATTTCTCTGATGGCTAACGATGTTGAACATTTCCTTAAGTGTCTTTCAACCATTTTAGAATCCTCTGTTGAGAGTTCTCTGTTTAGGTTTGTACTCCCATTTTTTATTGGATTATTTGTTATTTTGATGACCAATTTCTTGAGTTCTTTGTATATTTTGGAGATCAACCCTCTGTCCAATGTGGAGTTGGTAAAAATCTTTTCTCATTCTGTAAGCTGCCATTTTGTCTTGTTGACCATGTCCTTTGATTTATAGAAGCTTCTCAGTTTCGGGAGGTCCCAATTTATTAATTGTTTCTCTCAGTGTTTGTGTTACTAGAGCTATATTTAGGAAGTACTCTCCATGCCAATGTGTTCAAGTGTACTTCCCACTTTCTCTTCTATGAGGGTCAGTGTGGTTAGTTTTATGTTGAGGTCTTTGACACTTTGGAGCATATATCCAAAGGAAGCTCATTCATACCACAATGACATGTGCTCAGCTATGTTCCAAGTAGCATTAATAGCCAGAACCTGGAAACAACATAGATGCCCCTCAATAGAAGAATGGATAAAGAAAATGTGGTACATTTTAAAAAATGGAATACTACTCAGCAGTAAAAAAATAATGACATCTTGAAATTTGCAGCCAAATGGGTGGATCTAGAAAAACCATATTGAGTGAGGTAAGCCAGACCCAGAAAGAAAAATATAATATGTACTCACTCACAAGTGGCTTTTAGACATAAAGCAAAGAAAAACCATCCTATAATCCACAACCCCAGAGAACTTAGACAACAAAAAGGACCCTAAGAGAGACATACATGGATCTAAATAGGAAGGAGAAAAAGACCAAATCTCCTGAGTAAACTGTGCAGGTCATGGGAGAGTGTAGAAGGGGAGAGGGGAGGAAAGAAGGGGAGTGGCAAAAACTATATAGTGCAATAATAACAATAAAAGAGAATAAAAACATAAAATATATATAAAAAGCAATCACTGACCACTAATATCCCTTAATATCAATGGACTGAATTCACCTATAAAAAGACACAAGCTAGAGTCAGGCAGTGGTGGCACATGCCTTTAATCCCAGCACTTGGAAGGCAGAGGCAGGTGGATCTCTTTGAGTTCAAGGCCAGTCTAACCTGCAAGAGCTAGTTCCAGGGCAGGCCCCAAAGCTACAGAGAAACCAAGTCTCAAAAAAAAAAAAAAAAGACACAGGCTAACAGAATGAATATGAAAACAGGAGCCATCCTTCTGCTACATACAAGAAACATACCTCAACTTCAAAGACAGACATTACCTCAGAGTGAAGGGTTTGGAAAAGATTGTCTAATCAAACGAACCTAAGAAACAAGGTGGTATAGCTATCCTAATATCTAACAAATTAGACTTCAAACAAAATTAATTAAAAGAGATGGAGAAGGACATTTCATATTCATCACAGGAAAAATCGATCAGAGGATTTGTATGCTCCAAATATAAGGATACCCACATTTGTAAAAGAAATATTACTGAAGTCTAAGTTAAAAACTAATAGTGGGAAACTTCAATACGCCACTCTCAACAATGGACAGGTCTGCCTGACAGAAAATTAGCAGAGAAATACGAAACTAACAGATGTTATAATTCAAATGAACTTAACAGACATCTATAGAACATTCTACCCAAACATAAAAGAATATACCTTCTTTTTAGCACCTTATGGAACTTCCTCTAAAACTGGTCACAAAGGAAATCTCAACAGATACAAAAAAAAGTAATAACCTACTGTATCTTATCAGATCACCATGGCTTAAGGTTAGAATTCAATAACAACACAAATTGCAGAAAGCCTACAAACTCATGGAAACTGAATAATGTTCAACTGAATCACATTGGGTCAAAAAATAAAGAAAAAAAGAAATTAAAGACTTCCTATAATTCAATGAAACTGAATTTACAACATTCCCAAATTTATGGGACACAATGAACGCAATGCTAACAGGAAAGTTTATAGCACTAAATATCTGAAGAGGGACACTAAAAAGAAATCCCACACTAGCTCAGAATTGAATATAATAAAGGGTTATTTAGGGGTAGACTCACAGATCCTAGTCCTCTGCTAGGACAGGGAATCCAGCAGCCAGAAGAGAGAGGGAGCATGTGCTTTACATTGCATTTATAGTATAAAAGTCCACTCCCAACTGGGCGTATAACTTAAAGGCTACTGGCTGAAGGATTTCCTATAGCAAATACCTACCTAAAGACTTTGTAGAAATCTCACACTAGCAACTTAATAGCACACCTGAAAGCTCTAGAACAAAAAGAAGTAAACTCACCCAGAAGTAGATAACAGGAAATAATTAAACTGAGGGCTGAAATCACTAAAATACAAACAAAGAGAACAATACAAAGAATCAATGAGACAATGAGTTGGTTCTTCAAGAAAATGAACAAGATAGAAAAACATCCATAACCAAAAGGCAGAGAAAGACTATCCAAATTAACAAAATCTGAAATGAAAAGGGGAACATAGCAACAGACACTGAGGAAATCCAGAAAATCATTAGGTTATATTTCAAAAACCTGTACTGCACAAAATTGGAAAATTTAAAAGAAATGGATAATTTTCTAGATAGGTACCACATACAAAAATTAAATCAAGACCAGATGAACAATTTAAATAGACCTATAAACCCTTAAAGAAATAGACACAGTCATTAAAAAAATTTCCCAGTCAAAAAAAAAAGCCAAATGCCAGATGGTTCAGAGAAGAGTTCTAACAGAATTTCAAAGAATAGCTAATATCAATACTCCTCAAATTGTTCCATACAATTGAAACAGAAAGAAAATTGCCAAACTCTTTTTATGAGGCTATAGTTACCCTGACACCCAAACCACACAAAGAGTCAACAAAGAATGTGAATTGTAGACCAGTCTCACTCATGAACAGCGATGCAAAAATACTCAACAAAATACTGCCAAACCAAACCCAAGAACACATCAAAAAAAATCATCCACCATCATCAAGATGGTTCAACATATGAAAATTTGTCAATGTAATCCACCATATAAACAAACTAAAAGAAATAAACCACATGATCACCTCATTACATGCTGAAAAAGCCTTTGACAAAATTCAACACCCCTTCATGATAAAGGTCTTGGAGAGATCGAGAATACAAGAAACATACCTAAACATAATAAAGGCAATATACAGGAAGCCAACAGCCAACATCAAACAAAATGGAAAGAAACTCAAAGCAGTTCCACTAAAATCAGAACCAAGACAAGGCTGTCCACTCCTTATCTATTCAATATAGTACTCGATGTCCTAGCTAAAGCAATAAAACAACAAAAAGAGATCAAGGGGATACAAATTGAAAAGGAAGCGGTCAACCTTTTTCTATTTGCAGATGACATAATAGTATATGCAAGTGACCCCAAAATTCTACCAGGGGACTTATACAGCTAATAAACACCTTCAGTAATGTGGTGGAATAAAAGATTAATTTTAAAAATCAGTAGCCCTCCTATATACAAATGATAATCAGGCTGAGGAAGAAATCAGAGAAACATCACCCTTTACAATAGCCACAGATAATATAAAATATCCTGGGGTAACTCAAACCAAACAAGTAAAATATCTATATGACAAGAACTTCAAGTCTTTGAAGAAAGAAATTGAGGAAAGTATCAGAAAATGGAAAGATCTTTCATACTCTTGGATATGTAGGATTAATATAGTAAAAATGGCAATCTTATCATAAGCAATCTACAGATTCAATGCAATTCCCACCAAAATCCCAACACAATTCTTCACAAACCTTGAAAGAACAATATTCAACTTTATATGGAAAAACAAGAAACCCAGAATAGCTAAAACAATCCTGAACAATAAAGGAACTTCCAGAAGCATCACCATCTCTGACTTCAAGCTCTACTATAGAGATATAGTAATAAAAATAGTTTGGTATTTGTATAAAAATAGATATGTGGATCAATGAAATTGAACTGAAGACCCTGACATTAATCTACACACCTGAAAACACCTGAATTTTGATGAAGAAGACAAAATTTTACAATGGAAATAAAAAAGCATCTTCAACAAATGATGCTGTCATAACTGGATGTCAACATGTAGAGGAACGCAAACAAGCACAAAACTCAAATCCACGTAGATCAAAGACTTCATCATAAATCTAGTTAAACTGAAGTTGATAGAAGAGAAAGTAGGAAGTAGCCTTGAACATATTGGCACAAGGGACTACTTCCTAAATATAACATCCAAGCACAGACACTGAAATCAACAATTAATTAATAGGAACGCCTCGAACTGAAAAGCTTGTATGAGGTAAAGGACACAGTAAATAAGACAAAACAGCAGCCTACAGAATGGGAACTTCACCAACTCCACATCTGACAGAGGGTTGGTTTCCAAAATCTGTAAAGAACTCAAGAACTGCTGGGCGGTGGTGGTGCACGCCTTTAATCCCAGCACCCAGGAGGCAGAGGCAAGCAGATCTCTTTGAGTTTGAAACCAGCCTGGTCTACCAGACTATAAGCCCCAAAACTACAGAGAAACCCTGTCTCAAAAAACCAAAAACAAACCAAAGAAAAAGAAAAGAACTCAAGAAACTAGAAATTAAAATACCAAATAATCCAATTAAAAAATGGGATACAGATCTAAACAAAGAATTCTCAACAGAAGAATCTCAAATGGCTGTAAGACACTTAAGGAACTGCTCAACATCTTTAGTCATCAGGGAAATGCAAATCAAAATGAATGACTCTGAGATTCCATCTTACACCTGTCAAAATGGCGAAGATCAAAACCACTGACATTGGGGAAGATGTGGAGTAAGGGGAACACTCCTCCATTGCTGGTGGGAGTGCAAACTTATACAACCACTTTGGAAATCAGTGTGGCAGTTTCCCAGAAAATTGGGAGTCAATCTACCTCAAGACCCAGCGATACCACTCTTGGGCATATACCCAAAGAATGTTCAATCACACCACAAAGTCACTTGCTCAACTATGTTCATAACCAAATTACTTGTAATAGCCAGAGCCTGGAAACAATCTAGATGCCCCTCATCCAAAGAACTGATAAAGAAAATGTGGTACATTTACACAATGGAGTATTACTCAGTGGTTAAAAAAAAAAACAAAACAATGACATCATGAAGTTTGCAGGCAAATGGATAGAGCTAGGAAAACAAGATCATCCTGAGTGAGATATTTGAGACCCAGAAAGACAAATATGGTATGTACAAACTCATAGGTGGATATTAGATAGAAAGCAAAAGATAATCAGGATACATTCCACAGCTGCAGAGAAACTAGGCAACAAGGATGACCCTTAGAGGGATGAATCACCCCGGGAAGGAGAAATAGATGAGATCTCCTGAGTATACTGAAAGTAGGAGTGGGGATGGGGGATGGGAATATGAGGGATCTGGATGGCCAAAGTGGGGAAAGGGTAGAGAGGGAGAGGAATGAAAGAGATATCTTGACAAAGGGGCCATCATGGGGTTAGGGAGAAACCTGGTGCCAGGGAAACACCCAGAATCCACAAAGATTTCTTCTAAGACTCCTAACAATAGTGGAGAGGGGGCCTGAACTACCCTTCTCCTGTAATCAGATTGGTGACTTCCCTAATTGTCATCATAGAACCTTCATCCAATAGCTGATAGAAGCAGATGCAGAGATCCAAGGCCAAGCACTGGGCAGAGTTCTGGGAATCCAGTCGAAGAAAGGGAGGAGAGATTATATGACCAAGGGGGTGGTCAAGATCATGTCAGGGAAACCCATTGAGACAGTGACATGTGAGCTCACAGACTCTAGACAAGTTAGGGAGGCTGCATGGAACTGACCTAGGCCCTCTGCATGTGGGTGACAGTTGTGTAGCTTGGTCTGTTTGTGGAGCCCCTAGTGGGACCAGGATCCGTCCCTGGCACATGAGCTGGCTTTTTGGAACCCATTCCCTATGGTGGGAAGTCATGCTCAGCCTTGATGCAGTGGAGAGGAGTTTGATCCTGACTCAACTTGATGTGCCAGGCTTTGTTGACTCCCCATGAAAGGCCTTAGCCCTTCTTTGAAGTAAATGGGGAGGGGGTAGAAAGGAGTGGGGAGAGGGAACATGAGGAGAAGAGGGAGGGGAACTGTGGTTGGTATGTCAAATAAATAAAAAATTTAAAGTTAAAGAAAAGGGAAAGATGGATAATGTACCAACTTGGAGTGGCATCTCATGGTGACAGAGTACTGTCTGCAATGTGTACTTGGAACCGATGACCCATTGTGTGGTGCCATTTGACTGATAGAAAGCACAGATTCAAGAATAAGAATAAAATGGTGTCACCACCACTTCCAATGACACACATGAGGAACACGTGGTAAGTGCCTGTTTCTCGATATTTTTAACTCCTGTTGACAGATTGTAAAAGTTACTTACCATGCTGTCGGGGGTGATTGGCTAAGGATATCAGAATATACCAAGGTTGCAGCTACACATTAGCGTTACTAGTGAATATGTCAATATTCATCCCATTTATGGGGACTTTTCTGAGTATCTTTATACCCAGTAAAAACATCAAATTAGTGATTACAGTGACTCCAGTCCGATCAATTACAACAACCAAGAGTTCTGACAACTCGGGTTTAAGAATCTGGGTGATCTTACTAGGTAAGAACCTTGTTCAGTGGAAGTACTGGGCAAGGAGAGTCAATGAGGAATAGTCAGCTCACAGAGAGGGGAGGAAGATGGGGAACTGATACAGCAGTTCTCCGTCGGCTCACAACCAAGACCAAACAGAAGTCAACATAAAAATAGTCTGGTTAGCTCCCTTGCACTTTGAGGGTAGGGAATATGAGGCCAACAATTCAAATAGAATTTCTCAGTGGAACTATGGTCGGTTTCCTCACAAAAGTAATTTATTTGATAAAGCACCTGTTACTGGCTTTCTTTCCTGTCTCACATTCTCTCTCTCCTGCCAACGTGCTCTATATTGCCTCCCAAATAATTAACTCCCAAGTCTGTCTCAGGTTTACTTGCAGCGCAGCCAAACAGACAACACTGTGTTTGATTGGTTTAAAGACACAGGTTTTCCAAGTCCCATCTTAACATCTCAGTAATTCTGATCATCTTTACAGTTGGTATTTCACAGCTCAATAGGTGGCTTTTCTTTCACCTTCTAAAAGTCACAGTAGACAGTGGTGGACCATATCACCTGTGATATAGTAGAGGAAATGAATTGCATGTATTTTTGCATGCCCCTCACACTTCCAAGATTATTTGGCTTCTTATATGAAGAGAACAAATACTTCTCTGGCCAGCCATGTGCCCAGAAAAGTTCAGGAACTTTTGCTACTGTCAAAAATAGTCCTCAGAATGACCTTGTTAGGTTATAGACATTCCCATATCATAGACTAAGAAACTGGGTAACATGAATTAAGTAGCCTATTTACCCCTACGATACGACAAACTCAGTGTCCTTCCACTGCATTCAGCTATTTAGAGAATCAGTTTGCGTGGACCGTTTATGAGTGGAAAGAGAAAGGTATTTCTTGGTTTTCCTTTTCCTTGGCTAAAATACTAACAAATTACTGATAAAATATGATCAAATAATATAATGAGAAAGGAAATCAGGTGCTACCACACTGCCAGCAAGTAGATACATTGGAACAGCTCCTTTAGAAAGCACTGGACAGCAGCCAGTAAAACATGTTTTTCAGTGTGCGTACAACCCAGTAATGACACTTTTAAAGGTGTGTTCCAGGTAAATAGTGTTGTTCCTATCTCTTAAATGTTGTAAATAGTGTTGCCATGAACATGGAGTGTATTGTATCATTGAGATCTTGCTGTCAACTCTTCCATATATGTGGGTGGGAGCTGGAGACAAGGCTCAGTGGTTAAGAGAACACACTGCTCTTTCAAAAACATGAGTTTGGTTCCCAATATCCATGTCAGGCAGCTCACAGCTACCTTTGACTCCAGTTCTAGGAAATCTAACTCCCTCTTCTAGATTCCAAAGGTACATGCACTGACATGTACACACACATTACACATTATTTTAAAAGCTAGATATTTAGATAGATAGATAGATAGATAGATAGATAGATAGATAGATAGATAGATAGATAGATAGATAGATAGATAGATAGATGCACAGGATTGCTTATCATAGGGAATTTCTGTTTTAATTTTTGATGAACCTCCATATTAATTTCTGGAGCAGCTGAGACTCCCTGTCACCTCTGTGTGCCAGGGATGCAAAGCAGATGAAAGGTCACCACCCTTACTACTAAATGATGCTTTGAGATGACAGTCGAACCCTTTAACTCATCAATTCTTGTATAGATTGAAGGTAAAATGTGTCCCCCAGCCCCCAGGCTGATGGGCTTGGATACTTGCTTGCTCTTTTAAACACCTATGGAACTTTTGAATGTGAGGCCTTGCTGGCAGACTTAAGCCATTAGAAGCAAGCCTTTGAAGGTGACACTAACTTCTGATCCCAACCCCTACTCTATGCTTCCTGTTCAGTGCCATATAAGCAGCAGCCACCATGAGCCCTGGCCCCATTAATCAATCCTCTTCTGCCACTATGTCTTCCCAGCCAGGATAGACAGTACCCTCTAAACTGTGAGCCTAGAGAGACCTTTTGTCCCTTAACCTACTTCTGGATTCCAGCATAGCAATAAGAAATCAGTACGATCTTGAAAGAGTTGGATAAAAGGACAAGAGAGTCAAATGGGGACTGAAAAGTTTCTGCACCCTGATAAGCCTCTCTGCCAATGCAGCAATCCAAATCAGACCAAATCAAACCAAATTAGAAAAAAAAAACAGGTTTAATTGGTGAAACACTCCCGGATAATTTTTCAGCGTCCCAGAGAGGGGACAAAAAAGAGAGATTGAAAACCCTCAGGTCTGTTTTCTGGGGGACAGTTTAAATACCTGTGGGAGTGGTCTTGAGCATTTCTGGGGGAGGGGGTCATCATTTGGCAGACTTTCTGAGATGCAGCAGGGAGACAGATGAGGGAGGGGGCTGGAGTGGAACTTCTACCAGAACAGGGACGAGGATGTCAACATGATTGCTCATCCAGATGCTTACTGACTATTACTTGAGTCAAATTGAAACATACAAGGGGTCTAGGGAAAGCAATCTCTTGCTCATGTTTTACCACTTAGGAGTTCTGTGACTTTGAGCAATTCACTTAACCCTTATAGACTCAGTTTCCTCTTTTCTAAAATGGGAACTACAATGCCAGACCTGTATGACTCCGAGGTAACTCATGCCTTACCTATTTTGGAAGGTTGCCATGGAGATTAAAAGGGATAATGCACATCAAAGTGTTTTTGAAAATTAAAAGCCTGGATCAATGTGAGGGATTGTTGAGGTCATTACTGTACTGCCCAGTGCAGATTGGTGGCAGTCACTGCCAGTACCAGTCCCACAGTCACCCCTTCTTTTTACTGCATTAACACATGCTGTTCTGGGAGGCTGTGTATCTAAAATCATAGATGCTCTTGTACCTGAGATAGGGCTACCTCCTGACAAGCCCACTCATAGTTGAAAATGCATTTAATAATCCTAGCTTGTCACATATCCAAGCTTAGCAACACTGTGATCATAGTGTACCAGTTTACCCTTGTGAAGATAACGTAGCTGCCTGGAACTGCATCTCACTGCTGTTTCCCAGCTTCATGAGCAAGTTCTGTGCGGCACATTGTTAGCCCAGAAGGAGACCAAACTTCAGAATCTGAAGGATGCCTTCTGCTGAATACCTATTGTCTTCCCACCATCAGCAACTCAAGAAAAAACTTAAATGAAACCTTGATAAATCAGGGACATCTGTACTCAAACCCCAGATGCCCTCACAGCGTGTGACCACTTCAGCAAAAGGCTATTGAATAGTGTTTCTAGAAAGCTACTATTTTCTCTGACAGGAAGAGGCAGGTTCTATTGTCATGGTGATTTTAGCCTTCACCCTTCTTCATACCTCCAGTGCATATTTGTGACCTGGAAGTAAGCTGGCCATCTTGTCAAGAAAGAGTCCTATGCTTAAGATGTCAAAGCAGAAAGCTAAAGTCAAGGTCCTTGGTTTATTAGTTCAAGCTCATCCAACTGTGTTTTTCCACTAAAAATAAATAACTACACACAATCCACTGTGATCAGATTTATCATAATGAGCTAAAGACAATTTTAGTGGACAATAGATATTACTCAGAGCAACAATAGAAACAAACTGAAGCATCCTCCGGCACTTTGCAACAGTTTTGTGCCCTCAGAGTCATTCAAACATAGATTCTGAGGCTACAGGGATGGTTCAGCAGTTAAAAAAGCATACTACTCTTAGAGAGAACCCAAGTTCTGGTCCCAGCAACCATATCAGGCAGTTCAAAACTGCCTGTAACTCTAACTCTATGTATTGTTGACACCTCTGACCTCTGGAGGCACATGTGTACACATATTCATGCTCACACAAACACACACATGTGTGAACACACACACCTTTTTAAAACTATGTTAGACTCTTGTACAGTAGAAACAGAAAGCATGGGTTCCATGACCGCTGTTCAAGAGCGGTGTTCTTCGACGGGCTCTTAAGTGTAAAGCAGCCACAGAAATATCTCTGGAACAATGAGTTCCAAGTAAAAAAGGGCATGATGCATATTAAATACTCCACAAATGTGGATTGCACTTGGTTGAGTGCAAAGGAGATCCTCTGCAGAACTAGGCTGGGAGCTATTGCTCCATAATGAAGCCATCTGCTTTCTGATGGGTTGCAATACACTAAAGGGCAGGAAAGACTGCCTATTCATCCAACAGGCTGGCACTTAGGCATTCAGATTAGCATCATTAGCCACTGAAGACAGCAAGGTATTGGACTGAGAGATTTGACTTTGAAGACAGACATCCCTGATTTGCAACCTGGCTGTGCCCATCCTACTTAAACTTCAACACATATATTGTGGAGGGAGTAGTTACCACACTGCACTGCTCACTGAGAGCTGATTCCTCTCTGCTTGGTACTTACTTCACATAGGGCATCATGAGGTTCAAGTGGGATGGCAGATGTGAGTATGCTCTATGTGAACAGGCTTCTCTTTTTTTCTCTTTTTTCACAGGCTTCTTATGAATATGATTTGTCTTCTTTGGTCTATCAGGTGACCAGAGCCGGCAGGGGAAGGAGGAGAGGTCAGAAGAAGGACAGAGTTGGTTATAGTTATAGAATGAATTCAAAAATATATAGAATACTGATATGTGAAGAGGCATGGAAAAGGGTACTTGGGTCAAAGCAAGCCTTGAAGGAGATGTGGACTCTAAACTTGTGAAGTGGTAACTGCCCGCCAGGCTGTAGCACTTGGGAGGGTAGGGGCAGGTGCCAGAAGAGGCATTCAAAGTCCTACATAGCTCACCAGCTCTTCTCCATAGAAGTCATTTCCCTGAGGGCCCAGCAGGGCTGAAAATATCTTTTGCCTCTAACACTGTTCAATATATTTTAAGCTGAGGAGGGGCTGGGGGAAGGAGAGCTGAGATGAATGCTAGTTATCTCTTGGCAAAAAAAAAAGTTTTCAGAATGAAAAAAGGTTTCTTTAAAGGAAGATGTGGAAGGGGCACAACACACACACACCCCATACACACATACATGTATGTGTGTATGCACAAATATACATGCATGCACATATGCATGCACGCTTGTACACAAACCATACATGCACACATATGCATGCATGCACAAATATACACATCATACATACACACACATGCATGCATGTACACACATACACCTCCCTACTCTCCCCTCCCAGCCAGCAGCTGCCATCCTCTGTGAAACTCCAACTGTCCTACCACAAAGTTTCTCTAGAGAATTGTTACTAGGACCAAACCCATCCTTTTCTTAGGCCTTTGCATGGTTTCCCTTTGTTTTGAACATAAAAGTTCTATTCCATGCTACAGTTGCACAGCTAGGTGTGACCCCACTGGGATGAGGGGAGCAGCAGGAAGGGCTCAGGTTGGGACACAGGGGATCAGGTCTCAATAACTCAGCAGCCCTAAGAGTGACCAAGTTGTCTAACCTCACTGAAACTCTTCAGAGTTATTTTTTAAAAAAAAAATTAACAAAGACACAATAATGGCAGCTAAAAGTTGTGTTGCTTGTAGCTAACACTGAGTACTAAACAAGTGCTAAGGTCTGTTTCACTTTGACACATGTGCATGCATGGTGTGTGTGTGTGTGTCTTAGCATGCAGGTGGAGATCAGAGGACAGCTTGTGAAAGCCACTTTTCTCCTTCCGCCATGTGGATCCCTGGGACTGAACTCATTTCGTCAGTACTGGGGCAAGGCTCTTCACCCAACGCCTCCCTGGCCCCCTGTTCCAAAGCTCTTGTGTATGTTCATCTCATTCTTTCAATAACCACAGGAAGAGAGAATCCTGTTGCCCATGTTTTATAAATGAAGAGACAGATGCACGTAAAGGTCGACCCAGGCTCACTTGCTCAACTATGTTCGTAACCAAATTACTTGTCCTGATTTCTGACTTCAAGCCATGGGTTGGATGCCTCCATTGCTTTGAACCTGTGCTGAGGCAGAGCAGGGTGGTAGGAGTGTGTGGCATAGAAAGCTGTTGCTCAGTGACGGAAAGTGAAAGACACACAAAGGGACCAGCATCCCAACAGCCCTTCCAAGAGCACACCTTCAAATGACCTCTCTGTCTTCTAGTCCCCATCTCCTAAAGGTTCCATCCCCTCCCAAGAGCATCTTGGGCTCAGAAGCAAGCCTCTGGGACACCAGCTACAAACCATCAGCACACTGCTAGTGATCCCTTCCGCCTGGACTCAAGCCCTTCTTTGGTATCTATGAAGTCATCCATTCCTGAATTCCTTCTTCCTCTTTCATCCTCTTCCATGAGTCTCTCTTCCTTTGCCCAACCCCGAAGGACAGCACTTGTTCAAGGTCCTGCTGCGGCCATCTCATCCCACATCCCACACTGTACGCTCTGATCCAGAGAGTTCACCCAGCCTGGGGCGGCAGATGATAGCTGCATGCTAATTACTCCCACGCCCTTAGCTCCAGCCCAGACTGCTTTCCTGGGCATCAGTTATTTCCAGCTCCCAGCTGCAGATAATATGAAGTGAAGCCCAAAGAGGACTATTCTTGAGTGAGCAGAGATGGAATGAATAAAAATCAAACAATAACAATCTGCTGGTGATTTGCAAGGCCTTATTAGGTTGTCGACATTAGGCTGAGGGTCCTACATGCACTATCACTTTAAATCCTCACGAACTCTGAGAGGTAGATATATTTTTGGTAACCAGGCTACAAATGAGAAAAATGAGGTCTGGAGGGATCATAAGCAAAACTCAGTCAGGTCTGGCTATGATGAAGTAAATGATATTAGACTTGCCTTGAAAAGCCACGCTATCAATTGCAGGAAAATATATGCAAAACATATTCACCATAAAGTGCTTGTGTGGAGAATATGAAGAGAAACATGATCTCACTTACAGGTAGCATATAAAAAGGCTGGACTCACAGAAGGAAAGAATAGAATGGCAATTAGAAGAACCAGGGTAAGAGGTAGAGAGAGAAATGGTAATTGTTAATCGTGGGGTACAAAGTTTTTGTCAGGCAGCTCTAGAAACCCACTGCCCAGGATGGTGACTGTGATCATATACTATTTATGGCAGAATTGCTAAAAGAGCATGCTTTAGAATATTCACCACCACGCAAAAGCAGATATGTAAGGTGATACTTATTCATTAAGTTAATTTAAATATTCTAAAGTAGAACACCACAGTGTAGCCCATGAATATATAATTATATTTATCAATTAGGAAGAAACTATTAAATAAGATATGAAAAGAATCCTTGTAGGTGGGAATGCAAGGTCATGTCTGTAATTCCAGCAGCGGGGAGGCTGAAGCAAGAAGACTGCTACAAATTCAAGACCACCCTGGTTCACAGTGATTTATAGGGCACCCTGACATACACAATAATAACAAAACTTTCAAAAAACTAAGCACAAAACACTTTCAAGTCAGTAATAAGAATATAACTATCCTGAAATAAAAGTAGACAAAAAATTGAACAGGTGTTTGACCAAAGGAAAAATTCTCAGTATCATCAGTCACTGGAGCATCTCAGTTGGAACTGTGATGAAATACCTAACCTTGCCCCCAGGTATTGCCAGGGCTAACCTAGCACTTTGAAAACTACTTTTCAGCTTTTATGAAGTCAAGCATATATGATATGTGTGTTTAGTCAAGAGATATGAACTCATATGAAATAAAACAAGACTGGGCGTGGAGAGGTAACTCACCAGCTAAGAGTATGCATACTCTCTTCTCTTGCAGAGGACCATAGTTCAGTTCCCAGAACACGTGTCAAATGGCTCACAGCTGCCTCTAACTACAGCTCCCAGAGACTCCACACTTTATTTTGACCTCTGCGGACAAGTGTGCATGAGTGTGCATGGTACACACACACACACACACACACACACATACGTGCTCGCACCAGAGAGAGATTTAATAATAATAAAAATATATGGCATATGTTTGCCTAGGGAGCAATTTGGGATCTAAATACTCTGCATTAATGGTCCCCACCCACAGCCTCTCCCATCCCTGGGCATTCGGGTACACCTACATGTATAACCTGCATCCCTGGGGCAGCTTCTCACTTGACTGAACTCTGGAGTGATGAGAGTTCCCAGAGATGCCTGGGTGGCATCCAGTCCATGTGATGTGGGAAGCTTGTGCCCACACCCTAGGTAAGAAATTATACCTGTGAAGGAAGGAGGGGTAGATACGTGGCTGCATGCCTTAATTTCCCCCATTAAGCCCACTTCCATAGAGCTCTTGAGAGCAGCTTAGCCTTGCTTGTACTTTAGGGTCACATTTAATCTCCTGGGGATGAGGCATCTTCTACTTTGCCAGACTTCAACTCTGATGCCACCTCTTCCTCTTTCAGAGTCTTTGACCGCTCTCCTGTGCCCAAAGTATCAAGATCTGCTTATCTCCAGTCCAGCTCTTCCCCTGCCAGTGGGGTCCCCAAGTTAACAGCTTGAGTTCCAGGAGCATTTTTGTCGACACTTCCCCCTGAGCCCTGGAAGGTGCCTGGAAGATATGGTGCCTTCTATGTGTGTCGGGGGAGGGGGGCTTTCACGCTAGCTCTGACCCTGTTTTTGATCCAGATCTGAGCAGACTGCTCTTGGGGTGGACACCAGGACGACCCTTCATTGCCTGCTGTCCAGACACAGGACAGACACAAGACCAGGGTGCCCAGGCTGGGCGGCTAAGAGCTCAAAGACTGTATCTTGTAGAGCGGGCCAGAGACACCCGTGTAGTAGGGCTGCTGGCAGGCACATTAGGTGTAGCTCAACACCGCGAGGCCCTGGCACACTTGCGGAAGCTGACTGAGGAGGCTGGAAAACGGAGCTACGTATTGGCCCTGGGGAGGCCCACACCTGCCAAACTTGCCAACTTCCCTGAGATGGACATCTTGGTGCTTTTGGCCTGTCCTCTGGGAGCCCTAGTCTCCCAGCCTTCAGGAGGCTTCTTACGGCCTGTATAGACACCATGTGAACTGAGCGCTGCCTGTAACCCTGCCTGGCCACCCCCAGGCCTGGCTCCCCACCTCGCACATTATGGGGAGCTGCTGCCTGGTGAGTGGTGGAGACACACTCCTGGTGGCCTACTTCCTTAACACGCAGTGCCTCCAGCTGGGTCCAAGTGTGAAGCACCTGAGCTTCTTGGAGTACACTTCACCTTCAAGCCACCTCACTGATGAATCACAAAATTATGCTAAGTGAAAGCAAGTAGATACAAAATGAATCTGATTCTGTCAACGTCTAGAAAAAGCCAAACAATAGCAGTCAAATATGGATCGATGGTTGCCTGGGGCTAGCTACAGAGAATCCCTTGCAAAGGAATACGAGGTTACTTTGGGAAAAACAAATGCCCTCTGTATCTTGACTGTGGCATGGTCTATACGCGTTCGTTAAAACTCATTGAATTGAATACAGAAAATTGATGAATTTCATCGCATGTAAATTATATATCATAAAGCTAATTTAAAAACCAATAAAGTAAATCAAAAGGAAAAGATACGCACAGGACACAGAGGAATCAACAAGAGGAACACATTAATCATAGTCGGGGTGTTCTAATCATCTACCTGACTCTTAGGCACAAACCAGTGAAAAAGTCCCTACTATTGGTTCTGTTTGCCTCTATTGACTGAGTCCTGGGAATGGGTTCCTTCCTTCCATTGTAACTAGGAAAATGGGGAAAGTTAGAGAGCAACATTCCTAAGGCTAACACAGAGACAGGCATTCAGTAAGGCTTACACTTGTCAATACCTAAGGATATGCAAAAATAAAGCCAAGACAACAGTAGAGAACTTTGAGAGGATAAAGAATTCTTTGCATACTTCCCAGTTCTCTACCAGGGCATGTCACTGTTCTCTGAGTATAGTTTGAGCCCCTGAGATGTGGGGGAAGAATGAGCTAATTTGATAATCTCCAAGGACTCTTGCTTTCTTAGCTTGTAATGTGATGTGCGTGCCTTTGTGCTAGCCACTTGTGGACAGAGACTGCTCATTCATTTTCCAGCTGCTCAGACCTGAATAATAACACAAAGACTATATTAATTACAACATTGTTTGGCCTATTAGCTCAGTCCTCTTATTAAACTAACTCTTACATCTTAAATTAACCCATTTCTATTAATCTATGAATTACCACAAGGCTGTGGCCTACTGTAGTTGGTGACTGCTCATTCATTCCCGGCTGCTCAGACCCAAAAAAAAATCACATAGAAACTATATTATTTGCAATACTGTTCAGTCAATAGCTTAAGCATTTTACTAGCAACCCATTTCTATTAATCTATGTATCACCACGTGGTTATGTCCCATCGGTAAGGTTCCTTCCAGTGTTCAGCATCGGTCTCCTGCCGCAGCTATATGGCTTCTCCCTGACTCTGCCTACTTTCTCCCAGTGTCCAGTTTAGTTTTCCCGCCTAGCTCTATTCTGCCCTACCACAGGCCAAAGTAGCTTCTTTATCCATTAACCAACAAAAGCAACACAGATACAGAAGGACTTCCCACATCAGCCTACCAGTAAGATCTGGTGTCTTTCTCTTTTGGCAACTCCATGGCATCTCTCTGACGCTGCCTACTCTCTTTATATATGTATCTCTTCCAGCCTGGCTATATTCTGCCCTGACAGAGGCCAAAGCAGCTTTATTCATTAATCAATAAGAGCAACACATATACAGAAGGACATCCCTCATCATCTTCTCTTTTCTGTCTAAATAAAAAGTAAGGTTTTAACTTTAACATAGTAAAATTACATATAACAAAACAGGTATCAAGCAAGAATTATACTTACAATATTTAGTCTATTTTTATCTGGAAAGTTTCTTATCTAATTTATCTTTTATCATAACCGAGAAAAACTATAACTATAATCTGTCTCCAGCTCTTCAAAGACCCCAGAAGGAAATAATATTACCTAAGTAAACAGGAAGTGCCTGGACAGTCACCCAAAGTTCTTCTGTACTGTTGGGGCATCCATCTTCAACCTACAGGTTTATAGTATCCAACAGACTTTTCCATAAAGCAGGAAATTTGGAAGACTTTTTCGCCTATATTGGTGAAAAAAGTTTGTCAGTCACTTTCTTCTGTGTCCTGCAGAATGTCTGGCAGACTCTTTCATGAAGCAGAAACCCTGAAGGACTGTCTCACCTTCTTTTGGCAAGCTCAGCAATCATTTTTCTGTGGATCCCACATATCCAGTTTACACAGCATGCCATCAAGCAGTCCAGGGAAGAGCAGTTTCTTATCCAAATGGCCAGCCTTGTCATATTGAAGACAAATTCCATAATGAGTTTCTTTAATGCCCATCAACCTCTCCAAAGTAATTGGTACTCCCAAAAGTAGACATGTCTCACTATCAAGAAAAGTCTAAGTTCTTAAAACATTTTAAATGCCATATTCTGTAAGTCTTGGAAAGGTTTGAAGAATACATATCTAACTGAACTTTATCTCTATACATCTAGAAAACCTAACATGCTTACAGTTTGACTATTATGGATGACCACCTATTAATCTGTATTTCTTAACTATACATTACATTTTAAAATGAGCTGCACAAACACAATAACTTAATCAAGAGTAGAAATATACATAAACAGTATAACAAATTGACCTTAAATTTGTATCAATAGACCAAAGTCTGAACCAATGTAAGGTATTCATCTCTATATATCATATCCCCCTTTAAATAAAAACAAACATTTACTAACAATCATTTTGTGAATTTGGGTGTTGTTTTCTCCAAACTGCTTCCTGCTGTTTGTTGGGTGAAGTATTTTTAGGGTTTACAGAGACCTTTCGGTGGGGGGGGGTGTCTTGTTCTATCAAACCACATTAACATGGAAGGAATCCACAGGTCCTCATCCTCATTGAAAACAAAAACAGAACCTCTTTTCCAAAGTAACATGTCCTTAGATTCAATTTTGAAGTCAAGATATCTTTACAATACACATGTTGCTTTAGCTTTGCAGCCCATTCACTGAAATGTCTCTCTGTACTTAGCTCATTCACAGTCAAAAAAAATTTTTAAAACATACTAATATACATAATCCAGACTCTCTGTGTATTCTCCATCTTTTCGTGGCTTATTTTCTTTACTCTATTACTTTTAATATTTATTTTTATTATCTTTACTCCTTTAACCTATGACTGTCTGTACTCTTATCTATAGTCTTTTTCTTCTCTCTCCAAAGCCTATGTACACTTTTTAAATACACTGTGACCAGTTCAGAGATTTATTTCTGTCTGAATCTGTCTTTATTGTGTATTTGTGATCATTTTCTGACCAGGCTCACCTTTTTAAAAATGCTAAGTGGGCTTGACTGGATCAGTTCCATGGCCCTACCTGTTTCTACCTCCCAGTCCAACACAGTGGAGGCATGTTCACCACCTCTGCAAGCCAAGGTCACTGCCCCAGTTCCAGGGATGCAGCGGGTCTATGTCACCATTAAGCAATTTGTAGCATGCTGCTCACAGACCCCATTTAAGTGCTCAGCCTCCCAAAAGAGCCAGAGTTCATGCTGCCAGCATGAACCAGGAAAACTGCCATTTCTTAAAGAAGCTGTGCAATTTTTGCTGCTAATACTGAGTCAGGAGTATATCTCCTAAAGGATCTGTAGCTCTGTTTCCTGCTAGAAAACAAAGTTTATCTGAAAAAATGCTACTACCAAGAAGCTGTGCTTAACTCTGTTCTTTGTGTCTAGAATTCCTTCCCAAGCTCTTGCAGGTTTTATGTGGATGTAGTTGCCCCATGTTGGCATGCCATTTTGTAAATGGAGATTGCTTGTTTGCCGGCTGCCCAGACCCAAATAATAACACAGAAACTATATTAATTACAACACTATTTGGCCCATTAGCTCAGACTTCTTATTAAGTAACTTCTACATCTTAAATTAACCAATTTCTATTAACCTATGCATCACCACGGAGCTGTAGCCTACCAGTAAAGTCTGACATCTTTCTCCTTTGGCAGCTACATGGCATCTCTCTGACTCCGTCTACTCTCTCTATATTTGTCTCTTCCAGCCTGGCTACATTCTGCCCTGCCATAGGCCAAAGCAGGCTATTCATTAACCAATAAGAGCAACACATATACAGAAGGACATCCCTCATCAGACACTTACCATCTATGGCAGAATATCTGAGAAAACAGGGCTGAGGAGCTGGGCAGTGGTGGTGAAGGCCTTTAATCCCAGCACTCAGGAGGCAGAGGCAGGCAGATCTCTGTGAATTTGAGGCCACCCTGGTCTGTAAGAGCTAGTTCCAGGACAGGACTGAGGATATGACTCAGTCAGTAAAGTACTTGCTATGCAAGTACTAAGTTCAGGACCTAAGTTTAGATCCTGAGCGCCAAATAAAGAGCCAGGGTTAGTGTGTGCATCTGTAACTCAGCACTAGGCAGAGACAGTTAGATCCTAGAGTTCACTGGCCAGCCAGGCCAATCAGTTGGTAAGCTCCTGGTTTATCAAGAGAATGACTCAAAGACTAAGGCAAACAGTGATCAAGGAAGACACCAGATGTTGACCTCCGTCTAGCCTTTATTCACATGTGTACATACATGCAAACTCACACCCACATAGATACATGCTCATATCCATACCCCATACATCATACATATACATAAATAACACACATGCACACACACAAAAAAACCTGAAATAACACACAAAAAAAACTGGAAAAACTACTTAAGGGAGGAAGATGTCAATTTATTCCATAGGTTTAGTACAGCCCCTTGGCTCCTGTGCACTGCTGTGCACTGGTGAGGTAGAGCTTTGTAGCAGAAACATGTGGTAGAGAAAACTGGTTTGCCTTGTAGCACACAGAAAGCAGAAAGAATCAGAAAAAGGCATGGCCCATGACACATGATTCCAGAGCACAGTCCCCACAGGGACCTCCAACCAAAAGTCATCTCCTAGTTTCCTCACGTTAACACCACCTAAATAATGAACCCATCAAAGGGTTAATGCGCTGTTGGATTTAACACCTACATACACCTTCTAGGTGGGGTATCACTTCAAAGCCAGGTTACATAGCCCACATCTGATGCCATGCTTATGCAGGAGGCAAGAGTTCTGAACGTCTGCCTGCATGACCCGCTTCCTTCTCTCTGTATCTTCAAAACATCAGAGACCAGGGGCAGGGCCCGAGAACTCAGAAAGATAGGGCTGGTCACACTCACAAAGAACCGAGGTCAAACTTAGAGATCAGGTCTTTGGAAGTCAGAGGCCAAAGTAAGAAGTGGGCCTACTGTACCTCTGGGTCTAAACACTAGCCAATCCATCCATCAGACAAACACTTCGGTGTACGATACACCCCACTACACACACACACACACACACACACACACACACACACACACACACACACAGTGTTTAACCATCTCCTGTGAGCCTGGTATTGCAAATTTGACAGTGAAGCAGATAAGTGGGATCTTGTCTATAAGGATCTGAACTGGAGATGCCTTGACCAGATTTGCCAATCGGAAAGAAAACAGGCGGCCTTGCCTAGAGTGGATGATGGGATGGAACTCCCTGGTTTACAATGAGGATATTAGGCTATATTATGAGTATCGGGCTAGCCAGAGACTTTATTTGCCTCGGTAACCTAGGTTTGCTACAGTCTACATCTAACCCACGGCAGTGTTCCTCCCTATTCATGATATTTGTAAAGTGGTACCAGGAAAGAGGAGGGCTGGGAAGGGAGGGGAGTCATGGAAATGAGGTGCCCCCAGGTCATGTGTGCTGGGCTCACACTTCAAGTTCTCCATGGTGCGCTGCATTCTGTCTAAGCCTAGTTGAGAGGCCAGCTGTTCCCAGGGGCTCCAGTTAGAGGGAGTTGCCATCAGTGGCGACCCAACAAAGATGTCTCGCTGCATCTTGTTCCTATCGATTACCCACCAAAGTGTCTCTCATCGTTAGGCATTTCCCCAGGGCTAAGCAGGAGAGAAGTCTTTTCTCCTTTTGTGCCTTTAATGACATCCAATCCTCCCCATGATCTCTGCCCCCTTCCTAGAGGCGGGCGATGGGGGAGGGGCGGCACACAGATACAGCAAGAAAGAGACAAAAGGAGAGTGAGGTCTAGAGGCACAGGGGTGGAGAGAAAGACCAGCTAGGGGAGAAGACAAGGGGCAGAGACATTCAGAGATGGAAGAGACAGAAAGCAGAGAGAAACGGAGGAAGGGAAGCGGGTGACAGCAGGACAGAGACAGACAGTAACCAAAAGGAAATAAGGCAGCATCAAGAACCCGGGAGAAGCAATCAGGTAAGGAAAGCAAGGAAGGGGAAAGGCAGAGTTTCCTTGCCATCCAGCTGTAGGATGCTATGAGCAAGGAAGAAGAGAGGTACATAGTTGTCCTTGCAGTCCAGATGTGAGATGCTATGGTTTGGATGTGCAATTTCTACAGGCTCATGTATTTGAACACTTGGTCCCCCAGCAGGTGGCACTGTTTGGGGAGGTTGTAGAACCTTTGAACCGGTGGCACACCTAGCAAAAGTGAGTCCCTGGGTAGAGCCTTGAAGATGGTAGCAGAGTCTGGTTCTGGTTTTATCTCTCTGCTCCATGATCCACCAAGACCTAAGGCACCTCCACCACACATTCCAGCTGCAATAGTGCCATGCCTTTCCCACCTTGATGTCCCTCTGAAAGCAAAAGGCAAAGCAAACCCTTCCTCCCTCAGTTGTTTCTGCCAGGTCTTCTGTCACAGCCTAGGTAAGCAGGGCCATTTGTTCTGGGACCCAGGCACAGCCTAAGTATAGCATTCCTATCTGCCAGGGTATGGATTGGCTGTGCGGACTCCAATACCCTGCACGTTAAGAGTGCAATTGCCAGAGAGGAGTGCCCGCTGCTGGCAGCCAAGTGCTGCCTGCCTTCAAGGACAACACTGGAATGAGGAGAGACGATTCCTCAGAGGAGTGCCTGGGCCAGAGCCTGGAGGACTCCTCAGGTTTCCCTGGGAAGCTGTCTCTCTGGCTCCCTGGCTCCAGAGAGAACACTGAAGCTCGCACCTCTGAGCCCCACACACTGTGCTTCATCTACACCTGCCCAGCGACCTCCAGACTCTCACAGGCCCTGGCGTCCTAAACACACAGCTACGCCCAGCATCTCCCATCCAAACCCTATGCACTCCTCCTTCTCCTGGGTACCCGTCATTGCAGCCAGAAGCCTGGACTCCCTTCTCTCTTCCCCCCCACCCAGCCCCGCCTCATTAAATCATTCACTGTGTTCTGTGGAGTTAATGCCCTTCATGTTTCTTAGCTTCTGTGAGCCAAGCCAGTTTTCCACAGTGTTGTTTAACACAGAGTCAGTTCCAGGGTCCGTTGCACTGTTAAGAAAAGTCGTGAGTTAACACTGCTCAGCAACTGGGACAGTGAGTCCAGGTGTGGAAACAGAGTGAGCCAGAACCCTCAGCAAGTATCAGCCGGTGGCTAGCAGTCCTACAAGCTAATCCCATGGCTTTGGCCCTCTTCCAACCACTGTTGGCTCTGACCCATATTGCCCCCTAAGCGAGGCCCTGTGCTGAGCACCTGGATCCCAATATAGCCTATTTTGTGACCCCTCAGTGTGAAAGCACAGCCAGCCCTTTGGCTGGCCGAGGAAACGGTGACTCTCTAGACCTGTCTCCACCCTCCTCTGTATCTTATTACTCTACCAGTCTGCTCTCCATTTTGTCCAGGACACACAGCGAAGAGATGGCCAGCCACACAGATGCTCCCATCCCACCCAGAGTCCAGCAGGGACAAAGAATCTCCGGGATCACCGCACCTCCATTACAGATGACTCAGGTTAGATGAGGTACCCAGGAATGGCCAGCAGAATGGAGACACACCCTTCACTAATGACAGGACCAAGCTATCATCAGAATAAGGGGAGAAGCCCAGGCCTTTAGACTTAGCAGACACCCACAGATCAGACACTCCTGACCTCAGCCTGACTCCTACAGAACCTGGGAGGAAGGCAGAGATACAGAGAGTCACACCTGAAACTAGAAAGGTCCCAAGAATGTCAGCACAGGACCGAGGTTGCTCAGAGACAAAAACTACCAACTTTGCCAGGACCACCAGGAGAACTCTAACCATTGCACAAAACTTGATTGGAATCCCAGAGACAGTGGAGTTTTAAGTAATGTGTGTATTGAAAAGCTATAAAGAAAACAGCAGAGTCATAAGTGTGGGTTCTGAAATATATGTGTAACCTATTGAAATTCACAATTGAGGGTTCTTATTTAGATGTTTTTGAGATAATTATATGAATGATTTGCCATAAAAAGTAATACATATAATTTAAAATGAGGGCATCTGAGGCATGGTCTTTTTACTCTTTAACCATGGCAAAATCAGATATGAGGACTCGGTAAGGCAGTGTGGTCTAATGGGTGGGACGCTGTCATCAGCATCCTGTGCGTCAGAAACCCTAGCCTAACAGCTTCAACTACTGTGATGCAGAAGCCATGTATCCTGTCAATCCTAACTTCTCATCCAAAGCCAAAGCCAATAGCAGGGCTGAGGGCTCTGAGAACCCTGAGTAACACAACTTACATGGGTCAAATTGTGACAGATCTCTGCTGAAAACCCCAGACCCAGGGTGATCATTCATAATGCCTGTCCCATAACAAGATGTGTCTGAGATCTTCTTGTGTTCCCCCATTTCCACATCCAAGTCCCTTCCAGCCACATTGGCTTCCATTCTAAGTCCCACCACAAGCCCCACCCTCTGTGCATGATGCTCACTATCCCTTGGTCTGGAAGCTCACTGTATGAGTCAGGGTTGTCTAGAGGAACATATCTAAAAGAATAAATATATAGACATATATAGACATAAAATAAGGGCTGAATATATAGACATATATAGACATAAAATAAGGGCTGAATATATAGACATGTATAGTCATAAAATAAGGGCTGAATGTATAGACATGTATAGTCATAAAATAAGGGCTGAATGTATAGACATGTATAGTCATAAAATAAGGGGTGATTATATAGACATAAAATAGTAACGGTGGCACAAACTCACCAGAGAGCTGAGAATCATCTGGTATTTACTGGTCCTTGCGGCTGGTGCGTCAGCAGAGTAGTTCCACAATACTGGCTCTCAACATGTAGTTGCTCAGACTCTCAATCTGACGCCAGAAGTCTGGGGTGTCCTGGGAAGCTGAAGGTCCCTAGTCCAGGATGAGAGTTTGGAAACACCGGTTCTAATAGGGAGGACTCAACAGCACTGGCAAGAAAATTAACTTGGTGGCAAGAGGGGAGGCCAAACAAGCCAAAGACCAGATGATTGTCCCTCGGCCATGCCCTCCTTATCCAGGTTACTACCAAAAGGTACTGCCCTCACTCTGGTCAGTCTTCCACATGAGTCAAGGCGATCAGGACCCTTCTTCAGGTGAGGCTTCCTGCTCAGGTGTGTCTAATTGTGGCCGCTGGCCTCAAAGCAACCACAGCACTCATTCTCTGTTGAGCTTAGGTCTCGCCTTTTCTTGCCCAAGTCTTGGCTCAAATGCTTTCATTAACCACCTTATCTAAAACAACCTCTCTCTCCAACACATGCCTCTCCCCTCCTGCTTGTTGTTATTCATGTCATATGATAAACAAATGCGGGAAAGCACGTAGGAGGCTTTCCTGGTGCCCTTCTTTCCACAGATGGAACAGTTGATTTTCCTCCAGTCTGACTTGGATATGAGTTGCATCCAATGTCTAGATGGCACAGTCTAGCCCATATTCAGCCTGCCCATATGTCAGGTGTTCCTCTCTTCCTCACTTTCCTTTTGCTCTTATTCATGTCATATAGATATAGAAGGTGCTCCACGGGTATTTACTGAGCTGATATAAGTGCCCAAGTCCCAAGAAAAGAAGCAAAATTAATGTTCTGCCAACAGCTGCCAACACTTGCAGTGATCAGTTCTTGATAGACCTTGATTATACAGAGAACTCATGCATTGAGAAATGGTAGCATGATCTTAACTCTGGAAGCAGGCATAGGCAAAGGGCCTTGTCTTCTAGAGTGTCTGGAATGGCCTCCTGCTGCTCTTGTCTGTTTCTCTGCATTACTAGAACTCTCTACTCTCACCTCATTGTTCTGGAAGATCAGGGGTTCTTCAGACACCTCTGCGTAGACTGTAGTTTCTATCCCATCCAAACCCATAGTCATTCAGTCCCAAAGAAACACACAAGGTTTATATTAATTATAAACTGTTTGGCCTAATAGCTTATTACTAACTAGCTCTTACAACTTAAGCTAACTCATAATTCTTATCTATGTTTAGCCACGTGGCTTGGTACCTTTTCTCAGTGAAGCATTCTCATCTTGCTTCCTCTACATCTGGCTTGTGACTGCGTCTCTTCCTTTCCTCTTCCCAGACTTCTCCTAGTCTGGTTGCCCTGCCTATACTTCCTGCATGCCTACTGGCCAATCAGTGTTTTATTAAATCAATAGAAGTGACAAATCATTATAGGGTACAAGAGCATTGTCCCACGGCAGCTCTGCTGTGGAGGCCAGGCTAATGTCTCTTTCATATGACCTAGAGATTAGTCCTTCAGGTGTCCATTCCGTGTCTTCTCAAGCACCTCCACACCACCCAAAATGTTCAGCTGACAGGGGGAAGTTCCTGCTGCTTTGCATAGTGAAGATCCATAGATTTGTATCAACAGTCTCAGAGTGACATCTTTCCTGTCACATGGTCTGCCTGCAGGGAAATAAAAACAGAACTAGGAAAGAAAAGAGACAAGGTGGGGACAGGAAAGACAATCTGATATACTCTCCTGATCCTTGCAACAGGAGCTGACACATAGGAGGCCCTCAATGAATGCCTGCAGGGTCAATTTTTGAAGAGAAGGTGGGAGAGAGAGAGAAAGAGAGAGTTGGTAATTTCATGTGTGTCCAGATCCCAACACAGTTTCTGGGTTTTTTTTGTTTTGATTTGGTTTTGGATTTGTTATTGTTGCTGTTGTTGTTTTTAGGGAGTTGTTATCGCATGCCAGGTATTGTGCCAGGAGCTGATTTCATGGACTCTATTCTACAGGACTATCCACTCTAGTGAAGGAGTTGAACCTCAAAGTAACAATGGCTGGACACAATTCAAACATTCATCGGATGGCCTCTGAAGGCCTGAAACCTCTGGTGGACTAGCTGACCACTTGTAGGAACTCCTCAGCCCTGGACCTGCCTCTGTTCCCAGAGAAGTGTATCCAGAAGTGATGTCAGCACATGTGGCTATTCAGGACTCTCTGGGATCTTGGCCCTTTGACCCGAGGGACAGGGGCCAGGGTTCATCAGTGTTAGTGATATAAACATCAGACTTTGGAACAAACCTTTAGAATTCCCACTGCTGAGGCCCACAGACTGCCTCTGGTCTCCAATCTGGGGCTTAGATGATACATCTCTTTGGACTCCCTGACCTTTCCCTGAACCCAAAATTTTCACTTTTGCTTAAGCTAACATGTAGTGGCATTTCACTACATGTATTAAAATACATTGTATTTTAATAAATAAAACTTCCCTGATGATCAGAAAAGTAAAACAGCCACACTGGCCAGCCTTATAGATGAAGCAACAACAACACACACCTTCAATCCCAGTAGCCACACTAGCTTGCCATAGAAACCAAGCAGCAGTGGTGCACACCTTTACTTCCAGAACTAGAGAGGATCAGAAAATGGGAGGAGACTGCTCTAAGGCATAGTCTCATTCTGAGATTCATGGAGGCAGGATGGCCATTTCAGACTGGGGTCGAAGGAAGAGCCAGTGGCTGCTTTGCTTTTCAGATCTTTAGGTTGAACCCCAATTTCTCTCTGTGTGCTTTTATTAATCGTTCATCACTAACAGCTTAAGCAGTTCTTTGAAAAAAATGTCCAAACCACTAAACCAAAAGTATTTCCTCAGCTCTGGAGAAGAGAGATACATGGAAAGAAGTAAAATTTGTAGAGTCCTCTGGGGTTCTCATCCAGCTTCCCAAGCACCAAGTCCTTCCTGTATCCAGCGTGTTTAAGCTCACAGCCTAGGAGGTTCTCATCCAAAAAGAACCCCACAGCTCTACTGCTTTGGTCTCATTAACAGTACTTAAGAAGGTGGCATCCTGTTCCTTCCTCTCTGCAGATGCCCAAGTGTAGCATGAAGGCCTGGTTGGTTTCTGTCCTCCCACCAGGTCCCACAGTCATTAGGTCCCAAAGAAAATCCAGAAGATTATAAACTGATTGGCCCATTAGCTCAGGCTTCGTATTAGCTCTTATAACTTATATTAACCCATTATTCTTATCTATGTTAGCCACATGGCTCAGTACGTTTTTCAGCGGGGCAGGTCACATCCTGCTTCTTCGGTGGTCTGGGCAGGAGTACAGGGGAGCTTCCTGCTTCCCAGAATACTCCTGTTCTTCTGGCCCCACCTTTACTTCCTGTCTGGTTGTCCCACCTATACTTCCTGCCTGGCCAATCAGCATTTATTTAAAACATGATTGACAGAATACAGACAATTCTCCTGTACCACTTCCCCCTCTTTTTTTTTTTTTTTTTTTTGTTTAAACAAAGGAAAATATCCATAGTCCATTTTTGGGGAATGTGGGTGTAGTATTCCAGGCTACTTCCGGCTGGTTGGGGGCGCTGATAATCTTATGGGGACCTAAAGAAAATGTAGAATTATGATCAAGCAAGGTTAGCAGTTGTTGCTTTAGATGATGACATCAGAGCTGCTCAGCTGTGTGACCTGAGCAGGTTGCTTAACTCCTCTGAGCTTTGATTTCTTTAGGTGTGAATGAGATCTGGGAGTTGTCTCATCTTTATAAGATTGTGAGGAAGAAACCAGATGTTGGACATAAAGGTCTGAGGATCTTCAGTCTTACTTTCCCCAAACTGCTGATAGCTTGTCTGGGAGAGTCGAGTCTAAGCGGTAGAAGGGCTTACACTTGCTTAGTCTGGAAATGTTCTTTTGATAGTTACCTCAGGGAATATAGACCAGGCTGTCCCTGTGAGTTCTTGTGGTTTGCTATTGGTAAAGAACTGACCCCCAAAGTTCATAGGTTAAAGGCTTGCTACTCAGAGTGGCACGATGAGGGATGCTGAGACCTTTAGGATGGGGAGGCTGGTGGGAGGTCCTCAGATCATTGGGAGCAGGCTCTCGATGGTGAATGGGAAAGTTTACCTATGCAGATATCATAAACTACTCTCTCAGAAAGAAAGGCTTTGCGTTAGTGGCGTTTGCAAGCTTGACACAAACTAGAGCAATCTGCCAAGAGGGAACCTCAGTGGAGGGATTGCCTCCACAGACTGGCCTGTGGGCATTTCTGTGTGGCATTTTTATAGTTGCTAATTGGTGTAGGAGGGTCCAGCCCACCGTGGGTGGTGCGATCCCTAAGAAAAGTAGTTGGGCATGCCAGAAAGAGCAAGCCAGTGAGTAGTGTTCCTCTGTGGTTTCTGCTTCCAGCTTCCATCCCCAAGGATGGACTGGAACCTGTATACCAAACAAACCCTCTGGTCCCCAAGCTGCTTTCACTCAGTGTTTTATCACAGCCACACAGAAGTAAACTAGAACAGGCCTCATCTCTCTTCATTGTTGCTTTGTCCCAGTGTGGCAGATGAGAGCACTCAAGCCTGGTTAATGAAGGAACATGTAAAGAACAGCAAATTCTGCCTTTTCATCTTCTGAATAAAGAAACCAGGCCTCAGAGACTCCTCCCATCTCTCGCAGTGACAGTGTGGCTCTTTTCTCACATTTTCCACATGGCTGTTGCTTCCATCCTAGATGCTGGAGACCGTGTACCAGGGAAAGAAGAGACCGGTCCCAGAGGAGCATCTCTGACCAGTAGCCCGGTGTCCCGGTATCTGTAAGCACTACCAAATAGCAGGCCCTGTGCTGGCTGCTTCACTCTCAGTACAAACCTGCATTTTTCAGAGCAGGATACTGAGGCACAGAAAGTTCAAAGGCCCCATAAAGGGAGGCAATCCTCCCAGCCATGCCGCCACTCTCCTGAGAGCTGGCTATTTTTCCCTGCCTCAGCTCCCTTGGACCTCGGGGACCACCACACAGCGTAAGTGAGTGAACAGGACAGCTTGTGAATCTAACAGAGCAGGAAATCTCAGCATCTTGGAGACAAAAGAGAATGACTTCTTTCAGTGTCACCCACCTGTAATTGGCATGGCCAGGTCTCATCTTCCTTACTTTCTGATAAAGCAAAAAGGCCACTGAAGTCCCTGGAATGCAGTCCTCTTAACAAGGACATCAGGCAGCCCTGGGCGGTTCCAGCTGCTTTCAAAGCCACTGCCCAGAGCCAGTTTTAATGATCACGGAGGAACTTCTGAAAGAACCACAAAAGAAGTACAGAATAATTGCACTAGAAATACACGGCACTGGCCACGGGCCCAGGTGCTTTTGGAGCTGCGCCTTTCAAGGTCAGCTTCTCTGGCACCCTGATCCCTCCAACTCTGCTCCAGGATAATTATAAAAGAAAGACAGCACTATTGCTGCTCCCACCACCATCACTCCCACCTCTGTCCCCACCCTGATGAAGCTTAAAGCAAAGAATGATTTCTGGTCATCAAGTATAAAGACATGGCCAACCATACTCACTGGCTGTGTGATCTTAAATAAGTTACTTAGCCTCTCTGGATCAGTCACTGCTCTTCAGGATAAAAAGCATGAAAGCATCTGAGAGGCATCTTGAATGCCTGCTGGCAGTGCTGACACTGGTGGATGAGCTCATGTCCTTGTCAGTAGCAGAGCAATAGAGATGCGACATTTTGCCTTGCTGCTATTGTCTGTATTTCTCATCTCTGAAAGGCCTTTCCTGCTTGTAAGGCAAATGGCGAATTCGCGGGAGCTCATTCTGACATCCTCTCTCCCCTCTTTTCCTCGTCTTGATGCATAGACTGAATTTGTACACTCACCTTCTCCCAGCCGCACTCCATGGGAGTCAGACTTTGAAACTCAATCATCTGACAAGAGGCTCTTCCCTACCCCAGGACCTTGGCACATCTTCTTCCTATTGTTCTTCATCCAGGTCTTCGTGGGGTTAGATCTTCATTCAAGTCCCAACTCAATCCAGTCAATAGTTCCTCGCAAACAATGTCCCTGAACTCCCCGCCTAAAGTGGTTCTTTAGCCCAAGCCAATGCCACACTACTCCACTGAAGGTGTGAATATCAGTAATAGATGTAGGTGTGACTATATATAATTAATGTGTGTGTTTATATACATATATGTGTATGTATATGTACATATATACATGTGTATCCTCTCTTCTCCACTGCAATGTAGATGGTACTAAAGGGCAAGGATAACCTATGTTCTACGTTCCTTATCACCGAGTCTTGAAGAATATCTACCAAGTGAGTAGGTAAGAAAGGAGGAAATTGGCTTGGCCAGAAAAAAGAGACAAAACAGTTGACATTGTACTGAAAGGCGGGTAGGGAACAAGAGAAAAGAAAGCAAAATACTCAAACTAGGATGTGGGGCATCTGGGCTCTAGGGGATGAAAGAGCGAGACTGTCACAACTGGGGTGTCAACACACACAAGTATACATATGCTTATCTATGTTAGGTGTAATCTTAAGTGGATATACAATAATTTGACCCCTTGGGTCTTTGTCAGACCCCCTTGGTGTCATGTGTCCCTGCTCCTCTGTTATTGGAGCTCCCTCCCCTTTGTTTTCTTTCCCACTTCTAACCTATGTTCTGATTCTCCTCTCCCCCTCCCCCTCCGACTACAGCCTCTGCTTCCCCAGTTTCTGTAGTCACTCCGTGTTGGATGCTCATGTCTGCATATTTGGAGCAAGGAGCCACAGACGAGGGAGACAATGTGGGGTTTGTCTTTCTGGGTCCGGATTATCTCACTCACTCAGTTTCATCTTTTCCAGTCCCCGTTGCTTACCTTCAAACTTCGTGAGTGCATCTTTCTTTACAAATGAATGGTGTTCCGTCGTGTCCAGGTACCACGTGTTTATTACCCATCCATCTGTTGGCTTTCCATCGTGTAGATGTACCACATTTTCATCATCTATTCATCTGTTCATCTGTTGGAGGACATTTAGGTTGTTTCCATTTCCTGGGACAGTATCTGTGGATGTTGAGCCCTTTTGGTAGGTATGAAGGAATGGTACCGCTGGGTCATATGGTAGATTTCTCCTTAGATTTTAAGGATTCTGAACACTGATTTCCATAGTGGTCACACCAGTCTTCAATCCCACCAGTGACTGAGGACTCCTCTTCCTCCACCACATCATGTGCATTTGCTGTCAGTTGCTTGTGGGTCTTTTCTGACTGTGGTGAGATAAAATCCCAAAGCATTTCTCTAACTGTTACAGATGATGAATACGGCTTGAGGTATTTCTTAGCCGTGTTTATTCCTTCTGTTGAGAATTCTCTATTCAGATCCTTAGCCTATTTTTTTTAATTAGGTCATTTGTTTCCTTGGCTCTTAGATTTTTTTTTAATTCTTTGGATACACTGGATGGTAATCCTCTACT
Source organism: Ondatra zibethicus (assembly GCA_004026605.1). NCBI lineage: Eukaryota > Metazoa > Chordata > Mammalia > Rodentia > Cricetidae > Ondatra > Ondatra zibethicus. The sequence continues at coordinate 87,257 of PVIU01001470.1, read as the reverse complement.
GGATGTATAACTAGCAAAGCTTCTCTCTCGTTCTGTGGGTTTCTTCTTCACGTGATTGTTTCCTGAGCTATACAGAAGCCTTTTAGTTTTATGAGGTCCCAATTATAGAGTGTTGTCCTTCATTTCTTGGCTCATGGATTTTCTGTTCAGAAAGTCCTTTTATACATCTTTATCTGGTAGGACACTGCCTATGTTTTCTCCTAACAGGTTTAGTTTTCAGCTTTCAAACTGAGATCTTTGATTCACTTAGGTCTAATTTTTGTGTAGGGTGATAGATATAAACCTGACATCACGTCTGGACGTCCAGTTTTCCTGGCACTATTTATTGAGGATGCTACCTTTTCTCCAGTGTTTCTTTTCTGCCTCTTTGTCAATATCAGGTGACTGTGGGTACAAGTATTTATAATTGGATCCTCTATTTTATTCCACTAGTCTGTATGTCTGTTTCTGTGTTAGTATTATATTCTTTTTATTAGAGGTAAGTATAGCTATCACCCCTCACCAAGGAAGCCTCTCTTTACAGTAAATGGAGCCCAGCATAGAAAACCACAACTGGACACAATGCAGAGAAGAATGGATCATGGAGAACCCGGCCCCTGTAGACACATTTATAGCACAGTTCCTACATCTATGGCTCAGGGAACACTGTGAAAAAGGAGGAGGGAAGGTTGTAAGAGCCAGAGGACCAGGAAGCCTGCTGCGAAATAGTCTCTCCTAGAAATGTCTGCATCAACAAAACCAGAACATTGGCACTCCCGATGAATACGTTAACATGCCAGGAGACATCTTTGAGGGGTCCTGCTTCTAGACAAAGACAGTTTGGAGAAGGAGAACTAACCTTTTCCAGGAACAAGTCCTCTTATTGGTCCTTCAATCCAAAGTGGTCGGTCTTCAAAGCATATATACACAACCCCAACAAAAACAGACTTAGCAGGGTGTGTGTGTGTGTGTGTGTGTGTGTGTGTGTGTAGTGTGTGTGTGTGTGCTCGAGCATGCATGCACACAGACATGTGCATATATATATATATATATATACATATAACAATAATAAAGAAAAAGATGCTATCGATTTGAGAGTGAGGACTTGGAAAGGTGTCTTAGGGTTTCTATTTCTGCGAAAAGACACCATGATCATGGCAACTCTTATAAAGAAAATATTTGATTGGGGTGACTTGATTAAAGTTGCAGAGGTTCAGTTTATTATCATCATGGTGAGACATGGTGGCGTGCAGGCAGACGTGATGCTGAGAAGGAACTGAGAGTCCTACATCTTGCAGGCAACAGGAAGTAGACTATGACACTGAGTGAAGCATATGCGAAAGATCCCAAAGCCTGCCTCTACAAAGACACATTTCCTCCAACAAGGCCATACCTACTCCAACAAAGCCACACCTCCTAATAGTGCCTCTCCCTTTGAAGGCCATTTTCTTTCAAACCACCACAGAAGGTTTCAAGAGAGTAGCTGGAAGGCTTGGAGTGAGCAAAGAGTGGGGGGTGATTCTATTTCAATTAATTTTTTAAATTTTTATAAAGAAAAAAAAACAGAAGATAGTTCCCTCAACACTGAAGATGGCCTTCTGAAGAAAGAACCTAGGTCCTTGGGACTGAAGAATGACTATTAATTAACACACAGAAAGCTAAGACCTAGGGTAAACCCACAGGCAGATTAACCAGACTTCCCATCCAGGAAGCTTGAGATCTAGGGTGGGAGATGAGACACACAGAGAGGTGACCTGTAAAGAGAAGCAAAACACTAAAAAGGAAAACATGATTTCTACCCATCAACCACCTCTACAGAGAGGAAGCATCTCTGTGGTGCTTTGCGGACAGGATCACTGACACACACAGAACTCTGAGTGTCTTAATCCACAGTGCAGCTATAACAAAATCTCTGAGACTGCAGACTTTCTAAAGAAGAGAGGTTTATTGGACTCATGATTCTGGAGACTGGCAAGTCTAAACAGCTGGGCACTGGTGTCTGGTAAGAACCTCCAGGGTGTGCTTACATCTAAAAGGGGGCATACAAGGAAGTAGTCAGGTGCAGAAGGGACTGTGTCCATGGAGGACCTTGCTCTAATACGATGCAAGAGCTGGTCCAGTCCTCTGAGAACTAATCCTGCAGAGGGTGGCATGTGACCACCTACTCAGCCTCTGCTAGGCAACCCCTCTTAAAACTCTACCAGCTCTCAGCTCCATTACAAAGGGCTAAGGTTCCAGAACATGAACCTTTGGATACTCACTCCATGTCATAACTAGGGCAGCAAGCATCTGCACTCTACAACAGTGAGTGGAAATAGCAGCATCTGTTGAGGTTTGGTCCATTGAAAATTGCATGAATGCTTTCTAAGAATTCTTGTAGCACGCCTACACCATTCCTGAGTTGTGTCATATCAGAATCCCCACCATGGGGCTGAGGAAGCAAATAAGCCTCAGAGGGGTGAAGGTGATCACACCAGGTGGCAGAGCCCTTGTGACTAAGAAGATGTAAGAATAATTAGACAAAAGATGTGCTGTGTGGTCATTCCACTCCATCAGCCCCTCTCCAGAGCTTTACGGACATCTGAAGCAAAGGGCTTTCTAGAGAGTTTGCTGATTCTCTGTTGCCATGCAGGCGCATGGGGGCTTAACAGTTGTTCATGGGAGAAGATGCCCTGGCGTCTGTGAAGAGAGAGACACTAAGCTGGTGGCTGCGGTTTCTGGGCACCAGGTCCTAGCATTCTCTTCCTGGTTACCCAGAAGGCCTTCCTCCTTTCCAGACCTCGTTTTCACTTCAAAGGTTGTATGGCCAGCGACGCTCCTTCCAGCCCTCCCTCCCAAATGTTCCCAGCTTTAAAGGGTGGACTGAAGACAATGAGGAACACTAGGTGTGGCAGCCCTCAGACAGGGTCATACCCAACCCAGACAATGGGACACTTCCAGTGACATCTCCAGCTGGCAAATAAACCTCTTGCAAACTTCAGGCAACAAAAGACCCACCTTAGGTCTAAAGTCTTCAGTGAGTGTTCCCATAACCACCTGGGCACCTTCCCCAGGCACAACCCTCTCTTCACTCCCAAACACACACACACACAGACACACACACACACACATATACACACATGCATGCACACACACACACACATACATACACCCCACAGAACTTTATTTTATTAGAATTCTAGTCATGCTCCAGTGACTTTGAATTCCTAGAATTCCTTCATCCCAGAGCAAGAGGGTTTTCCTCCTTCTCAGCCTCCCCCTTCACTCCCTTCACCAGCATGCTGGGCGGTGGGCGCTCCTGGCTTGGCAAAGAAGCCACACAGTTTTGTGAAATTATATATAAACTACTTAAGGGTGCTTTCCGCAGTGAGGGCAGCTTTTATGTTTTGATAAAATCACTTCCTGTCTTTTTATAGCCTGTTAAACCCTGGGGTTAGAACCTGTGACTCTGGGGGTTGTTCCTTTTCCTAATAGTCCTTTCCTTTGCCTCCCTCTCCACAGCCCTTCACAGAGGATTTGGGAAAGAGGGGAGGGGAGGGAGCTGAACCGAAGAGTTCACTGCCTAATCCAACAGTACACACACACTCACACTTACACATGCATGCGCACACACACACACACGTACATGCACTCACACACACATAAACATACAATGCTTGATATCTTCAAAATGCACCACACCTGTCATACCATCTCATGTTCCAAGAGAGGCTGGGAAGGTGTCTGAAGTCCCCTTTGAGGAACCTGAGACTCCTAACAGAGTTCGAGGCCGATGGACTCTACTGACACCCAGTCCGAGGTGCCTTCCCAAACTCCTCAGTCCTTGCCTGATTGCTAAGCTCAGGAGTAACCCCAAGTTGGGTGAGAGAGACTCCTCACACTGATGCCCAAAGATTAAATGGTAATAATGATGTTAGGGTGGGGGGCCAACTTCTGTCTTCTTCCTGATCCCAAAGAAACCAGTAGGCAAAGGTGGCAAATCTCTATAAGCCACCTTTTGTAATGTGACACTCCCAAAACTACTTCCCCTAAGGATAACCACGACTAGGCCTAAAGCAGGAACCATCAGTCCTGGTGGGAGATGTGGACCCAAGACAGACAAACTCAATACTCTAAGCTCCAGCCCGCACCGGTAGCCATTGGCTCTCTGCTTGAACAACTCCAGGGATGAGGGTCTCACCATCTTCCTTACTCACCTTCCCTCACTTACCTTATCTGATGGCAGATGTTGACAAGACAGACACAAGGCCGGCTGAGGGAATACAAGCCTGAGCACCACTAAGCCACACAGCCACGGTTTACAAGCTCTGAAATCAGCCTGCCTGAGTCCGAATCCCAGCCTCGTCACTTCAACCAAGACTCAATTTCCTACCTGAAAAAACAAACGGGATTAAAACACTGCAAGCTGGGTCTGATCTCTGGGAGCCAGTGGCAGGGCTAAATGGGCAGGTGTGTGCAGCATAGAATGCTTCCAGGAACATCTGTCTGCCTGAGGTGGTAGCTGGCGAGGGCTGCCCAGAGGTGATGACCTCTGGTGAGACGTTACACCCGCACGGCTCCATGCCAGTGGGGGGAAATGAGGCCGCAGACACTGTGCTAAGACCAAAAGAAAGCACAGAATGTTCAGAAACTTAAGAGTTTCAGCACCTGGCTGACAGAAGGCAAAGGAAGCTCCTAGGCTTGCCAGAGGGGGAGGAGGAGCCACCTGGGCTAGCCACTTCCTTGGCAAAGAGCGAGGTTGTGGCAAAGTCTTTCTGTCTGGGGTATAGTGTTGGACAACTTGGCCCTGACTTATTGTCAGTTAATTTCCTGATTCTGTACTAGTCACCTGTCCATCAACAGGAATCATAGTTTTCTGTGCCCAGGCCATCTCTCCAAGGCTGATTCTCTCCACAGGTGCCAGAGATGCAGTTTTCCTAAGACCCATCTGTACCATCCTTTCAAACTAAACCCTACATTCTTGTGCACCCATTTAACATGGCCCGGAGAGATCATGCCAACCCTGGGCATGCCCCCACACTCCCTCCCTAGCCTCAGAGATGCTCACCTAACCTGGGGAGTAGCATAGAGTTCCTTCTGTTTTCAATGGGCATCACAGGCTCAATGCTACTTCTCAACTGAGAAGACATGAGTTTGGGTTGGAGGTCATTTTTCTGCCCCACAAAGGATCCTTCTGAAGACAAACGCCAAGAGGAGAAAAGCAGAGCCTCAGGATGCAAGAGACAGAAGCAAGACAATGCTGTTGGACCCTTGGAGAGACACCATGTGGCATGGCTGCCTCCATGAACTGCTCAGTCAGGTCACCACCAGTCTGCCCTCCTGTTATTCCTCAAACTGCTTTGAGTTGGATTTTTGTCACTTTAGTTGAAAAAGGTTGTGACATATGGATGCCCATCCTGGCCCTTTGGCCCTGCCAACAGCTAGAAACTGTTCCCTGGCCATCTGGATGGTCAGGCAGGTGACTTTCTTTTCTCATTGCTACGACCAAACACCAAACTAAATCAGCTTAAGGAAGGGTTTCATTTTGGCTCAAGGCTTAAGAAAGGCTATAAAGCCCATCATGGCAGTGAAGAAGACATGGGTGGCGGGAGGAAGAAGCAGCTGATCACATTGTACCCACTACTAGAAAAGAGAGGTGACAGTAAGTGGAACCCTGCTATTAAACTGCAAGGCCTGTCCCCCAGAGACCCACTTTTTCCACTGAGGTGCCAACTCTTAGAGATTCTACACACTTTGAGAACAGCACCACCAACTGGTGAGCAAGCGTTCAGGTGGGTGGCTCTCGGGCCTTTCCCTTTCTGTGGGTGACTCTGTGGGGGGATTCCCCCTTCTGTGGGTGACTCTGGGGGGGGCTTTCCCTTTCACTCCACACACCTGTCATCCAGAAGCTTTGTCCCCGCACTTTTAGAGGCCCACAGCGCACTCGGGTTTGCGGTAGCCAGGAGGTGGCTGGCACAACCCGCCTGCCTTGCTGCAGTTTGGTGTGTGGTTCTACGGGGCACCTGACAGGGAACCCCTTCCAGGCAGCCAGCCCTGAATCTGTCCCCTATGGTGGGCATGGCAGTATCCATGACAGAAAGGTCACTCAATAAATGTCTGTGGAATAAAACAAGAAAGTATGGAAAGAGCCAGAGAGCGGGGGACAGCAGTCAGACACCACGTCCCACCTTTCTCTGATGGCCGTCCCTGGAAAAGCCACTGTCTCCCTTAGTCGCAGCTCTGTACTTTTTACTCTGTCTGGGCAATGACAACATTTACTAACTTCGTTACTGCATGGAATAAAAACATAATGCTAGATTGTCTGTAAATGAAAACAGACCTCTTTATATAGGACCAGTCCTGGATTAGGGGGATCAGGGCAGCTGAGAGTAACCATCTCCAGAGCAGGCATAGCAGGGCTCCTCAGGGGGCCTCAGTTTTCTCAGGGATGAGGTGAGAGCAGGGAGACAGACAGCTGAGCTTGAGAGCACCCCCTGATTCTATGTAGCTTAGCACCTGGTGTGTTCCAGTTCCCAGACCAATGGAAGCAAGATGTCGGCCCAGGATTCTGAAAGGGGTAGAGTCCCCTCTTGTCGTCTTTCCCTGCCTTTTACTGGTGGCTGAAACGTTGCCTGCTAGGTGAATTTATCACTTTTTGTCACTTCCTGCCATAAATATCTTCAGTGGAGGAATTACGTGTTGCATCTCACAGTCTCAGTGGGTCCTTGGCTCTGTGGGTTCAGATGAGACAAAACCTACAGACAGGAAGCACATGATAGAGATTGGTCACCCTGTGATGAGCAGGAAGGACAGAGGGCATAGGAAGGGGTCAGGTCAATATACCAATGTATAACCAGGTACACATCCTTTTCAAAACACACCCTTGTGACTAAATTCCTCCAATCAGACCCCACCTAGCACCTTCCAATCATCTATTTCCATTTTTAACCCCCCAGTGGATTAGGACTTTGGTTAGGTTAGGGTCACCATGATCTAACTGTCTTTGGCAAGATTCTCATAGATTCACTGTGAGATGTGCTTCTTAACCTCACAGTGTTAACCTTCTTAACCTTAAGCTAACAAGATTAACCATCACAGGTCTTCAAGATGGCTTTCGGGGGGGGGCAGTGTAACGGCACATTGCCCCAAGCCTGATGATCTGAGTTCAATCCCTGGGTCCCACAAGTTGTAAAGAACTGACTCCAGCAAGCTATCCTCTGATCCTGGTACAAGCTTGTGGGAATACACACATGCACACACACACACACACACACACGCATGTGCGTGCACACATACAATACATGCATGCACACAGGCACACAAGAGAAAGTAAATAAATGTAAGAATAACTATTATACTAATTAGAATATACTGTTCTTTTATTCAAAATAGCTCTCTGAAGTAGACTCTATTGGCCTCTTCTTAAAACCATGGAATCAGAGATGGACTTTAGGTAACAGGTCAGAGCTTCACAGCTAATCACTGGTGAGGTCTATGATTCAAACCTGATGGCATGCTTCTTAATCATCTTACTCACTATACTACACTGCTCCGGGTCCCGTTATGTCCCTTGACAAGGGGGCAAAGAGAGGCTGTGTCTGCTCCTGACCACAATAATAGTCCTGGGTGCTGGGAGCCTGCGCTGAGCAGGAATGCCACACTGCTAATGGAAGAAAATGCAATTATGGGGCATAATTACAGTGTGTCGCATTCCGCAATTACACTGATGGCATTTAATAGAGAGCATATTCGGAAGCTAAATGGAATGGGAACACCCCCAAACAGAACCACCAGGCTGCCGAGAACCTGTTCCCTCCACCCTGCAGAGTCATGGGCCCTCTGCTTAATGGGAAATACCTTGTCTCTTTTGAGCTGCTCCCTAAATGCTCAGAGCCATCCTCCTGCCCTCAGCTCCACTTCCAAGGCTCTCCTCACCCCTGGCAGCTCTTCTGCCTCCTTCCTAGTCACCTCTGCCCTGCACACCACAGCCCTTACTAGCTTCCTGCTAGTCTTAGCACTTCTGGAGATCTCTCTGGGTCACAGTCTGCACTGCAGATCAGAAAACAATTGCAGAAATCAATTGTCACTCCTTTGCTGAGTCCCAACACTGTCGCTCAGCCTAAGACCCTGGGCTCACTGGCCCTGGGTGGCCTCCCACCTCCCCAGTGCCAATCCAGCCATTCAGAATCTCTCACTCCTGCCAGATTTGTGAGTGACTTCCTCTATGACAATGCCTTCTTTGCCATCTTTGCCTGACTTGAAATCACTGTGACTCCTCTCACCCCCCAGACCATGCAAGACATTGCTACATTGCTATCACACACCCTTTCTCTGTACCATTGCAAAGAGTCCCCTTTGGGGTGATGGTCCTGCTTCTCAAGTTCTGGGGGGTTGTGTGTATGGGTGTGTGTGTGTATGTGGACACCATCTTATTGTATAGTCTAGGCTGTCTTGGAACTCAAGAAGTAACCAAGACTGGTCCCAAACTCATGGCTATCCTCTTGCCTCAGCCTTTCAACTAGTAGCATCACAGAACAGGCCACCACATCCAGATCCTTTGTTTTCATTTCTGTATCAGATGCCTATAGTGATGCCTGGCATAGAGCGAGAGCATTGAGGGAATGAAGGAAATATATTCAAATCATATGCAAGCAGAAATATTTTATTTCTGTGACTTCACATAAGAGAAAACGGACTGGCAGTCAGTCACAGACAGAGTCCTTTAAGGCCTTCTTTTGATTTTAAAATTTTTGAAAAGAAGGTTAGAGACACAAAGAATCTCACCCAAAGTCACAAAAGAACGTGACAAATCAAAAGGGAAAAAAAGGTCTTTGTTATTTGAGGCTTACTGCTGTCTCCTAAACGATAAACTGCTGGGCTGTTTATAGCCAAACAGCCCAGCTAAGAGAAAGAGGCACTTAGAACATTGTGAACGTTGAGGATGGAGCGATGGCTCAGTGGTTAAGACCACATGCTGCTCTTTTTTGCAGAGGATCTTAGTCCAGTCTCACATCCGTGCTTAAAGGTTCACAACTACCTGTAACTTCAGCTCCAGGGGATCTTGACACCCTCTTCTGGCCTGTGTAGGCACCTGAACTCATATGTGCACATACCTGCACATAGACACATACATACACACACACACACACACACACACACAGAGAGAGAATTAAAAGAAATTTTTGAAATTTTATTTTGTGTATAGGCGTTGTACCTGCACATGTGCCTGTGTATTACACACATGCCTGGTACCAGAGGAGGCTAGAAAAAGATATTAGGTTCCCTGGCACTGGAGTTACAGGTGGTTGGGAGCTGTCAGGTGGCTTCCAGGAATTGAATGCAAGTCCATTAGAATGGTAGCCAGTGCTCTTAACCACTGAGCAACCTCTCCACTCCCACAATCTTTTTTAATTGAAAATGTCCATAGAAAATATTCTGATAACAAACCTAGAGTGTGGTTGTTCAGATCCTAGAGCTTGGTGCTAAGGTCTGAAGGTTTGTGTTCACCCCAAATTCACAGCTTAGAGTACCAATCTCCATGTGACAATGGTAGAGCATCAGCAGGTAATCAGGGTCAGATGAGGTCATGAATGTGGAGTCTTCTGTTGTGGAATAGAATATTACTTTAACTATACAAAGATGTGTTAATTCATTTTGTGGTGGAATATTATTTTAACTATGTAAAGGTATGTTTCATGTGTTTATGCTGCATTTGTTTAACTATGTAAAGATGTGTTACATTGGTTTATGCTGCATTTGTTTAACCTTGTAAAGATGTGTTGTGTTTGTTTTGTCTTGCCTGCCTAAGGCTTCTTATTAGTCTAATAAAAAGCGGAATGGCCAATAGCTAGGCAGTAGAGGGATAGGTTGGTGCTGGTGGGGAGAAAGAATAAGTAGTAGGAGGAATCTAGGCACGAGAGAGACTGAGAGAGAAGAGAGGAAGACTCCAGGGAACAGCCAGTCAGGCAGCTGCCAGACAGACAGACACAGAGGAAGCAGGGATGTAGGACATAGAGAATGAAAGAAAGGTTAAAAAGGGGGGGGGCAAAATATAGATGAAGAAAACAGGTTAGATTAAGTTATAAGATCTAGTGGGATAAGCATAAAATAAGGCCAAGCATCATAACTAATAAGTCCCGTTGTCTTTATTTAAGGAGGTGGTTGGTGGCTCAAAGAGAAAGCCAGCTACAATCACAGCAGGATTTTATTCATGCCTTAAAGGAAGAACTTTCTCTCTCACCCCCCTCCTTTTTTCCTTCATCCTTTCCTTCTCTGAATACACACCCAGGAAAGGCCATGTAAGAAGAGAAGAGAACCTGCCCTCTCCACACAAGAAACGCTGCCTTTCTCAGAGCCCAGGGCCCGCCATGCTCCCCTCTAGTCTTTAGACTTGCGATCTCAGCACTGCGATGTACTCATCTCAGTTTTGAGGCAGCCTTCTGTGTCATTCTGTCAGGCAGCTGAAGCTGGCAACACAGCTCATGACTTCCTTTAGCTAGGGTTGAATAAAAGGAAAATTCATTTTCACTTAGGTGGAAGCTCTACTGGGCTTTTGTAGTCACTGACTACCCTTGGGGACACATGAGTATGCCAGAGAGGGACAAGACAAGCGCAGCAAGCAGAAGTCATATCGTCACTTCAGAAATTTATTTATTTAGAATACAAAATACATCCTTGCACTGTGAAACACCCCAGAGGCTAAAAGCTTTGAGAACGAAACGTACAAAGCACCAGAGTGTCTCTTCCTCAGGCCTGCTCATTTACTTATTCAGTCAACAGTTTCTGAATACCAACTGGTGTCAGGGTTCGGGCCACAGTCGTGAGCCAGCAGACCCCTGCCCTCAAGCAGGTTCGACTTCAGGGACTTCACAAGCAGTTCTCGACCCTGTTACCTCATAAAGAGAAGAGCACTGAAGCAAGCAGAAGCAACCCCACCATCTTGTTCCACAGACGGGCGAATGACCTCAGAGAGAACAGCGTCGTGTCCCCGGTCAGACTGCATTTACCTCACAGCTTCACTCTCTCTCTCTTCATGAGTTCCTCCGTAGACCCTGACCTGCCAATGCCAGTCACAGACCTGGGTCAAACTCAGAACCCGCCCCTTTCCTGGTTGTCTCCCCATGAAGAAGTTTGCTTAAGCTCAGCGTCTCCATGTCCCCACCTACAGAATGGGCACTGCATCGGTCCCTTTTCTTGTTGCTGTGAGTAAAGACTACTTAAAGAAGGAAGGGTTTATTTTGGGCTTACGGTTTGAAGGTACATCCCATCCTGGCAGGGAGCAAGATGGCCGGAGTTGGTCATGTGACATCTACAGTCAGGAAGAGGAAAGCAAAGACTGTTCACGCTCAGCTAGTTTTCTCCTTTCTAATAGTTCAGGGCCTCATCCCTAGGAATGGTGCTATCCTCCTTTAGAGCGGAGCTCTCCACCCCGATTAACCTAAGAAAAATAATCCTTCAAAGGCATGCCTAGGGGCTAGCTTAATCCAAACCATCCTCTGCATGTGCCTGGTCTCCTGGGTGGGTCCACATCCTATCAGGCTGCCGATTGACACTAACCACCACACGCGTCGTAGTGGTACTGAGGGTAGAGATCGCGGCATCGCAGCCTCTTCCCTCCTACCGAAGGGGCTCACAGGAGATGTGGGATTTGGGAAATGGAATGACTGTAAAAGGGTAACTGTGGGTGACAATGAGCACTCGGTTAGTGCAAATGGGGACAGAATTCAGCTGTAGGCAATTTCAGCTAAGTGATATTTATGCTTAAAAATGAACCCTAAGTTGGAAAACTCCCAGGTGTTTACAATTTAGGTTTGTGAGTCTACTTTTTCAGCAGTCTGTTTTTATAAAACGCCAATGCAGAGAGTATTCCTGATGAGACTATGGTGTCCCAGTTGGGATGTAATGGTGTGAAACATACGGTCTTGAAGACAGGATAAAAAAGTGTGGGAGGAATCTCTTCCACCATTTTTGTATTAGGTCACATATTGACATCTTTTGGAGATGCTCACTCACAAATTGTAAAGTAAGTCTCACTTCTGCTCATTCATTTAACTGTCTGATGGCTTGGTGATCTACTGAACAACTCTACTTGCCGGACCAGGCTTGCAGGGAGTCCCTCCTTCCTTTTCCGGCCTTCTTGCCCTTACTAAGGGAGACACATCTGCTTGCTCTGGTTGAGTTCTTTCTGGTTCTTTAGAAAGGGGGAGGGGAAGGTCCATACCAATCTTCTTAGCCAGATGAAGAACATGAGAATCATCATGATAGTCCGGGAAAATTGTATGGAAAGTTTAGAAAAAGAGCTGGTCAGGGCGTGGGCAGCTGGTTTCCAAGTCTGCACCTTTTCCTGGATTTAGGTCTCTAAGGAGTTGCAATCTGGTTGCCTAGTTTTTCTCACTAGCTGGCCTATGCCTGGGAGGGATCGTAGGGGAGGGGACATGGCTCCCAGATCCATAAAGGAGGCTCATCTCCAGTGCACAGATGCCAGCTCTCAGGGAAGGGCCAACCAAGACGCTGGCACTGAAGGAAAAAGCTTGCATCTTGGGCAGGCCAGCCACTCCAAACAATGACCTTGGTGTTGTTGGTTCATAAGAACATAAGGAAGAACTCAGCAGAGGATGGGCCTAATCCTGAATTTGACTTGGGTGCTCCAAAAAAAAATTGTTCTGCCTTGGTGGGCTCCAGTTTCCTCAACTAGAAAATGGCAGAGAAGTGTCATCATCAGCCCTCTTCTGCTAGAAAGTGATCACGACTTTATTCACTCCTGTTCTTGTTGTCCTCAGGGTTGGCTCACCTAGTAGTGCAAGGAGTTGGCTGGACTCGACCACAGTCACCCTCCTGCCTGTCCCCTGCTTCGTGTCTAAGCACCTCACATTTCTCCAACCCTCCTCTGGGCTCTTCCTTCCTCCTTGCTCTCCCATGCACTTTAGTAGCTTTGCTGTAGAAATAAAAAATCAAAAGCTAGCATATGCAGAGAACTCCAGAGTCTAATTGTTCAGGAATTGCTAAGTCAGCAAAACTTAGGTGTGAGGAAGGAAATTTAACTTCCTGTTAAAAGAGAAAGAGAAGATAGCTTTACACACACCCATCCCGTCAGCCCCAATTACACTCCGTGATCAACAATGTCTTCCTGTGCTTGCAAAAGTAGCCTTAGTACAGACACCAGTGGCATGAAGGACACAGGGGAACTGACAATGAGTCCCAGTTGTGCACACCACAAGGGCACCCAGACTTTCACATATTCTGTTCAAATGAGGGACACGGAGAGGGTCACCAGGGCGTCTACTTGAGGGTACTGATGAGTGAGGGTACCAATAAGTGCGAGTATTGATGAGTGAAGGTACTGATGAGTGAGGGTACCAATTAGTGAGGATAGTGATGAATGAGCAATAACCCCACAACAACACATCAGTGGTCAAAGCAAACTACAGAGGGACTGGGGATGGAACCATCCCGCTACAGCTAAGGAAGCTTGTTGAACTATGGCTCTAGGTAGAGGAATCAGCCGCCACAGTCCCATGGGTATCACTTGTTTACAGAGTAGAAATGTGTTTAACTGGCACAGAAGTTGCTGACCAACACCAACGTAAGTCATTTCATCTCTCTTGAGCTTAATCCAACATCTGTCAAGAGGACATGACTGTCCCCTGCCTCCCTGCCTCTGCAGCTGGAGAGGAATCAGAAACACAATCCTCTGTGAAGGTTCTCTGAGACTCGCAGGGTGCTGCAGAGACAGGCCTTCATGTGAGCTCTGCAGAGCTGTGTGCACTCACGGCCCCTAGCATCTGTGGTTCGTGTAAATGGGAGACGCAGGTCAAGTCAGCCTTGTGATCCTCCTGAAGGGAGAGCAGAACATGCCTTTGTCTTCATCTGGCGACCTTCCAGCCCCACCTTTCTGAAACCACGGGTCCCAGGATGTCAGATTTCTTCTTCCTTCCTGTAAGTTGCTTATATTTGGAGAAGAATCCAGCTAGCTGCCGATCCTGGCTCTGCTACTTAAGGTACGAAACCCTAAGCCTCACTAAACCTCTCTTAGTTTCCGTTCCCTCCTCTATAAAATGGGCCGATACTGCAATTTCACATGGTTTTTAAAACACATCACTGTAAAACTGTAAAACACACAGGGAGGGAGGGTAAACTAAGACCATCTTCCTCACCCTTGACAATCTTTCTATTTTTTCATAATGAGAATCACCCGTAAGGAATTAAACCTGTCATATGAGACTGGGGTGACTGTGTGGGGGGTCATGAACCTCTACTCTATTTGCTCTGCCCTTCAGTTAATTTCCTCTTGTTCGCCCTCTGTTCCTCGCAGAGTCAGGAGCTGTTTCTGAGGCTCTATGCCCACCGGCTTCATAGTGACTTGGGTCATTAGGTGTCATAGGAAATTGCTAGGCAGGGCATTCCCTCCTATCTCAATCTATCTCAGATTCCCTACCTAGCAACGGCCATGAGTTCACCTCAGTGCTCCCTCTGATCACCTTATCTTCTCTCCTTAGCTTCCTAAGGACAGTAACTCCCTGACGTAACAGCCTCTAGTTGCCTCTCTTCCCCGTTTGGCTTCTTGGTCCTTCTACTTCCCATGTGATCATTCTCTCTATTAAAAGGTGCTCCTAATGTGGTTTTAGTTTCTTAACCCTGACCATCATCGTGGGTGAGTTCTTTCACCATCACAGAAGAACAGAGGTTGGTAAACCTATTTATGTTTAGGGACTTGTTACTGTTTCTCACTGTCCCCACCCACCTTCCCTGTTAGGCCCTTCCCTCAGCCATAACTATCTCTCTGGCTACACTCCTTTGCTCAAAACCAAAATCAAGAATGAACCTCACCAACAATATTCAAAACTGAACTCTCAATCTGCTTTCTTTCTTTCTTCCTTCCTTCCTTTCTTTTTTTTTTTTTCTTTTTTTACTTTTTTGAGACAGGTTTTCTCTTTTAGCTTTAGAGCCTGTCCTGGAACTTGCTTTGTAGACCAGGCTGGCCTCGAACTCACAGCGATCCACCTGTCTCTGCCTCCTGAGTGCTGAAATCAAAGGTGTACGCCACCACCACTCAGCTAAAACTGAACTTTCTAATGCTAAGTTGCTCGTGACCCAGCTCCATTCATTCCCTGTTCCCCACTGGCCCATCTGATCCTGTTCTCTACCTTCTAGAGATAGATGGCATGCAGACCTTGAAGAAGTGTGTCTGTAGCATCTTCAGATTGCCTGACCTAGGGCAAGGGTTCACAGAAAGCTCTCACTATAGATTCTACATTTCACAGGTATGCTTGTCCCCCTGTTTTTAGAGTGTAACGGATTGCCAGATAACATGAATCAAATTCTGGCTCTCCGGTTTATGATTATGTGAGCTAGGGAACAATTGGTGAATGTTTCTTTCTGATACCCTGTCCACTTTGCAAATCAGGACACCAATGCCTCACTCCACAGGGTGTTTTAACAGCAGAGGAAGTAAGTTCCCATTTTTGCCTCTTGTCCTTGGACCCTGACCTCATTGCAAGCTTGTGTCTACCTTTACATCATCCCTCTTCCATTTCCATGGTGCAAACAGCCTCTTTGTGGTAAAATAATAAACTCCCCATTCAGGTTTACCATGAAATGCACCAAGATCCAGTGGCCTGTGTTTTCACAAATGTGGGACTGGAAGCCCAGTCACTAAAGACAAAGAGGCATTCCCACCCTCCCATAGGAAGCCATCCTAGGTGCCAACCACTGTTCTCCCTGGACAGAGAAATGAATTACCCTCCACTGGCCCCTACCCCATGCCCCATTCCAATTCCATTTCCCTAACTCAAGAAAGAAAACAGGAAACTACTTTCTTTCAAGTGCCACAAACCAAGACACACACACACACACACACACACACACACACACACACACACACACACACACACTGAGGGACTAATTCTTACCTCCAGATCACCCAATCCTTGGGCCATATCTACCATGTCACAGACGGGGCAGTCATACCGTTTCCAAAAACACTGACATATTTCTCTGCACAATTTGCAAGCAAAGCAATAATGCTCTAATTATGTGTCTATTATTGCCATCATCATAATGTACCCACGTAGATGGTGGCAGCTAGACTGGGTTAATATATTCATTAGGAACAGGCACGAGCAACATGACATTAATACTGCTAATAATACCTAATTGAGCTTAATTACAATGTGATGCCTAATATATTGTGATGAATTTATTCTCAAAGTATTTACATATTTGTAGTTGAGTAATTAGCATTCCTCCCATAAATAACTCCTTTAAAAGTCCACTCCAGCTTGGAAGCAGGAGAAGGGTTGTTGACACCCTCCTGCTTAGAATGCCCTGGCCAAGCAAAAGCTCTTAATTATTGCAAAGATACATATATCACGTCTTCCTTGAAAGCAAAGTGACAGGTCCCACAGGGGAAGGCATTTCTGGGCAAGGTGGCAAGATGAGAGGTTTGCTCCTCTCCACTCCAAGTGAGATGAAGAGATTCCCTCCTGCCATTTTGCTGTGCTTGGCAGACACACGGATCCAAGGTCTGCCCGTGGGATGGGCTGGAAGAGGAGCACATGCGCTGCAGGAGGGCAACCCGGCTAGAAGGCCGCTTACAGAGGTGCCCTGAGAGCACTCCATCAGCCTGCTGAACTGGCAGGGGAGGAAACGCCTCGGAGGGGACTGCTCTCCTCTCAGACTTGAAGAGCTGTCACAGGACAGTGGGAGCTGACTTCAAAGAAGACAACAGCAAATATTAGATTCTGAAGTCAAGTCCCAGCTCAGTCATTTGCCAACCTCATACCCTTAGGCCAAAAAACACAATATTTATGGGCCTGTTTCCCCTCTACATTATATTTCCTGGGTTCCTAATAATAACAATAAATTGGTACCTGGAATTCTGGGTTCCAGTCTAAAGGAATTAAACAAACCTAGACTGCATTCCAAATCTCTTCTTGCCATTTAGTCCCAGTGACATCAGGCAAGTTAGTGGACCTCAGGTTCCTCACACAGAAAATGAGAATTAATATATCTAACACAGCGTTGTCATAAGAATTAAGTGAAAGAATAATTCGTGTAAATTTCTTGGGGCATCTGGCACATAGTAGATGTCTACTGTCAGTCAGCGCTGTTGCTACTATGACCGACCCTTTTGTGCAAGGTCCAGCTGCAGAGGAAAGCATCCGCTCTAGGTAGCTGGAGCAGCAGCAGAATTCAGCTCAAACGGACAAGACCAGTTGTTAAGGACAAGGACAAGGTTAGATATTCAGGAATTCAAGAAAGTCACTTTCATCTGCCTGCCCCCCTCCCCGGCACCTTCATGTTTGTGTTTGAAGATGTAATGTCTCTCTGCTCCAGCTGCCGGTTGTCCCGCCTGCCCCACCATTACAGACTCTCCCTCCGAAGCCTCCACCCAAAATAAACCCTTTCTTCCATAAGTTGCTTTTGGCCATGGTGTTTTATCACAGCAACCAGAAAAGTAACTGATGCTCCTTGTGACCAGAGTCGAGAAGCAACTGTGATCCAGCAACTGCTTCTCTCTGGAGGCTGTTTGTATTCCTGCCCACTGCCCAGCTGTGGGAGACCTGTTGAAGTCTGCAGTGGCCCGCTTGCATCTCCACACCCACCATGCTGGTTCCTGAACAGTCTGCTGCAAGAAAAGAAAAGAGGACTAAAAGTCTGCACACACACTTTCCAGCTAAAGTAGGAGAAGCAGGCTTCCCTCACAACCACCTATCACAGGAGCAAATCTGATTGGCCGGTTTTTAGGAAAGGTGGTCCTACCTCCCAAGAGATGCTGCAGCTGGGAACGGAAAAGAAGGAGCAGAGAACAGATGCTGAGTTCCTGTTCCATTCTTCTATCGTGCTGCCTCTGCCCCGTTCCAAAGGGATCAGGCAGCCTCCTGAGCAGTGTCTCATACCAGCTGGGTCTTCAGCCCCCAGATCTCTCTCTCTCTCTCTCTCTCTCTCTCTCTCTCCCTCCCTCTCTCTGTCCTTCTCTTTCTTCCTCCTCCCTCTCTCTGTCCTTTTCTCTCTTTCCCGCTCTCTCTCTCTTTCTTCCTCCCTCTCACTGTCCTTGTTTCTCTCTCTTCCTCCCTCTTTCTTTCTTCCTCCCTCTCTCTACCCTTCTCTTTCTTTCTTTCTTCCTCCCTGTCTCTGTCTCTGTATGTGTGTGTGTCTCGTCTTCTCTGGCTCTCCTCTTCTCCCTCTCCTCCTCTCTCCCCCACTTCCCTACCCCTACCCCCTCTCTCACTACACCCCTCTCTGTCTCCATTCAAAGGCTGGAAAATTCTTGCTCCTTTGACTTCAGGTGGGAAAATAGGCTGCTCCCCAGGGCATTCCCTTGGATACGCTCCAATCTTAGAGCTCTAAATCTCAAGCCCATCCGAAGAAGAACCTTGTAAAATTCAATTCCAAAAGAGAGAGTGCTTCTCCCTGGAGTATAGTTGTTTCCATTCCATGGCCCTGCTCCCGCCCCTGCTCCATACAGTGAAGGGAGGCGGAGGATCTGTAACTATAGGCTTACTCCAGCTGGCTCACAGCCCCCCCTCTGTGCGGAGTAGTCAGCATTTGCCAGCTGGACACGGTACCCACTTTACTATTCTCCACTTAGGCTGACCCCTAAGGAGAGCAGCACCAGGCTTCCTACTCTTCACTTTCCCACTGGGGTCAGATGATGTCACCAGTAGAAGACCTAAAGGCAAGAGGAGGTGAGAGGGGAGCATATTCCGTCTTGCTTTCTCCAGCTCTCCCTACTAAGGTTCTGGTGTACCCTGCCCAATACCAACCTCAAGGGAAGAAGCCCTAAGACAATAGTCCCCTTTTGTCAAGATGTACTCCAGTCATATTCCTTTTATTCATCTTCCTGAGCTCTCCTTCTCTTTATAAAGGAACATTGCAGTGCTCCTGGGGCACATCCAAGTCACCTCAAATCACAGCAGAGCTGAGGTGCAGAGGAGGGTGTCTCAGCTGGCCTGGGAAGTTAGGATGTGTGGCAACAGGGATCAGGGGAATGCTAGGAGGATACAGTTGAGGGACCCAACAGCATCCTTGCAGAGTGCTTGCATCCAGGAAGAGCCTGATACACTATCCCTCCCTGCTCCTTGCGTCTCTCTGACTCCAGACTGAACGATGAGAGGTAGAACACCCCAGCATTTGATCTGTGTTCAAATCTAAGGTCTAGTCTGGAATGTTGGGCAAGTAAGTAAAGCATTCTGCACTTCAGTTTCCCCTCTGTGGAACAATGGTAATAACTGGTAATACCGACCTCATAAAATAGTCTCTGAAGATTACATAAGTAAATTGTTTCAAGGTGTTCCTAATCATGCCTGGGACAAAGGAAATGCTCAGAGAGTCACAGCTGCTTTAACTTGGACACCTTATATGATGAACCTGGGAAGGATATTTGATACCCACATCCTCCCTAACACAGACTACACAGTGTCCACGCTGTCCAGCACCCGGCTATGGGTCATTCAGTTCAGAACTTCAAAGGTTAATAAAAGAATGAACTGAGGAGAGAAAAGCACCTTAAACTGGAAATCATAACCTGTATATAGAAAAAAAATATGCTCTGGGCACCAACATGAGGCTACACAGTCAAGAATAACCTGGCTTCAATCTCTGCCAGCTAGCAGCCCTAGATCCTCAGTTTTTCTCATCTTTAAAAAGAAAAAATAAGTGAATTCTAAATTCCACCTGTGATGCGGGACGTCCTTCTGTATATGTGTTGCTTTTATTGGATAATGAATAAAGCAGTTTCAGCCAATGGCTTAGTAGAGTAAAGCCGGGTGGGAAATCGGAACAGAGATCTAGAGAGAGAGTAGGCAGAGTCAGAGAGACGCCATGTAGCTGCCAAAGGAGGCAGACACCATGTAGCTAGCTGCCCAAGAAGCAAGAGGTAACAAACCACGAGCCTCGTGGTAAAATAAAAAATAATAGAAATGGGTTAATATGTAAGAGCTAGCTAGAAATATGCCTGAGACATCAACCAAACAGTGTTGTAATTAATATAATTTTTGTGTGATTATTTGGTTCTGGGTAGCTGGAAGACGAACAAGCAGTCTTCATCTACACAACTGCATGACGGATGCCAACATCACAAGAGAACCATCTGAAGGCATGTGAGAGATGCCCACTTCAGGTCCTTCCCTACCCTGCCTGCCCACCTCACTTCCTTCCCCGCCCTGCCTGTGGCCAGGGCTTTGCTAATAGAGTCCTGAGCTATTAGTCAAACTGCTGCCAATGGACAGTCCTTTGTCTATGTGAGTCCAAGTGTTGGATCTTTGCTCCTTCATTAAATTGCATTTCCCTCCTGTCCTAAATGCTGTCAGTTCCAAAGGAACTGACTTTTAAATGTGCCTTTCAGGAGAAGACACCATTCTTTCTTGACACTGTACAGGATCTGTGCCCAGAAATCCAAAGCAAACTCCTTATGCAGTGTTACTGAACAGGCCCCTAGAGATGTCAGTGGGCATGGCTGCTTCAGACATAGAAAGGAGGTTTAGCATCTGCCTATCAGTCAAACTTCAGACAAAGAGAACGAGTGTGTCTATGTGAGTGGGGGTATAATATAGAGAATTAGCTTACATGATTATAGAGGCTGACAACTCCCAAGATCATCAGTGTGAATAGGTCCTGGGGATTAGGAGAGACAACAGGATAATTACAGTCTCAAGGCAAGTAGGTTTTCCATCCAGAAAGCTAATGTTTCAGATCAAGCTGTTGTTGTTTTTAATTCAATGGCAGGAAAAAGCCAGTGTTCCTGTGCAAATGTAGTCACTGTCGCAAATACCTGAGATACTGCTCCCTTGCTGTAATAAAAAAAAAATCAACTTATTAAGAAAGCGGTTTCTTTTGGTTCATTGTTTGAGGTTCTGGTCCATGATCATCTGGCCTTATTGCGTTAGGGCCTGTGGTGATGCTGCAGAGCTCAGCAAAGGGTGCATGATGAAGAAAGCTTCTCACTTCACCCAGTGACTACATGACCTCCCACCAGGCACTATCTTTGAGCATTTCTTCTACCTCCCAATAGCAACACCCTGAAGCCAAGATTTTAACACATGCATCTATAGGGAACCTGTAGGATGCACACTGTGAAACTTGCTGCTCACTGGGTATTTAATACTGGGCTTTGTGGGCCTGCTAGAAGAAACACAATACCAAACAGTGTTTGATGTAACAAGACTTTTTCTGTCCCGCCACCAGCCAGCTTCCAAATAATGACATGGAGACTTCTTATTAATTATGAAAACTTGGCCTATAGCTTAGGCTTGTTTCTAACTAGCTTTTACAACTTAAATTAACCCACTTACATTAATCTAAGTTTTATCATGTGGCATTACCTCTCTTCCATCTTACACCTCCTGTTTCCTCTTCATGTGGCTGACGACTCCACCCTTCTTCTTTCCAGAGTCCTCTCTATCCGTGGATGTCCTGCCTAACTTCTTTCTTTTGGCTTTTTATTATACCAATCACAACAATACACCTTCACACAGTGTACAACTATCCCACAACAGTCTGGACTCTTTAAGACAAGTCTGCTGCTGAGAACAACTGTATAGGATGAAAAATTAAAGAACCATGGTAGAATTTAGGGGATTTCTAGGATATTAAAAAGAAGCATAAACAACTAGGCATTGCTTGGTGGTATCTGAAATCCCAGCACTTGGGTGTAGATATTTCAGACAAGCCTGGTATACATGGAAAGACTTTGTCTCAAAAAATAAATAAATAAATAACTTTTTCAAAAGTAGAAAAACATCGAGGAAGGAAAGTGGGGAGTTTTAAAAAACTGTAAATACATTCAAAGAATTAGCCAATGGTGGGGGAGAATTGTCTATATTCTGTCAATTATGTTTTAAATAAACGCTGATTGGCCAGTAGCCAGGCAGGAAGTATAGCCAGGACATCCAGACAGGAAGTAAAGGCAGGGCAATAAGAACAGGAGTATTCTGGGAAGAAGGAAGCTCTCTCCACAGTCCTGCCCAGACCATGGAAGAAGCAAGATGTGACCTGCCCCGCTGAAAAAAGTACTCAGCCATGTGGCTAACATAGGTAAGAATAATGGGTTAATATACATTATAAGAGCTACTACGAAGCCTGAACTAATGGGCCAATCAGTTTATCATTAATATAGTCCTCTGTGTGATTTTTCTTTGGGACCTAAAGACTGTGAGAACTGGCAGGACAGAAACCCCAATAAGCAGGCCCTCATGTTACAAGCCAACAGTCAAGCTTGTAACATGTGATGAATAGCCTTTCTATTTTATCAGGCTAAATGACAGCGACAGAAGCCTCCAGCCCCGCTCCTGGAGATGAGTTAGAGGTGGGGAAGAAGAGACAGGAAGAGACAGGAGATAATATTAGGGTGATTGTATGAGGAGTTAGGAGAGCTTAGGCCTAGAGCTTGTCTGCATGCGAGTGAAAGGCAGGAAAGGGATCCTCCGGGGAAGGAGTGAGTCCAACCACAGGGGAGTAAATTAAAGCAGACAAAGCACTTCCACGTATCTTTGCTCTTTCCTTCATTATACTTCTGATATAGCTCTTGGGAATATGATTATTAACCCACTTTATATCCATAAACTTGAAGTTAGTGAAGTTCATCATCAATGTTATATCTCAGACTCAGTGTCTTCAGCTTCACATCTGGTGCTTTTCCTTATACACCATATTTTCCTCATTGTTCAAGATGAGGCAGATCATATCCTTGCATTTGCCAAAGAGTTTTAGTAAGCAGGAGGAAAGAATCAAACCATTCTTAGCACATCAGTCATGTACCAGACACTAAGGGTCATTCAGTAGACGTTTAAAAAATTAAGTTCATACTATATGCCAGGCAGAAGACCTGAGAAGCAGCAGAAAACAAATGAAACTCTGCCCTGTGGGAATTACACATTTCTGGGGAATATAGAGAATCAAGATACCACCTTGTGTTTTTGTATCCATCAAAGTTGAGCCATATTCTATTTGGTACCTGAAGATACAGATAGCAGTGAACACACTTCAGAATAAGTGTAAAGGCCGGGTGGTGGTGGCACACGTCTTTAATCCCAGCACTCAGGAGGCAAAGGCAGGTGGATCTCTGTGAGTTCGAGGCCAGCCTGGTCTACAAGAGCTAGTTCCAGGACAGGCTCCAAAGCCACAGAGAAACTCTGTCTCGAAAAACCAAAAAAAAAAGTGTAAAATTTGAAATGAACATTATTTATACATGATGGCAAATGCTCCAAAAAAAAATGAAGGAAAGAATCGGGACTGCTGGAGTGAGAGGATTGTACTTTTTAAAAAGATGATAGAGAAATGTCTCAGTGGTTAAGAGTGCTTTCTATATAATTAGGGGGACCAGAATTCAGATCCCAGCATCCACATAACAAGTCAGGTGCCTATGACTCCAGATGCAAGGTAGGTAGAGATAGATTGCTCTAGATTGCTATGGTTGCTGGCTGTCAACCTAGCCAAGAAAATGTGAGTCCCGAGTCCTGGGAGAGACCCTGCCTCACAGCCTTAAGCAGAGAGTGATAGAGAAATATACCCAATGCCCTCTTTTGGCCTCTGTGCATGCGTTCACAAACAGAGACACGAATAGAAAAATACATAAATAATAACTCTTTTAAAAGTTCTATTACATCTACTTCTTTATGGAGGCACACATACGCTACAATATGCATATGGCAGACAAAGACAACCTGCAGAATTGGTTCTCTCCTTCCACCATTTGGGTCCTATAGATCCAACAGAGGCCATCAGGTTTTGTGGCCTTTACTCATTTTGTCATATCACCAGACCATAAATAAATTTGTCTTTAAAAGAAGAAAGGGGTTGGAGAGATGGCTCAGCAGTTAAGAGTGTTTACTGTTTCTGTAGAGGATCTGGGTTAAACTTCCAGCACCCATAGGGCAGTTCACAATGACCTATAACTCCAGCTCCAGGGAATCCAATGCCCTCTTCAGGCTTCTGTGACCTATACATAGTGCACATAAACTCACACAAGCACACACATAAAAACAAATAACAAAAACTTTTTTAAGGAAGAGAAACTTATTGAGAAAAAAAGATAATCAAGACTCTAAAAGAGTTGAGGAAATGGGCATTGGGACTATCTGTAGAAATAAGGGATGGCAAGAAGGAAGGTCATGAGGTGACCACATTCAAGAAGTGTTCCAGAAATGTCAGTGAACCAAACGTACATGGCATGTAATGAAGCTGAGTGGACAAGGACAGAATGAGGAGACGTTCAGTGGGTACGAGGTGGTTAATAATGCTGAATGGAAGAGATAAAACCCAATGTGCACGGTGTGTAAGGGGGCTGAGTGAACAAGGGTAGCATGAGGAGGGTACAGTGGACTGGCGTGAAGTAGAGTGGGTAACACAGCGTGGAGTAGGAAGATGAAGAGTGGAAAAGAGGAAGCTGGGGAAGGGCAGAATGAAGTGGGATGTTGGAACTGGCTGGCATAGATCAATGAGATTGGGAAGAAGAGGGAAATTCATACAGTGAAATGGCTTGAAGGGTGTGGCACGGAGTGTAGTGCAAGGAGGAGAGGTGCACTGGGTGCAGTGGATCCGATAGGTAGAGTGAGGTGAGAGCAGAGATTGCTGGTTGGTTTAGGAGGGGTGGGTACTGTAGGTGAACGTAGTAAGGGTGGAGGAAGGAAGGACATTAAAGATCTCTAGTCACCAGCACATTCCCAGTGAACTACATATTGCCATGATCTGACTTAGGTTTCTCACAACACCACTGTGGCTGCCGTACTGAGAGCAAAGCTTTGGGAGAAAGTGTGGGGCAGGGTAGAACAATTAGAAAACTGTGGACTGGATTCATATGAAAGATACGAGGGGCTTGAACCACTGTAGTAAAAAAGGGATTCAAGGATGGGTGTTTTGACCTTGGTTGTAAAGTTAGAGGAGAGTAGGGGATACCCCCAAGAGCAACTGAAATGAAACAGATATCACTGAACATGACCATGAGGTCTGCAAGACCAGAATTGATGGGACCTGCTGTCTGCCTTAGGAACGTTATTTATATTTGAGATGTCTTATCCCAAGGTACTTGATAGGTAGTTGGTTATGTGAGTTTAGAGTTCAGGACAGAGGTTGAAATAAAGATAAAAATGTAAGGGTCATCAGTTCAGGCAAACAAAGAGGTCCCTACCAGCAAATAAGGGACAATTCACCAATGAGATCAACTGCAATAGATTGGCATGCATAGAATGCCTTAAAAATCCATGCATTTATTATGGTGCTGAAAAGAATAGCCTTGGCCCTTTGAGGACACTAAAGAACAAATTCATTATTCAAAGTTAGCAAATAAAAAAAAACCTACTGGTAAATAAGGGAAAAATCATTAAGTATTTAAATTACTTTTCCCTTATGAAATACCCTTATGAATTCTAGGTAATCAATGGTTGATTACAGAAAGTCTTTCTTAAAGAAGCGCTCTGAGAAGTTGTGATGGCATAATAGGGATATAAGATCATATTTAAAGAGCCCTGGGTGGGTCCTAAAGGGTGACCATCGGCAGCATCACAAAGCCAGCATGGGCATGATGTGCCTCCTGACAGCAGCTATAAAGCATCCTTGACCACCCCCCCCACACACACACACACACAATAAAAGGCAGAAATAGACTGGATGTAATTGTGATTGAGCCTCTGCATCTACTTACCACTTTCCAGGACATGCCAGGGACAGAAGGATGTGTTCAAAGTTACAAGATGAATTTGATCAGTCAAGAATGGGAAAATGTCATAGAAAAAAACAACCAGTTTCTTCAACACTGTGAGGAGAGCGAGGGAAAGAGAGAAAAGAGAAGTGTTTATAAACTAAGAAACCAAAGAACTGTCTGCCAGCCTAGTGTTCCATCTGAAGATGGCTTACAGCCAGAGCCAAACAAACAACGGAATGAGTATTTCCGAATATTGAGGAGCTGTTGTCATATTTTAGGTGTACTAATACTATGGTGTAATCACATTAAAGAAAAAAAGATCTTAATCTCTACAAATATATGTCAAAATATTTACATGTCAAACAGTTATTTCTGATATTCGCTTTGCAGGTGGGACTGAACGATGGACCAGGACTACTGGTTGTATTTTTCTTAATGCTTTTGCGTCTGTTGGAAATTTAAATTTTTCTAAAGTTATAACAAAACAGTTATCAGCATAATAAATGATGTTCTTGGGAAGTCGTATGATAAGCCAGGCCCAAACGAGTACATATAGAAATTTAAAGACTAGCAAAATCTGCTGAAAGGGACTCCCTGAGGAGAGAAGCTGTTGGCAACTAAGAGGCGCCAGGGAACGTTCTGAAGTGATAGGAGCCTTCTGAATCTCAACCTGATACTTCCGTGCACACTTGTAATCATATAAACAGTTATAAAGCTACATGATTGACACAATCTACTGTATGTAAAAATATGCCTTTTTAAAAAAAATAAAAATAAAAGGGAGTGGGGGAGCTTCAGTCATATAAATATCCTTACAATGTGTAAAACTCAATGAGATGGCCAAAGAGCAAATGGGGATCAGAAAGAGGACCAAGGACTATGTTACTGTACCCCTTAACCTCAAGGAGCATAGAAAATGCAAAGAATCAAGCAAAGATGACAGAAGGCAGTTGCTGAGGAGAGAAAGTGTCAGGGAAGTCCCCTTAAGCTTCCCCTGGATCAGAGGCTGCGATTTTAAGCATACCCCTCATGGAGCCTCTGGACCGGACAAGGAGACAGCCACAGAAAGGTCTTGGTGTGGATCCTATTCAATGATGCTAAGACCACAAAGAAGAACAGATAGGGCCTGACTGTATTGCATGTTTCAATCTGGACCTCTCACTAGCAAACCTTTGTCCAGGGGCAAATGATTCCACTCCTTGGGCACTGGCTCCTTGGTGTAAAGCATATATCATAGAAACTTTTGTCTATGTCTTGGTTTGTTTATGTTTGTTGGATGTTGTTGTTGTTGTTTTGTCAACTTGATGCAAGCTAGAGTCATTTGGGAACAAAGAATCTCACTTGAGAAAATGTCCCCACCAGAATGGCAAGCCTGTGGGGCACTTCCTTGGTTAATGATGGATATGGGAGGACCCAGGTCACTGTGGTGGTTCTACCCCTTGCCAGGTGGTCCTGAGTTGTGTAAGAAAGTAGGCGGAACAAACCAAGAGGAACAGGAAAGTAAGCAGTGTTCCTCCATGATCTCTGCTTCGGTTCCTGCCTTGTGTTTCTGCCCTGACTTCCCTCGATGAAAGAGTGTGACCTGAAAACCCTTCCCTTCCCAAGTTGCTTTTGGACATTGGGTTTTATCGCAGCAATAGAAACCTAACTAAGGCTGTCTGCTTGGGTCACTATAATTGCATAGGGTAGACAGTCTCTAATCCGTGAAAATTCATTCCATACAGCACAAAGACTTGGAAGTCTGAGATGAAGGTTCCAGCAGGTTGGTATCCACTGGGGACCAGTTTTCCATAAGTGGATAGCAAAAAGGACACCTAGGCCTTTCCAGTATTGCTTCACAGGGCTGAGGAGTGAGGGTCCTTCTGTGACCTCATATGAAGGTATTAATCCCATTCCTAGGGACTCTGTCCTCATGCCTTCATCAACCCCAAAGGTCCCACTCTCTAGTATGACCTACCTCAAGGTTAGAATTCAGCACGGGACCCATGTGGGTAGAGGGCACAAAGCTGGTACACACTTATCCTCAGACCACCTTGGAAGGCTAAGGAAATGTGTGGCACCTGATAGTGGCTCCATAGCTACGAGGGATGGAGTGGGCATTGAACCATGGACTTGAACGGCAAGAAAAGAAGGAGTGGATGCTCTCAAGAGAAGAGGGATGTGTGGTGGAGTTCAGATTGTTGCATTCAGAGCTGAGAAACCTAAAGAGGAGATGTTAAAGGCAGGAGAGCATCCCAGGGTAAATTCAGTCATGAGGAGTATAAGTCTGGTTTGCAGAAACTCTGACCCCAGAAGAGCCCAGAGGCAGTCCAGAGTCCAGAACCACCTAAGAAGAGTCAGTCACTTGTGATTTCCATGAAGAACCCTTCTGCAGGGCAGGAGCTTGGAACAGCCTGCCTTATGACACTGGAGCTGCCACTGTGACCTTGCTGGGCCCTGAGAGTGACAAGAATGGAGCCCATAATTATTAACCTTGCCACTTGTTTCTGTAGTTTATTGTGACAAGACAATGCAATAAGGCGGGAGGTAATCAAAAAGCAATTTCGTAGCAGTAAGCTTAAAGTGACAGACCTTGCTTTTCCTAAATAAATCACCATCTTTCCCATATGGCTCAGGACTGACAACTTGGGTTTCCTTAGAAACAGAGTACTTAGCTAAACCCGTGGCCCAGTGTGAACGAGAGTGAGTGGCATCCGGAATGAGGATGAAAATCTCATCGCCACCTCCTTCCCAGAGGTCCACATGCATTACAGGTGAGGGTAGGTGCCATTAGCATTCCTTACTGTGCCTCTCTGCGTTCACAGGAATCCCCAGGGACCCCTGGGGTCGGTGACACATAGTAATTTGTCATTTTGCAGCATCATTAATTTGGTTTTGAAGAGCCATTTGCTTTGCTGGTGAACATATTTGAGAACTCCAGCATTCACTTCCCAGCGAGGCCTTTGAAGTTCACAAGGTAACTCTCAAAAAGTGATGACGGAAATTATATCAAAAATGGGTTCTCTGTGAACAAAGGAAGACAAAAACTGATGCTGGTGGCCAGGTGGAGAAAGGGGGCACAGAGACCGGGGGTAATGAGCTGGGGGAAGGTATGTGACAGGTTGGCAAGCTGGCTCATCGAGCGAGGGTGCTCGCTGCCAAGCCTGGCGACCTGAGTTCAAGCCCCGGGACCAACATGGTAGGAGAGAACTGACCTCCAGAAGTTTCACTCTGACCTCCAAATTTGTACCACCCTGATACAAAACAAAGAAAGGAAGGAAGGAAAAAAGAGAAAATTTCAATGGCAGAAATAACAGATTCTACAGAGATGCTTACAAGAACCTGGGTCTTCAAGGGTTCCAGACACATACTTTACTATGTTTACTAGTGCTAACTCTAAAGAAATTTGCTACTCCCTTCCTCATCCCCCTCCTTCTTTGTCCCCTCCCTCCTTTGAACACATTCATGGTGTCCTGCCCTGTTAAAGGCACAGCTCTATCAACACAAAGGCTCATGGCCTGGCTGAGTGACAATCCGGGCTGGGAACTCAGAGAACAATGCAGCTGTCAGTTGTGCAGCTTTAGGGAAGGCCCATGAGGGGAATGATGTTTGGGGCAGGGATGGGTGCTGAGGCAAGGCTTATCGAGGAGGTCACCTGCAGGGGTTAACAGACCTGAGGATTGCTGTGGGCTCATGCAGGACCAGGGTCCAGGTTTCTCAGACACGTTACAATGTGAAGAGCTCATGAAAGCCCCTGCCACACTCACCAAGCAGCCTCTGTAGTCCTTCCCACTGTCCTCTGACCTCAGGGTCTCTCCCTAGGACACAGGCCTGCTTCCCTGCCTCCCATCACTCTTGCTTCCTGCTGCTCCCTCCCTTGGGGACTAAAGAAAGCCTCCCACAAACATCCAACTATAAAGATCCTGCTGTTTTTCTTCATAGCCTCAAACAATAACAAAAATTAATTAGTTTTACATTTGTTCCTTTGTTCTTGTTTCCTTGTTATAACTCTCTTGATTCTAGATTCTAAGTTCTTTCAAATCAAAGAAAACATGCTGTTTGTTTTTGTTTTTGCTTCTGTTTTCCCTAGAACCTTCCTGCACATGCCTGGTCTCCCATAAATACCCACTGACTTATTGAAAGCCTAGACACAGGAGGGAAAGAGCAGGCACGTGCTAGGAATTCTTCCCACTTGGACTTCCCTCTAAGCCAGGCTGCCTTGCTGCTTCCACCGTGCTCCTGCACACCAGCTCACAGCTCTTGATAGAACAGTCTGGAAACCCTTTGTTTACCTGCCCTCATGCCTCTCCATCCCCTATTGCAGGATATTTGCTTGCACTGTGAAGATGTGTCTATATCTTTCTCACCCACCTAAGGCACCTTCTGATTGGTTTAATAAAGAGTTGAATGGCCAATAGCTAGGCAGGAGAGGATAGGAGGGATGTCCAGGGAGAGAGAGGAATTGGGGAAAGGATCAGAGAGGGGGGAATTCACCAACTAGGTGTGGAAGAAGCTGGGCATACTGTATTGAGAAAAGGCAACTAGACATGTGGCAGAAGATAAATTAATATAAACAGGTTAATTTAAGTTTTAAGAACTAGTTAGGAACAAGCCTAAGCTAAGGCCAAGCTTTCATAATTAATAAGAAGCCTCCATGTAATTATTTTGGAGCTGGCAGTCTTAAGAAAGACCCATTATTCTCCCCAACTAAGCACTTTGAGAGGTTGGGATAACCTCGGTCCATCACAACCCTCAGTGGTTGTTTTTTGAACTGATATTTGACCCAAAGATCAGGAGTACTCTGTTAGGGGCAGAGAAGACAGCCTTTCTGTCCTTCCCAACAGGAGGAGAGTCTGTGTGAGCAAGACTTCCCTGGGGGCCCTTTCCCCAGCTCAGTCCTGTTGGTGGTATCTAGAAGACAAGGTATCTTCCTGTCTGCTTTTTAGGGGCCTTCTTCACAAGCTGACTAGCCAAAAATGAAGGTGTGTGCTTCTGTGTGGGGAGTAAGTCACAGGCTATGTGATCAGCAGAACCTGCACATACCTCTCCCGTGGGTCCCTTGTAACCCATGCACCAGGCAGAGCTGGGGCCAATCTCTGGAAGGTAGCAGGATTGTAAAGAATCTTTCTCTATCCTGCCATCCAGCTCCCAAATAATGACACAGAGACCTCATATTAATTATTAAAGCTCAGCCTATAGCTTAGGCTTACTCCTAGCTAGCTCTTATAATTTAACCTATTTATATTAATTTATGTTCTATCACATGGCATTACCTCTCTTCCAACTTGCACCTCCTGTTTTCTCTTGTTGTCCCTTGGCATCTCCTGTGCACCTAGATTCTCCTCCTCTTCCTTTCTCTCCCCAGAAGTCCTGTCTATACCTCCTGCCTAGCTAGTGGTACTTCAGCTTTTTACTACACCAATCACAGCAAATACATCTTCACACAGTGAAAAAATATCCCACAACACAGGATCGTGAATTTGATTGGCACTTCACATGCAGGTGATCTCATGGCCGGAGGGCAATAGGAAATGGGATTTGGGTGAGTCAGAAGTATGCAGACTAGAAAAGGTAGGTATGACTCTAACTAGGGTGGTCAGAGAAAGCTTGGCTAAGAAGTGACCATGGGAAGATTCCAAGAGTTTCAGTACCGGCTGAGCATCCGAGGCAGAAGGGAGAGCGGATGTCAGAGCCAGACGGAGACATTAGTGTCTTAATATCAGGGAGCAGGCCAGTGAGGTCCAGCGGAGTAGGGTGGTGATAACAGTCCATGACATCAGCAGGAAGAAGATGAGCACAAGTCACATAGGCACCAAGGACCCTGACCACGACTTAATGAAATGAGCAGTGTGGGGAGCCTGGGAGTGATATAATCTGACTTGGATTTCTGATTTAGATTTCTGAAGTTGTGTACTTGTTACTGTGAAAATAAAACATGAGGACAGACAAGGAAAAGCAGGAATCAGGGTGCTGGATGCATCAGAGGAAGGATGAAGTTGCCATTAGAGGGTGACAGAAACCACCAAGGTAAGAAGCAGAAGCATTCCAGGAGCGGGTGGGGCCAGCAGGGCTTCTCCAGTTCTCCAGGCCTTGCCACATTATTGACAGAAAGAAAAAAAACAGGCAGTGACTCCCTCCTGCCCAGGCCCTTCTCGGCTACTTTTCTCTTAGTCTGTAAGAGGAAAATGGTCCCCTTCTGTCGTTCTTCCTGCTTGTTCTGCCTCCAGCCTTGTGTCCTGTCACTGAAAGAGAATTATGCTGCAGGTCCAACTCAGTTTATCTGTGGCATGATTTATAAGATAGCTAGCATTAGCCTGCCTCCTGCCTGAGGTGCTGAATGAATGTAAGAGAGAAAGAGAGAGAGCTTGGATTTGGCCACTGATGAGCCTGGGAACTGTGGCCTGGGACCTGAGTGTCAGTACGGGGTAGGATTAGACTTCGAC
Organism: Ondatra zibethicus; assembly: GCA_004026605.1. Lineage (NCBI taxonomy): Eukaryota > Metazoa > Chordata > Mammalia > Rodentia > Cricetidae > Ondatra > Ondatra zibethicus. Next base: position 55,241 of record PVIU01001470.1, on the reverse strand, counting down.
TTTCATACTAGCTGTGGGGCTTTTCCCCAGAAAAGAAGTAATTCCTAACTCCCACCTGAAGTCCTGGAAACCTTAAGAGCCTTATCTATCAATGGTAAAATTCACAAAACAGTAGAACCCAATTGGTCACAAGTTGATGCCAGATATTTATCTCTGCTGTATGATCTCAGGTAAGTTACATTGTTTCTCTAAACTCATAAAATCAGGCCAACAATACCAGCCCAGTATCCTTTAGGGAGAAAAATGCATGGATTAGATGATGGGTTTCGAAAGTTTTACAAACATAGCATCTAATTCTTGTATCCGTCTATTGGGTGTTTGTGTTTAAGACCCAAATAGGGAACTGGAGTTTGGGGATAGAGTAAAGAGACATAAGGACATATTATTCCTCATTTGATAGAATTGTACGCAAGTGTAAGGGAATGGAAACCTCTCCAACAGCTGGTGGCTTCATTCAAGAGCTATCGTCAGAAGCCCTGGCACCATATTCTTAATGCTTGAACTTTCTTGAGCCCTCTGTATTAGTTACTGTTCTGTTGCTGTGATAAGACACCATGACCAAGCTACTTGCAGATGATTTTATTTGGGTTTATAGTTCCAGAGAGATAAGAGCCCACAATGACAGGGAAAGATAGCAGTAAAAAGTGGGCATGGTGGTTGGAAGAGGCAACTGAGATCTCAAATCCTCAGCAGCAAGCATGAAGCAGAGCGAACAAACTGGAAGTGTCAGAATTTGAGCTCTGGAAGTCTATCCCTAGTGACATAATTACCCCAGCAAGGCCATACCTCCTATAGCTCCCCCAGACAGCACCACCAAATGGGGACCAAGTATTCAGATATGGAAGCCTATGGAGGACATTCTCATTCAAACCTCTATACCCTCCACTATTAGTCCCCATCTCTAACTCTATGCCACACAGAAGACATTAGCTCCTTCTTTGTACCTCACCTTGGCAATCGAATCACACAGAGACAGAAATTGGGAAGCCAAGTGTTTGATACTAGCCCCTTTCAGGTGAAGGTACAGAAGAAGAAACCCAGGAGGAGGTGGTGTGGGACGTCCTTCTGTATATGTGTTGCTTTTATTGGTTAATGAATAAAGAATCTGTCTTAAGCCTAAGGCAGGGCAGAACAGAACTAGGCGGGGAAAACTAAACTGAATGCTGGGAGAAAGAAGGCTGAGTCAGGAGATGCCATGTAGCCACCAGAGGGGAAAGATGCAGAGCTGCCAGCTGGAACCTTGCAGGTAGGCCACAAGCCTCATGGTAAAATATAAAATAATGGAAATGGGCTAATTCTAGATATAAGAGCTAGTTAGCAACATACTTAAGCTATTGGCCAAACAGTATTGCAAATAATATAGTTTCTGGGTGATTAGTTCTGGAGTCTGAGCAGCCAGGAAACAAACAAGCAGCCTCCATACAACAAAGAGGAGATGAGAAAGAAAACGAAGAAGGCTATTTGTAGTCACCTACTGCATGTAATCCAATGGCAGCAGTGCAGTGTGGGACTCTAGAACCACTGCTTGGTGTAGAGTATTTAATAAGAAACTCCAGGCAGTGACGCCTCCCATCCCATGTGAGTAACCGGAGTCACTGCAGGCATCAAAGGAAGAGTGTGGGGAGTTCCTGTATGGTCCCTCCCTTCATCTCCACCCTGCTGGTCACCGTTTTCTTCTGACACATCCTGGCCACTGCCTGTGACTCCATCATCCAAGGCTACAGACTCGCTTTCTTTCTGGCTTCCAGCCCTTCTTCAGCACAGCCTCCAGGGCTCTCTGCTGGAGCATAAGTAAGATTGCCTTCTTCTCCAGGCAGAGCCACCGTGGCCCTCCAATGCCTCCACAGCGCCACACCTGAGTATGCAGGGGTCACAGAGAGCTTGAGATGCTGCAGATTCTCAGATCTTGCTCTAGAGCAGTGGTTCTTAGCCTTGCTAATGCTACAGCCCTTTAATACAGTTCCTCATGTCGTACTGAGCCCCAACCATAACATTATTTCATTGCTACTTTACAATTGCAATTTTGCTACCATTATGAATCATAATGTAAATATCTGATATACGACCCTTCTGAATCTGTGAGGCTTGGGAGAGGCCTGGGCACCTGCATTTTTAACAAATGCCCGTAGGCCCACACTTGGCATGCTCACACAGCCTGAAGCTTATACTCAACTGTGAAGGAAGGAGGAGTGGTCAGAACTAGGCCTAAGAACTCAATTAAGTTTCTTCAGCATGGCCTGCCATTCCTCACCCCTTAACTCCCATCTCACTACCCTGCAAAGTGCTAACTCTGACCCCCAACAATAGTGACTCCCACATTCCCTATGCACTGTGTCCTGCTTGGTTTTTCTCCAGAGCACACATCACCCCCAACACAATTGACTCTCTTCATTTTCCCACATCACAGCAGAGCTCCCGTATAAGCGAAGAGCAAACTGTGTTCACATGGCATTTGCTGTTACCTAGACCAATGGGGCATTATCTACAAGTATTGTTGCCAGAAAGGGACTGAGGACACAGTAGGTGGGCCTAGGCCAGGATGAGGACCAGGCTGTCTCTCTGAGGAAGTGATATGGAGTTGGGGTGATCTATGCAATAAGGAGAGTTTGGGGAACGGGGTAATAGGAGTGGATCAGTGGGCATGAAGGCTCTCAGGTACAGATGGAGTGATCTAAGCAAGTTACTATAGGACATTACACACACACATTCACACATACATACACTCACACACACAATCACACATACATACATTCACACACTCACACATACACACACAAAGACACATACACTCATACATACATACACACTCACACATACACGCACTCACACATATATATATATATGCTCACACACATTCTCACATACACACACATAAATACACTCACTCTCTCACATACACACACATACACACCCACACATACACACACATGCACTCACACATACACACATGCATTCACATACATACACACACACGCACACTCTGGGGAGTCCTGTGTCAGTCATTGCTTGTCTTACACCTGTGGCTCCAGTGGCTTGCCCTGAGACTAGGAAACCCCTCACCTGCAGGGACAGCTGCAGCACCTGGGGGTTACATCCTCTTCGGGTGTTCAGGACCCATAACTGAGCAGTGTGGAATAATAAAGGACAAACACCAAGCCTTGCTCACTTGATAACTTCCATGTCCCCCAATCCCCTCTTCCCCTTTGCCTTCTCCAAAGGTCACCTGGGAAGAAGCCAGCTCCACCGAGTGGGACTCTAAGCACCAGAGCCCATGTTACACTCACCAGCTCAATGTCATAACTCTATTGCACTTTTCGGGACTCCTCAAAGTCCTCCACCCAACCCCGGTGTCCCTTGGCAGGGAAAGCCCTCTCCTGCATTCTCTAGCCAGTCACCTTTGATGCCTCCCATGAGATTCTCATCAACCCTGCCTCCTCTGGTACACCTCGCCAGACCTTCGCTCGCCACCAGCCAGTCAGGCTGAATAGGCACTGTGGCTTTTGTCTTCCATCTCCCTTCAGAAAACCAACCCTTATGGAAAGAATGTGCCCAAACTTTTTATGATAGATGAAGCAAGCAACCAGAAGTGTTTAGTGACTCCAGCCATAGATTCTGGGTGCCTTAAGAGCAAAATCTATCTCTGTCCAGTGTCTATTCCTTTCAGAGCGACTCGGCACTTAGCAAAGCCTAGCAATTGCCTACTTGCTTGCTGCATGGTGGACCAAGAACTAACACTAAAACTTTTTGTAGGCCTGGGCAGAGGTAAATACTATAAATCATCATTTTAAAGTGTAGGAAAAGAAGAAAGCTGGCAAGGCTAGAAATAGGAAGAGCTAGTGAGCATGAAAGCCCATTGTCTCACCAGCTCTCTTGAGCGGTGGCACTTCCAGCTAGATTCAGAACGTTGCTCAAGATTCCAGGCTCTGGGGAGAGGAAGGAGAAACAATGGGACAGAGAAAAGGGAGGAGGGAAAATAGGGGAAAGGACGGAGAAGAGGAGGACTAGGGAAGGAGAGGAGGGTAAGGAGAGAAGGGGAACCACTAGGAGGGGAGGTGGGAGGGAAGAAGGGGATATGGCAGAGCAGAAGGAAGGAGAAGGAGGAGAAAGGAAAGGGAAGGAAATGGGGGAACCGGGGAGAAGGAAGAACAATGACAACTGCCACCCAGGCGACACTAGGCCACACTGATTCAGAACCTAATATTTTTTATCTTATTAAAATGTCTTTTGTTTATTCATTGCAGAATCTAGAATCTTAAGAAGCGTTCTGTGGTCAGCCTGTAGAGTAGGAATTCAAAAGGTATGGGTACATTCTAGCCAGGATTAACATTGCTGTGATAAAACGTCATGGCCAAAAGCAAGTTGGGGAAGAAAAGATTTACTTAACTTACATTTCGACATCATTGTGCATCACTGAAGGAAGTCGGGGCAGGAACTCAAAAGGGACAGGAACCTGGAGGCAGGAGCTGAAGCAGGGGCCATGGAGGGGTGCCGCTTACTGGCTTGCTCATCATGGCTTGTTCAGTCTGCTTTCTTATAGAACCTAGAACCACCTGCTCAGGCCTGGCTACACCCACAATGAGCTGGACCCTCCCCCATCAATCACTAATTAATAAAAGCCCTACAGGCTTATCTACAGCCCAGTCTTCTGGAGGCATTTTCTCAATAGAGATTGCCATCTCTCAAACGACCCTAGCTTGTGTCAAGTTGACATAAAACTAGCCATCACAATTGCAATGGCCACTCTCTTGAGATGGTCAGCCTTCTTGCTGTCTTTGACCATCTTGTCCACCCTCTGTCGGTCTGGGAAAGCTCCCTTTGTCACCATGGCACGCATGACCTTACAAGGGAGCAATGGCTGCAACTCCTCTCCCTGGGAGATCTTTGTCTTTCTCTTTTTAAGATTTGTTTTTCTTTATGCATATACTTGCATATCTGTGTGAATACATGTTACATGCATACAAACCCGTGAAGGTCAGAAGAGGGCACCAGATTTCCTGGAAGTGAGGTTATAGGCAATTGTAAGTTGTGCAATATGGGTTCTTAGAAGTACACACATAGCCTCTGAAAGAAGAGCAAGTGCTTTTCCCCCTGAGCCATCCCTTTTGATAACTCATCTCTCTGATAAGACTTTTGGAAGGATAAATCTTTGAACTCCTGAGAGGCAGATTAGCTACATTTATGAATCTTCTTTGCAGCAGGATGCAGAAAGAGAAGCATTTTCCAGGGAGGTTTCCAAGGTGCTCCCTGCTGCCTGCATTTGTATTCTCATTTATCTATGGGCTGTGTTGCCAGATCCCCAGTGGATGCCTGGAATGTAAGGTAGTAGAGAAGCCTATATACCATGCACTAGGACTTTCCCATGTGCCCTGCGATGCCCATGGTGGCAGAGTTAGCTTGTTCTTCTGTAGTGTGTGCCCTTGTGCCCCTTGAGCACAGAATTCTAGTACACAGTTTACTTCGTAAGGAGGACAGTTGTGAAGGTGACTAGTGGGCAGATGCCACATAGAGTGTGGATACACTGGGTAAAGGGGCAAGTCAGATCCCAAGTGGGAGGGAGAGGAATGGCGAGAGATGCCATTTTACAGCTAGGATTAATGCACACTTTAAATCTATCATCTGTGTGTTTCTAGAATTTCAGTTGAATAGTTTAGGATATCTGCTGACCTTTGATAATTGAAAACGAAGAGAATAGTGTTGGAATAAAGGGAGACTACGGTGTTCATCAGAAGCCTACTGTGATCTGGGCATCAAGCTACAAGCTGGACTATAATGATGCTCAAGGCAAAATCACGGGTTTCAAAGTGTATGGCCTCAGGGAAAAGTCCGAGAAATAAGGCAATTTCAATACTGGACTGGATGTATGATGGCAACTGTGACAGGACAAACAGAGAAACCCTTGATCCACATTGGGAGTGTGGAGAAAACATTCTGGCAGGAACAAAAACAGAAAAAAAAAAACCCTTAAAGATATATTTGCATTTCCATTCTTCTTAAACTGCATGACTTTGAGGAAATCAACTTCTCAGAGCTTGTATTGTGGTGTTTATACAATGAGAGTAATAGTGCATACAGAATGAGCTTAACGAGATAAGTGCTTATCAGCCATGTAGTGAACATTTGCTGAATTCTCACTATGTTGAGGTATTATGTGTGTGTGCATGCTCGTGAAAATACACACGTGCATTTGTGTGCATGTGAAGGCAAGAGGTCAACATGGATCCTGTGGTTTGAATGTGGGATATCCCCCATAGGTGCATGTGTTTGAACACTTGGTCCCCAGCTGGTGAAGCTCTTTGGGGACCTTTAGGACGGAGCCTTGCTAGAAAAAGAATGACTCAGGTGGTCTCTGAGGTTTCATAGCCTGACCCCACTGCCAGTTCTCTCTCTCTCTCTCTCTCTCTCTCTCTCTCTCTCTGTGTGTGTGTGTGTGTGTGTGTGTGTGTGTGTGTGTGTGTGTGTGTGTGTGTTTCTGAAGTACGTTGTGACAAAGTGGCCTCGTGTGCTTGTCAGGATGCCCACCACACCAGGATGGACCCTATCCTCTCAGGAATAATAAGTCACATAAATCCTTTCTCCCTTAAGTTGCTTTTGCCAGGGTATTGTGTCAAAGAAGTAGAAAACAACAACAAAAAAAGTGCATCAGGAATCTTCTTCAGTTATTCTCTGTGATGTTGACTCTGTCAAGTTGTCACAACCTAGAATCACCTGAGGGTCTCAATGAGGGATTGTCTACATTGACTTGGCCTGTGGGTATATCTGGGGGCAGGGGGTTGTCTTAATCAAGTTAATTGATGTATGAAAACCCAGCCCACTGGATGACACCATTCTCTAGGCAGGAGATTTTGAACTGCATGAGAGTGGATAAATCTAGCTGAATGCAAGCAGATATCTGAACTCATTTCCCTCTGTCCTTGACTGTGGATGTTCTGTGACTAGATTTTTATTTCAAGTCCCTGCCCCCACTTCCCTGCAATGGCAGTGTGTAGCCTGGAATTGTAGCCATCACCTTTCTCTCTCAAGTTGCCTTTTGTGACGCATTTTATCACAGAAACAGCAATGAAAGTAGGGCGCTCTCTCGTCTTATTTTTTGAGACACTATCTCTCACTCAACCTGGATTCAATTCTTCTAGGCTAGCTGACCCTCAAGCTTTATGGATCCACCTATCACTGTTTCCCCCATGCTGAGATGAGGAGCCTGTGCTACCATGCCCAGCTGTATGGGAGTACTGAGGGCAGGACTCAGGTCTTCGTGCTGGTGCAGCAGGCAATTCACCAACCCAGTATTGTCCCAGCCCTCGATTAGGCATGCTTTGCATTGGTCTCCTAATAATCATCACCATCTGGCAGAACAACTGAGACACTGGCTTAGGTTGGAAGAACGGAGTAGACGCAGATCTCAAAGCAGGAATTCAAGTGCAAATAGTGTATGGAGAGGTGCAAAAAAATCCAGGAGATGCTGGGGGACGGAAGGCAGTCGAGGAACACATTACGAAACTAGCTACTACTGTGGGTGACTTGCCTGAGCTTGTAGGGGACCTCTGGAAAAGCACACCATACACACGACTTGGAATCATCTCAGTCTAGGGTTAACACGGGAGCTGGGACACTGACAGCCCTTTGTGCCAGTCTTTAGCTGGCAACTGCCCCCAGGAAACTCTGGGCCTACGATGCACGCTGGTAAAGGAGGTTCTGGAGACCCAAGGGCAGGCCTCCTAAAGCTGAAGCTGGCCGTAGAAATGTAACCAGGACTAGATGAAAACAGTAAGAGCCTCCAAAGGTAGGTCTCGAAACCTCAGGGTCTCCTATAGACTCCAGAGGTCAGAAAACTTGCCTAAGATCATACAGCCATGGAGCGCAGAAACCAGGATTTGAACACTGCCAGCATCACTCCACAGCCCTCTCTACACTCCATCACAGGGCTGGTTCTATCAAGCATAGATAGCTCTTGCTGTGTTTGCCACTGTCATGGTGGCTACCATCCTCTGATTCCCCCTCTAAAGACTGAACCCCAAGTGGTTATTGTATCCATATTGTGTTGAAAAGAGGCAGACTGGGAATTGGGGCTCCTTTGTTCAATCCTGCTGGCCTGGGTCACTGCGCAGATCATGGCCCCCCTCAAGCAGCATCAAGATCCTTGTTTTGAAATGGATAATCTGGTCAGGAAGTTTTCACTGACCTTTGCTTCCCTCATATGTGGTGCCCTCTTGGCCCAGACAGTGGGTGGCTCTCCTGTCAGGGAGCTCCACCCCCTAGGAGAACAGGCTCCTGATTAACCAGGACTGATGGGAATTTATGTTCTCACAAAATCCTCCTCTTTGGGAACCAGAGAAGATTAAATTGCTCACAAGAGTAGGTAACAGATGGTCGGCTCCATCTTCTTTCAGACTGGGACCCCCCCAGAGAGAGTAATTGAGGGCACCCTGTCACATGAAGGGGACTCAGGGGCCAAGGAGGCTGAAGGATGGCCTGGAGTCCTCTCTTTGGCATGTAAGTCACTCTGATGTCTCCCCATTTCTCGGTGAAGTAGAAAATCAAATAACACCCAGAAGGAACCTCGGCAGTTTGTAAATAGGGCACCGGGTGCCTCCCGTCTCCGCATCTCACTTCATGCGCTTTGTTTTGGATGTACAAGTCCCCACCAAAACCAACTTGGAGACCTCCCATGAATCTGGCCTAGGAAACTGAACTTGGCCAATTTCTCAGGACCCTTGGACAGGTCTGGAAGCTGATGCGAATGCTGGCCCCCCTCCAAGGGCTCACTCGGACTCCTCATGGATGCTCTGTAGAGGAGAGAGCAAGGAGGCCAAAACCCCTGCTTCAGTCACATTCTCCCAACAATCATGTTGTCAGCACACACACAAAATCCCACTGCTTCTCAAATCTTCCTGTCTCTTCCCAACGAGTACATTTAGGCCCCTTAGTCAAATGCTTACCAGACTGCTAATAACTCCCTTTGGTGCCAAATTCCAAAGAGGCTTTTTGTTGTTGCTGTTGTTGAAGGGATATAAATTAGGATATTTTTTTAAAAAAAAAAAAAAAAACAAGTCAGGAAAACCTGGATTTTAATCCCTCTTCTGTACTGAAAAACTGTGTGTTCCTGAGCAAATCACTTATCTTTGCTGCTTTCTCTCTTGACCATTAAAATGTGGACGGAAGTCCCATCTTTAACACGGGACTGTTATTTTAAGGATTCCAAGCTCCAATACTGTAAGACAAGCAATAGAGAGCCTCAAAACCTGCACACACTTCCTTAACATTTGTCAGAACAGCTCACATTTGGACTGAAATGCTTTAAAGACTTTCTTGGAGAGAAAACCCACTGGAGATGGACTCACAAGGTGCAACTGAAATGCATCCAGCCCCTCTCTGTTCCCAGCCCCCCTCCACCGTGATGGTAGTCCCTCCATTTCTCCTTGGCCTCCCCCTCAACACCCGCAATAGGTGCTTATAGATAGGGTCAGATGATACCAGCCTCCCACATCACAGGAGGCTTCCTCCTGTAACATTTCCCAGCCAGGGTAGCAAGAGGGTTAGACTTCTGAAAGAATAAAAGGCCACCATCTTTAAGCCTTCCCCAAGCCTTGCCTTAGCTTGCTTTCTTCCTCAGCAGCTACAGCCTCATCTCACTTCCAGTTCAGCCGTACCCCGTTGGATCCCGGGATAGGAAAAGGCATTAGGAGGCAGTTGGTGAGAAGCAGAGTTAGCAATATGCATATCCCAGTTTTGACAGACAGACATAGCAAGGTAAAGGACAGCAGGGCTGTGGAAACTCCCTGTACCATCTCTGCAATCTGTAAGTAGTCATTCTAAAACAAAAGTTCTTTTCATTAAAAAAAATAAAGCAGCATATAAAACAGCATGGATTGTATGTAACACCTCATCAAATAAACAAATAATCATGTTTATGCTTCTAAAGAGAAATAACCAGCCTTTTTGTTGCTTACATGTAGTAACCATGGTTACTATCCTGTTGTTAAATAGTTGTTCATCTTAAATATCTCATATAATGTATTTACTTATTTGTTTGTTTGTTGCTCAAGGACCTCAGTCACATGCAGTGTGAGGTAGAAATTCTCACCTTTAGAGCTAAGAAAACAAGGACTCAGAGAAGTTAAGCCCCTCAGCAAAGAGCACCCAGGCCTTGATGTGAGACATAACCCAGATGCTCCAGGCCCCGAACTTTTTCTCTTAATTCTCTTGAGCAAAGGCAGCTAGGAATGTGTCTCTCTTCTACTCACACTTCATTGCTCAAAACAAGTCACCTGCTCCCATGAAGGAAAAGATGTGACACCAAAGGTTCTGCCCTTAGGATGAAGAAAACTACAAGCACCTGTAAGCAGGAAGAATGGCCCGTGAGCCTTGGAAGCGGGAAGAGGTTTTCTTAGATGATCAGAAACACATGGAAATGGAGGTTTGCGTGAGCGCACAAAACATGACATGCCATATAAATACATGATATGGGCATATTATGTAATTGTTCTAGCTTGCTCTGCTGCTGTGATAAACACTGAATAAACCAGGAAGGAAAAGCATCTGTTTGGCTCACACTGTGAAGTCCTTCATCAAGGGAAGCCAAGGCAGGAACTGAAGCAGAAGCCGTAGAAGAACACAGGTTATTGGGTTTGCTATCCATGGCTTACTCAATGACCTTTCTTTTACAACCCAGGAACACCTGTCCAGGATGACCCCAACGATAGTGGACTGTGTCCTCATCAATTAACAATTACGAACGTGCTCCTCAGGCCAATCTGATGAAGGCAATTCCTCAGCTGAGGCTCCCCCTCCCAGGTGTGTCAATTTAACAACTAAAGCTGTCACGATCACAATACTATCCATACTACAATATTCAGTGTTGTTGGTTGTACTCTTATTAACAAATAATCTACCTTAATACAGCCTAGCTCCACCACTTAGTTGTGTGAGATTCTAGCTTAACCCGGCACCCCAGGGAATACCTAGGATGTGGGGCACTCAGTTCTGACAAACCAGAAGAGTGGGTCTTCGGCCCTACCCTTGCAGGTCTTTTAGCCCTGTTCCTTACATTTATAATATGGAAGATAATAATCTACCCTGTTGTGAAGCTTAAATACATGTTATCATAAGTGCACAGTAAATTCATTAAAATCTAGACATATCAGTATTATCAGATCCCAAGAATTGGGATAGTATGAATATCAATATTCCTCCATTCCAAATGGAGTCCCTGAAGTCCCCATAGGTAGTGAGACACCACCACTCACCTGCCAGAGCCAGCTCTTTGGAGCTGCAAAATTTCAGGCAGAGTTCACTATACTGTAAGCTTCGGGTAGACATTAATCAAATCTGTATCCGAGGCTGCCAGACCATACAAAGTCACCTTTCAACAGAACTTTCATGAATGAACGAGTTGTTCAGTAAATGTGGCGTGCTTAAGAATACATAGTAACCGCCTTTGCTCAGATCAGCATTTCCCAAATGCCTTCCTTCAAGATGCATAATAGTCACAAAACACACAAGGGCTTCCTCTGAGAAATGAGCACACACCAGAACACTGGGTTAAACAATGGCAATCAATTTCTGGTTTTCCTTTGTCTTATCTTTGGATTTCGCTGAGCACAAGACCGTCACCAGGCTGGAGATCAAATGGCGAAGGAATGACAGCCAGGACTGTGTTTTGAATGCTTGATACCTGGATACACTTAGCAACAGGCATTTAGGGGACTTCGACTCGACACGGTATCATCTGAGGGAGGCTGGACTAGGCCCCTGAGCATGGGTCCTTGCTGCCTGGTCCATTGCCCTTCTCCTCTGAGCCTGCAGTGTTTTCTGTGGTTGCAGATGCTGTTGTTCACTGGCCACTCATAGAACTGCTAAGGAGGTGGCCTTCTCACTGAAACGCTGGCTCTCTGAGCTCTCGGGCTTTCACCTCCAAGGGAACAAACACATCATAAAAATGCTCTGACTTGCTTCCAAAAGCTCCTGTAGCATCACGAGCAGTTGAACCCTCTGCTCATAAACCCCATGATTCCTACTGAAGAGTAGCAGACAAATCTGGACATCCCAAGAGGATGTTGATGAGGGCAATCCTGCTCTCAGTTCATTGGCCAAAAGCAAAGCACTCTATGGTGAGGGGCCCAAACTCTCATCAGCTTCAGCAGCCTTCTTGGTCATTAATCACAAGTAATGACTGATCAGTCACCTAGCATCTACAGGGAAAGGAAAATCAAAGAAGGGGCTTGCTTAGCTGTCACAGATGCTGAAGAATAGCAGCAAGTAGTAGGGTGTTGGAATAGCGCCTGCTCCACTGGGGAAGACATAATGGCACCTTCCAAGACAAGTTCAAAATTGTTTTGAAATACAACAGCCAGTGATTGGGTGCAAAGTCATTTATCAAAATGAGAAACAGAGGAGTTTACCAACTCTTCAATCTTAGAAAGGACAGAAAGGTAAACTTTCTTGCAATGTGCCATTTTCCTCCTTACCCAGTCATGTGATGCCCAATGACTTTCTGTGCATGACAGGCCACATGTCCCCTGATGGAACAGTGGCTCTATTCCACACAGCCTCGGTATGTAGGAGGCTATGTGTGTCATTCGGTTTGTGTTCTGATCCCTGACTCAGAAACTGTCCCCATGATCAAATGACCCATCACTGCACAGGAACATATTAGTCCACTCTCCCTGTCAGTAGATCTTTATTGGGGGCTGATTATACGCTAGATATCCTGCTAGCCGCAAGAGACCCAAGGGTCAGCAAGGAACATGGAGTGTCTTCAAAGAGCTTCTGGAACACTTTCGAGTGTGAATAATGAAGTAAACTGGTAAGTCTCTTGAGAGAAATGAAGGAAAGGTATATGTACTAGTGGCAAGCGTATCACAGGACAATAGGAACAAGTATGGCTGTCAGGCAAGACTGCTGTCTGCATTGAGACCTGCAGATGAGCAGAAAGCCTCTCATTGGAACATTGAGAGACCCATTAGAACACACTGCATATGGATGTCTTTCCTTTAGCTGCAAGCTTAGCAAAACAAATCACGCAAAAGAAGGCAATCTTCTAAGATGATAAGGCCAAGGAGGCAGTTTCAAGGTGGGTGAATAGAACCATGCTATCCAGGACAGGATCTTTCAGTTTTCTGCCTTAATATCAGTCTCCTAGTGTGGGCTTTTCTTTTGGTGCCGTGGATGGCCACACCAGCTCCAGGTTCCAGAGACAGCCAATATTTGGAGGGAGAAAATGCTTCTCCCCTGATCCCTTTTCCATTGAAGAAATCCTTTCCTAATGCCTCCCATCAGACATCCCCCCTCTCATCTTATTGGCTGGAATCCTACGACATAACTACTCCTAACCAAGCATCAACAAGGTTAAAGGAACTCCCATGATCATCTTGGCCATGATTAACCCACTGGTGGCATCAACCCTTCTCCCCAGGACTTTGTGATTGCTGCTATCTGAACTAAAATGGGATTGATGGCAAGGTGAAAGACAGGAATTTTACAAAAAAAAATAATAATAATAACTGAAACCAGGGAGGCATATAACTTGTCTCATGTAATTTCAGTCTGGATCACAGGTGCTCTGAGCCCAAATTCAAACTCTTCCTCTGCCTGAAGTACAGAATGAGAGCTGTACCAAACCAGTGCCGGATTGGTGCGGCACCCAAGATGTCAGGCTGGTCCTTGTGCTGAGCTTGCTTACAAAGAAGTCCAATTATGGAAGGAGAAAAGAGGCTAGGGGCAAGAGGGCCCACATGCATTTTCAAGGAGGAAATTCTTGGACAGGAAACATAAACAGAAAAAAAATGACTGTAACTCAGGAACCTAATAGGGTCTCAGAAATGAGGCAAAACAGTCAGCTACTATAACTGATCCAGGAGGCCCTGCAAAGGGATTGGGTGAAACAATCTGCATTCCAGAGTTGCAAAATCAGATAGCCAATGGACTGTAGGCAAGAGGCGGTGGGACCGGGGTGGACCATGAGAGCGGTTCAGAGGTGAGCCATTCATATTTCCACAGCGTAGAAGGAAGTGGATGACAGAAAGAAGCAGTCGGAGGTAGAGGGACAAGAGCAGCACAGTAGGCAAAAAAGATTTTCCAAGGAATAGTGACCCAAAGTCTGTCACAAAATCACGTGGGATGCACCCATGTGTCAATCTATAAGCAAACAGTCAGAGAGGGTCTCTAAAGAACTAAGGAAATTCTTTGGGAGAACCAGAGCAATGCAAAAAGAAGAGGAAAACACAGCCGTGGGAGCTGTGTGCCATAATAAGAGGCAAGAGAAGATTGAAAGGTGAAGCTGAGGGCGGCTGTGTCCAGTATTCTGAAACAACAGTCCTGAGCTAGTGATTAACTAGCGCCTCATTAGTGCATGGTTGTCAGTTACTGGGAGGAATATCTTCACATAAGCTTACAGTGGCCTCTGTGTACGTGTGTGCAGAGTTACGACTCTTGCAGTCTTTTGTGTGGCTTGCCATCAGGCAGTCATGTAGAAGAACCCTACCTTTATAACTTCCTGGGTATTGTCACTTTCATTGGGGGCCTGGAGTTGGCACTGAGACTACACTTTTATTGTGACAAATCCCACATTTCTTTCACACATGCATGAATGAACAAATGAATAAGGAATGAATGAGTAGGGAAAGTCCAGATAAAGTGACTAACAGCTGGAATCTAAGAGAAACGGGGCAGACTGAAGGTTCTTATGGGTAAGTTGTAGGTCTCAAGCCCCAGTTCCTCTGGGCTCTGAGCTTCACCCATTTCCAGATGTGCCTACAAAGGTGCATACCTTTCTGGGTTTTATGAGGTGCGAGACCTCTGACCAGAATCCTTGGAGCAACACTTACATTTATTTGTTTGTTTGTTGATAGCGTGTGTGAGCATGTGTGCCTCCACACGCATGTGCACACACATGTGCATGTTTGTGTTTATATTGGTTTAGGTTTGAGAGCCTCCTTTTCAGGTGGTTCAGTTGGTCTGAGCCTCTCTAGGCAACTCGGCTGGTTTCTGCTTCTTGTAGTTTGCTTGGCTGATCTCTGCCTCTTCCAGGCTGTGCAGACTCAGCCTCTTTCAAGAATCTCAGCTGGTTTGAGCATCTTCCTTGTAGCTTGACTTGGGGCAGAAGAACTCTTAGTAGCCCTTACTACTCATATACTCTTGGAGAAGAAAGGGCCTGGTGAATTTGATCAGTTTCAGAGACTTCCTGAATGAACTTTGAGTTGTTTATTTCCTGACTTAAGGAGTATCCCTGCAGAATGGAATGTTTCACCATCCCTAAAATATCCTGTGGTTTTACCTCCTTTTTTACATGCTACATTTTAAAGATCGTGTCTATCAACAGAGAAGGGAATGGATAAGGAATAGGGGTTATATATGCTCACGGAAATTTTTAGTCACAGAGAAGAATGAAGTTATGCTGTTTGTAAGAAAATGGAAGCAACTGGTAGCCGCCACATTGAGTTAAGTGACTCTCAGAAAGAGAAATATTGCATGATTATTTTATTTATGGTTCTCAGAATTTACACAGATACATAAAATCATGCATGTAAGTATCACATGAAAGTAGAACCAAAATTACCTAGGGGGATAAAGAGGACTAACAGTAGGAGAAGAGACATGAAAAGAGAATAGAAGGTGGAAGGAAATTAGCTCAACATACAATATTTACTTAAAAAAATCTCTAAAAATTTCTAAATGTCACATTTTCCCTCATATGCAGTGGGAATAAGGAAGAAAAAAATAAAGCCTAAAAATCTTATAAAGAAAGCCATTTTTGAATAATAATAGACATGTTCTGAACACCCACAGGTGCCTGGAGGAGGGGCTGACCCAGACTCAAAGTTCACCTTGAATAAGAGGTGGGGCAACTGCATAGAACAGCTTTGGAAACAGATGGAGGGGCTGCCTGAAGATGGCGACGTGAACCTGGGAAAGGCACGCAAGGACGGCAGAGAGGAGGCTGGCGTCTAGGCCACAGCTTCACATTTTGAAGGTGCCTCATCTTTACCATGTCCTGGTGGGAAGCTCTGTTACAGGCTGCTCCTAAATCCTACATTTCTGAACCCTCAGAATAAAACAATTCCTCTTACCCACTTTGTGTAGTAAGGGGCTTTCCTCCCTTCTGAGAACCAGATGTATGTTGTCACGTAAGTGAAGCCTGTGGGCTGCTTCTGCCAGGGGCTGTGGCAAATGCAACCTCTCCCACCTACCATAGAACTCAAGTAATCCTTCCACTCCCACCTTGAAAACAGAGCTTACAGCCTCCCCTGTGCCCCCCCTCCAGTCACACTGAAGCAATGACCTGACCCATGGTCCTGAATCACACTTGGATACCCCCTATTACCCTTTCACTAAAACAATTTCCTTGGAGGGATGGTGTCCTTCCAACATGATTCCTCACTCCTTAGTGCTCTTTCAAGAAGTGTGTGCTTCTGAACTCCATCAGCAGCTGCTCTGAGAAAACAAGCATTTCACAGAGGAAAGAAATTAAGAATGCCTGTGAGGGTAATTTGGGGGTGGAGGGGTAGTACAATCAAGATAGCATACAGTAAAAACCAGAGTGGTTTGGGGCAATGGAATATCATACTACTGTGAAGTCCAGAAATAAGGAATACCAGCTACTATACCCACCAAAGGGTAGTGAGTTGTGGTGGTCATATGCCAACATCCTTCACCATTAATTGAAGTTCATTTGGGTATAGGGCTTAGTTCCCTAGGACTACTGGTCTACCTTAGTTCCCCTAGGTCTATTGGTCTATCCCAGACAGACAAACAGTGCTATCATAGTAAGAGAACTTTATAGAAATGAGTATGCAGATTTAGTTGGTAGACGTGGCACAACTGAAAATAAAATCAGGATGAGGAGGAGAAGGGCATGAGGAAACATGGCTGAGCAAACTTCTATGAATTCTGCTCAGTTCACTTGAGATCTTTAGGAACTGGCTACTCATCTCTTGTATCTGCAAGTGATATACAAGAAGGAATTAACAAATGCTATTGTACTGAATTCTTCCTAAGTATTCTGGGTTTCTCAGACTGGTTACTTCAGTGCCTTTTCCTAAATAACAAAAAGCCAAAAATATATCCCTTAATTTGATATCTGCCACCCACTGGGAAACTGGTTCTAAAACTGTGGTTGAATAATTAGGGTATCTCTTTCTCCTTTTTTTTTCTCCTTCAAGATACCAACACCCCTCACACAGCTGTGAGGTCAAAGTAGAAGAATAGTATTGTTATAGTTAATATTTTCATCTTGACAGGATCGAGAATCACCTGGAGACAAACCTCCAGGGGTGTCTGTGAGGATGTTTCTAGACGGGGCTCACTGAGGTGGGGAGACACCTTAAATACAGGGGCAGCATTCCATAGGCTTGAGCCATGGATTAAATAGAAAGAAGAGAGTGTGCTGAGTGCCGGGATTCATCATCCTCTGCTTGAGCGCAATATGAGTGGGCATCTCATGCTCCCAGCACCATGCTTTTCCTACCATGATGGGCAGTACCTTCAAACTGGGAGTCAAAGTAAGCCTGTCTTTCTTTCCATCACATTTGTGAGGTATTTTGTCACAGAAAGGAGAAAGGAAATTAAGATAGGAAATTGGTACCAAGAAGTAAGACTGTGGTTGTAATCAACCTGACCGTGTGAGTCTTACATCTTTGGAACTGGTTCAGGAGATGTGGAAGAGTTTGGTACTTTGGTCTAGAAAAGCCCAGCATACTGTAAGTAGTGCTTAATGGACCACTCTGGTGGGAATCTGGAAGATCAGAATGCCTAGAGAAATATAGACACAGGGGACCCATTTGGTGGGGTTTCAGAGGGGAAGAAGGACTCTATTGGGAACTGGGCCATTATACACCAGCATAGAACCTGGCTGCATTCTGCCTATATCCTAAGAACTTGAATGAGGCTGGGTTTAACAGTAATGAACAGATTTGATTGACAGAGGAACTCTCAAGATAGCTAGTACTTAGACTGTCTTGGTTAGTCTTCACTGTTATCAGTGAGAGAACAAACACCAAAAGGATATTTAAAATGTGCCATTTACCTGCATCAGAGGGCATTTTAAAGTTGCAAAGTAAGTGCTAAAGCAGCTATGATTATTAAAGAGTTTAACACTGTTAAAGATAAACCTGTACCCCATGTTAGAAAGTGTTCTGAAGGCAAGAGCCCACCCATCAGGAGCCCTAGGAAATTAAGAGATGGTCATGAGCCTATAGGGACGATGGTGGAAGGTTATGACTTAAAAGTGATATGTTTGGGTGGAAAGTTGACAAGAGGTGGGCTTGTGATAGTTAATACTGATCAGCATTTGATAGGCTCTAGGGTCTCCTAGGACAGAATCATCCTCTGGGCATGTCTATGAGAGAGTTTCTAGACTGCGTGAATGAAGGTGGGAAATCTACACTAAATATGGGTGGTGGTACTGTTCCATGAACTTGTAAACCAGACAAAAAGGAGAACATGACCTGAGCATCAGCAGTCATCTCTCTGCTTTCTGATTGTAGGGGCAATGTGACCAGCTGCCTCACGGTCCTGGTACTTTAGGTTCCAAAGGATAGAGAGTAGAACCCAGGTGGAGGACAAGGGTGATTAATGACCCCCAAGGTGCAGTTAGATAGAAAACTAACTTTGCTGTTTGGTAGCATTGTATGATGACTGTGGTTACAGCAACCATGATGCGATGTAACCTCCAACTGTCAGTCAACATAAACCCTTTTTGGACTGGAGAGATGGTTTGGTGTGCAAAGTGCTAGCCATGTGTCTTGGTAGGGTTTCTATTGCTATGAGGAAACACCATGACTATGACAACTCTTGTAAAGGAAAATATTTCACTGTGGTGGCTCTCTTACAGTTCAGAGGTTCAGTCCATTGTCATCATGGTGGGACATGACAATATGCAAGCAGACACGGTGCTGGAGAGGTAGCTGAGAGTTCTACCTCTTGCAGGCAACAGAAAGTGAACTGTCTCACTGGGCATGGCTTGAGCATATATGAGACCTCAAAGCCCACCTCCACAGTGACACACTTCCCCTCAACAAGGCCACACTACTCCAACAATGCCACACCTCCCCATTGGTGCCACTCCTTTGGGGGGGCCGAACCTCATACCATGTAAACATGAAGACCTGAATCTAAATCTCCAGAGCCCACATAAAGCTAGGTGCAGCAATCCTACTGCAAGATGGGCGATAAAGAGAGAAGAACCCCCAAAAGCTCCCCAGTCAGACAGACTGGAGTACACAGTGGTAAACAACAAAAAGACCCTGTCTCTAACAAGGAGGAAGGCAAGGAACAACATCTGAGGTCCTCTGACTACCACATGTTCACTAACACACACACACACAAAAAAAAAACCTTCATAGTGTTGTTTTTGTTGGGTATTTCATGATAGCAATGAGAAAAATAATGAACACAATCCCCAAAATGGCGAGCCTTCAATAGTCATATAGTCATGGGCACACACACTGTGGTGGTTTGAATAGCAATGGCCCCCACAGACTCATGTGTTTGAAAACTTCGTCCATAGGAACTGGCACTATTAGGAGGTGTGGCCTTACTGGAGTAGGTTTGGCTTTGTTGAGTGTGTCATTAGGAAGTAGGTTTTGAGGTCTCAGAAGCTCAAGCCAGTTCTCTGCCTGTTGCCTGTGGATCCAGATGTAGAACCCTCAGTTTCTCCCAGCACCATGTCTGCCTGTGTGCTGCCATGTCCCACCTTGATGATGATGGGCTAAACCTTTGAAAATGTAAGCCAATCCCAATTAAATGTGTTCCTTGATAAGAGTGGCCGTGGTCACGGTGTCTCTTCAAAGCAGCAAAACCCTAACTAAGAAATACACAGTGTGATCCAGACACTGCCTCTGTGGCCTTCGCCAAGGGACTGGGGGCAGGTTAAACGACTGGTGTCTTAATTTGATCATTTATAAGGAGAACCCACTATCTTACTGAGCTTTCTGGAGCTGAAATTACTGTGCTGAGAACCTCTGGCTCAGACTTTTCCCTCTTCCTATTCATACAGGGTGATGCTGTTACAGGGTCAGATACAGAGAATGGCCAGTTCCAAAGGGGTCTGGGGTCTTGGGATAGGAGGGGGCTACAGCTCTGAGGAGTTAGGAAACCTGTTCGATGCAACTGGGGGACATTATGTGAAGTGCATTCATGTAGGGACAGATGAACTTTGCATGTTCTCTCTTCAATACAAAACCAAAATTGGATCTCATTGAAGCAAGTGGTAGAAAGTAGAACCCAGGGAGGGAGGTGGAGGACGAGGGTGGTTAGTGACCACGAGGAGCAGTTACCGGAAGCTAACTTCACTGTTCTGTAGTGCCGCAGGATGGCTGCGGTTAACAGCAATTCATTCGTATTTCAGAAGATCTACTAGCGATCTGCCGTGTTCCTGACAAAAGCAAGGGATGTGCCACTTACCCTGATCTGGTCACTCACTACACATTGCATCTATGTATTGAAATTCCATCTTATACCCTGTAGATTTACACAATTACTGTGTCAATTAAAAACTTAAAACACATTTTTAAAACATTATTCATGATCACACAGCTAGTAGCTGCATCTGCTGGGATTAGAACTCTGGCTATAGGGCCTACATGCATACACATAATCACTGTTTCCATGCCTCAACTATGGAGAAGGGTGTGGCACATTGTATACTGGAGGTGGAAAAGTGACACAGTAGAGTCTACCAAAAAGAAAATCTGGATAGTGATAATGATGGTCAAAGCAAAGTGGGCATGGGTAGGAGTGGGGTGGGGAGAGACCACCATGGAGACCACCATGGAGGGATGGGCAGGTGGGGAACATTTGAAAAGGTGGGGGGACAATAAGGATTCATAAGGCTTTGTGCTTTTCAAGTCTAGGGCCATTTTCAACCTGTGTAACTTACACCCAAAGCCAAACTAGAAGGCAGATGGTGACAAAAATCATCTTTCGAATATTCAACAATGACCAATGAGACAGCTCAGCAGACTAAGGCATTTGTCACCAAACCTGGTAACCTGACTTCAGTCCTTGGCTCCCACATCTTAGAAGGAAAGAGTTAACTCATATAACTTGCCCTCTGACCTAAATACACCACACACACACACACACACACACACACACACACACACACACACACACACACACACACACATTTTTAATATTTCTTATATCCATTGGGTCGCCCCACACTGAACAGGCTCTGTGGTGTATGATCAGCCTCTCTCCCTGCACTGAGGCCTTACCGTGATGCAAAAGCAAATGAGAAGCTCAGATCTCAGACGCCACTGCAGACAAAAAGCCAGTACTTTAGGGGTTACCTGTGGGAACAGGGGTTCTTTGAAAAGCACCCCTTATCATTGTCACTGCTCAAGCCCTGGAATTCGTTATCTCTTGTCATCTTCACAGCACCCATTGGGGATATATTACTGTTGTCTCAGAGAGGCTGAATGACAGATCAGAGGCAGCAGAGCCATAGGCCAGGGAGAGGACTCAGGAGTTTTGCCACTAAGCCTGACACCAGAGTTCAGCCCCTAGGACCCACATGGTGGAAGGAAAACACCAGCTCCTGCAAGTTGTCCTCTGAACTCTGTTTGCATACTGTGGCTGTGTGAGCATGTAGGTGCATGTGTGCACACACATGATTGCATACACACACACGCATGCACACACGCACATACACACACATGTGCTAAATAAATAAATGCTGTTTCTAAGGAAGGAGCAGAACCATGGCGACAATTTAAGTGACTGTGAAATCCTCTCTCAGCTACAAGGCAAGTATGGAGCTTAAAGGGAGGTCTTAAAGCTTGCTGCCCAGTTCTTTTCCCTTTCACAGGAAAGAATATGGAGGGCCTGTGGCCGGAAATGAATTGGCAGGGCCAACACTGGCAGCATTAGAGTTCAGACTTAGTGGAATTCACTGCTCACAGCCAGGTTGCATTTGTCGTAGACTGGAATATTGATCCAGAGAAGTGCAGAAAGCCATGGCGAGGCAAACGGTGCCCCCCTCTCCTCAGACTAGAAAGACAGGTGCTGTGTTAGGAGTGGCAGTGAGGAGAGGAGCTCTAGAGGGTCACCCCCACCCACCACCTCTTCATCCCTGCACAGTTGCCGGGGCTCAGTGACAACCGAACCCCTTATTAAACCTTCTGCGCTATCTCTCCTCCTGCCCTCGCTGAACTTACACAGCTCATGTTGTAGGGATTAGGGGAAAAAGTCCCTCCACCCTGAGGCATAACAATAACAACATGGAAGCCAAGGGGAAAGTAGTCATCTGCTGCCTTGAAAAATAACGAAGGTGACATTTAAGAAGCTTCTCTGGCCTCCCTGTCACTGAGCCTCATCATTAATTTAACTGTCTCTGTTACTCACTTTCTAGTTAGTCTTGGAGGGTGGAGGACGCATCTTGTCTTCTGTGGCCCATTAAAGATTAGGGGTACTCTTTGTGTCCATCCCTTGGTCCCCTGAAATCTAGTCTCTGTCCAATTCCTAGGGCTCAAATGACATTTCTGCAGAGGCGTATAATTGGCTGCTGCTGGAAGGGGCTGGAGGGGGTAGGAGGGAGGCGGGAAGGGTCCTCTCAGATCAATACACTGCCTCGCAGACAGAAGCGGTGTACTAGGTGCCCAAGATGGACCACTTTGCTCTTTTGTATGCTCCTCATTGCAGGTGCCCCTCTGTGCCTGACACTGGGCTAAGTGCTGTCTGGGCTCTGCTGTGACAAGCAGATAAGGTCCCGGCGTCCCTAGAGACTACAGTCTTCAGTTGCCCTCTCTCCAATCTAATAGCACTAGCTTCACGTGGCTTCTTGAATTTAAACTTATCTTGAATACAATAAAAATTTAAGGTCATCATTTGTACTGGCCACATTTCAAGCACTCCAGTTAAACACGCCCTCTATGAATAGCAGCTTCTGTACTAAGTAAACAGGAAATGTTTTCTTAGTCCCACAGAGCTCCTTCCAAGAGCACTGGTCTAATCAGGCAGGCATATTTTCTATATGAGCTCCTCTGTTCCTCATAGAGACTCTGGGCTGTGTTTCCCCCCAGTTAGAGAAAACAGTGGTCAGCTGGTCGGTGTGGAGACAGAATTTGAAGCCGGGTTTGTCCCAGCCCCAGATCTGTCGGTGAAAGATCCCACAATCAAATGCATGGGTAGCGGTGAGGTTGTAAGCAGTGTTCACATCCAAGCTGAACAATGAGTGCAGGGCCAGTCGCCAACCTCTCTGAGCCTCTTTTCCTCGTTCCATGAGAAAACAGAGTCATTTCATATTATTATAGGTGAGTGATAAGACCACACCTGAGCATATCATTCCTGGAATGCAGCAGAAATCCTGTGTCTGCTGGTAGTTTAAATAAAGAAGCTGAGCTCAAAACAAAAAAAAAGAAACAGCAGCACACAGGGACCAGACACAGGAGCTGAATCCTGGAATCATTTGTTTTGAAAATTCAGCCACGTGGTGGTGGTGCATGCCTTTAATCCCACTACTCTGGAGGCAGAAACAGGCAGATAATAGGTTTGAATCCAGCCTGGTCTACAGAGCAAGTTCCAGGACAGCATGGGCTGTGAAGAGAAATCCTGTCTCGAAAAAACAAAAAATAAAAGAAAATTCAAGAAAGCAAAAATTTAAAGTCAAAGAGTGGGCTTGAGATTTTGAACACTATTGTTGCATAACAAAATAACTAAAACAAAAATATTATCCCAGTTTCCATGGGTGAGAAATGAGAAATCGAGGAGCTGCTTAGCTGTGTGGCTCTGGTCAGGGCCTCACGCCAGTTTAGAGTCAAGCCTTTCTCTGCAGCTGCATGATCTGCGGGCTTGGCCCCATCAAGTCAGGGGTTGGTAACAAGGAAATAGCTATGAGACTCTTGGCTGGAGGTTGAGTTCCTCTCCCAAGGCTCCTAGAGAATTCTTAAGACATGCTATCCACCTTCTCCAGGGAGAAAGAAGGGATGGTGGTGGCATCACGCCATCTTTACACAATCTAACCTCACAAAAATATTCTATCCCTTCTGCTGTTTACTAGAGTGGTATTCATCCATTCATTCACAGCCATTCCTTCTACTCATTAAAAGAAATTCTCTAATCTTTGAGCCCTGCCCTATACAGGATTAAGAATACAGTGGGGGAGCTGAGCCCTGGTCCTCTGCTCAGTGGCAAAGAGTACTTCCTGTGCTTGCAGAGGACCAGAGCTCAGCTTCCAGCACTGGTGAGCGTCAGCTCTCACAAGTGCCTGTAATTCTAGCTCCAAGGTAACTGATGCCCTCTTCTGGCTTCCATGGGCACCTGAACATACATAGCATACACACACACACACACACACACACAGAAGAAAAAATTAAAAATAAAACAAAATTTGAAACAAAACAGAACCACTACAGAAATGGCAACATAACTATGTGAGGTAAAAACATATATATTTAGCTTAATTTAGGCATTCCACATATGTGCATGATTCACAACATCATGCAGTGCTTGCGAGACATCATTTCGCAATTAAAAAATAAGGCTTAAAATGAATATAATCTAAAAAAGAAGAAATTCACTATGCTGACATTCAATGGAGAGAAGAGTTAAGGCCTGCGCCTTTAAAGGAGAACCATTGAAGAACTGGTGAACATGTGTTAAAATGACAACGTGAATGGGTGGAGGGTCCAGGGCTCCCCTGAGCATTGATCTGTCCATCTGTGGA
Source organism: Ondatra zibethicus (assembly GCA_004026605.1). Lineage (NCBI taxonomy): Eukaryota > Metazoa > Chordata > Mammalia > Rodentia > Cricetidae > Ondatra > Ondatra zibethicus. The sequence goes on along the minus strand of PVIU01001470.1, from coordinate 30,583 downwards.
TAACTCAGAGTTGAAGACACAAAGGCCAAGCCTATAAATGCTAATTCATCACCCTTGGGTCCCACTCAGAGGACAGCAAGAGGACTGCTCCTGTATGGAAATGTGGCACCATTACAGTATATCCACACATTGTGGGGGACAGGAGAGAGGGCACAATATAATAAGATATGGAGCAGGGTACACACATCCTTTCTCCCAATTCGGATGTTGCCTTTGGAGAGGGAAGAAACAGAAACATTTCTCCTTAGAAACATTTCCAAGTTTATATGCTGTATTTCTATCCAGAACATCTGCTGTAATTCCTATCTCCTTCCCTTCACTTGACACCAGGTTGAATAGGAGAGAAGGGAATGGAAAGAGGAGAGGGAGTAGAAAAAAACAAAAAGGAGGAAAGGAGGGAGGGGTGGAGAGAAAATGGGAGAGAGCAGGAAGGAGGGAAGGAGGGAGGAAGGAAGGAAGGAAGGAAGGAAGGAAGGAAGGAAGGAAGGAAGGAAGGAAAGAAGAAAGAAAGGAAGGAAGGAAGGAAAGAAGAAAGAAAGGAAGGAAGGAAGGAAGGAAGGAAGGAAGGAAGGAAGGAAGGAAGGAAGGAAGGAAGGAAGGGAAAGAGAGATCCTTACTGAGCACTTACCAGGCCATCTAAATCACTCCCAGCAACTCTCTTATCAGGGATCAAATCCCATTATTGGAAATAGGGAGATCTCCACATACCTAAGTAGCTGTCCGTAGTTCTGAAGAATTCCGGGATCCGAAATGAGATTGACTTTCTCAAACAATATTTATAATGATTCATGGGTGCTCCAGAGGTGGAGGGGCATGCTGGCCTTCCTATGTGCATTTTAAAATTTAATAAAAAGAATATTAAAAAGCTTAATATGGAGGTGCATGGCTGTAATTCCAACACTCAGAAGGCAGAGGCTGAAGTGAGTATATCTGTAAGTTCAAGGTCAGCATAGTCTACATAGGTAGCTCCATTTGAGTCGGGGCTAACTATCAAGACCCTGTATTAGGCAAACAAACAAAGGGATATTAATGTTACTGCAGCAAGATTAATAAAAATCCCAGAGACAGACGTTGAGATTCAACTTGAAGGTCAGAAAAGCAAAACATCCAGCCACTGGCCCTTACCTCTACCTCAGTCTGAAATGGCGATCCTGCCTCTAGGAATCCTCAGAATGAGACTGTGTCTGAGAGCTGTCTGCTCCTGTTACATAGTCCTCTCTAGGGATGGGATTAAAGGCGTGCACCACTACCGCCCGGTTTCTACAGCAAACTAGTGTAGCTACTGGGATTAAAAATGTGTGTCACCACTGCCTGGGCTGTAAGGCTGGCCAGTGGGGCTGTTTTACTCCCTATCTTCTGACAAGCTTTATTTATTAAAATACAAATGAAATGTCACTACAGTTTACCAAGACACAATGTGCATGAAGTCACTGCTTACCCTACCTGGTGTTGTCACCTACTCTCTGTGAGCGAGCTGAGAAAAGTGTAAGACCCCACAGTGTCCAAGGGTTATCCTTGGAGTCCTCCCTAAGCTTTTGGCTTTCACCACTTCCTGGCAGTGTTTGGTAATCAGTGTGTGCACAGGAAGGTGCAGTCGTGTTGTACCACCAGAACATGAGTGTCGAGAAGCTATGATGAAACTCTTCTGTAAACCCATAGAGTTGCATTTGGCTGCTTTCAGAGGGGTCAATCTGAACTGAAACTGAGATAGGTAGATATTGCTTTAAAAGTAATTCACAACTTTCTGACTCTTTCTTTAGTGGTGAAATTATTGATGAACTCTTAGAGATAAGGGAATAATTAAACTCAGTTTCTACTATAAACTTAATTTTGGATTAGACCTTTGAATAACTATGTCAGAAAGTAAACTAAGATTTTTCAATGGTATTTTAGTGTAATCAAGCACTGTCTCATTAATAAATTAATTTAAATTTTTATTCTTTATCTCTGATCATTCTTAAGATCTTCATTTGTGTATGTTTTGAACATGAAATGTTAATGTAAAAATAATGGTGCAATTTGTAATAATAGAAACATGTACACACCAATCCTAGAATCTGAAAATGTCTATCCACTGTAGAAGCATACAATCAAAGACCAGTGCCGGAAGCGCTGTTGTTGCTATTAGGCTTCGATCTTGTGCTCACTCTCCTAGCGCAATCCTAGCAACATAAAGAAAGGCAGGGGTGACAATGGAGGCACCCAGAGGTAGAAGCTCCAGAGAGTCAGAGCTGTGGCTACTCAGTGACTGCCAAGGGGAGAGCAGGAGAGCCAGCTCTTATGGACCTTCATGTAACCACAGTGTCCAAGGAAAAGCCGAAGCCATCCTCAGTTGAACTGCCAACAGCTGAAAATCAGAAAGCTGTGTATCCAGCATGCAGAGCGTGCATCGCAATGAGCAATGGTTCAGGCATTCTAGAGAAAACCAGCAAAGGCGTTGACCTCTCCGTGCCTGAGTTATTCCAAAAGGCTTCTGGTTTTTCCTGTTTTTATCTTCTGTCTTGATAAGAAATGTGCTGATGTTCACCCTGTCTCAAGGCAAATAGAACGCTGACATATAGTTCACAGTTCATGCAACCGGTTTCATCTTCTTCCGTTGGCTCTGTCGCACTCTGAACCATCGCTCCTCATTTAGAGGAGCTGTGTAGCATCTCCGGTTGGGTTGCGGGGCACTCAGTCAGACTTTTTCCATCTTTCACTGCAGGCCAGCAAATTAAGGAAGGGGTGTTGTGACTTACCCGAGAGATTAATGGCAGGGCCAGGATCTGGATGCAGATCTATCTGGAAGACCTGAAAGAATCTCCAGCCTGGATACCCAGCACCTGGGCATCTCAACCCATGGAGGTTTTTGGAGACTTCCTTCAAGAGTCAATTGTAGATGAAAATCATGTATGTAATGTGCTCACTAATGGTTGGAATATAGGGAGCCAACAGGAAAGCTTGGGAGCCCTTCAGACCTGGGCTATTAGAGCTGTGGTTTCTCCTCTCAACTCCCGGCTTACCGTTATGTGTGTCCATATGCCTAAGCTGTAAGAGACCGAGCATGGCCAAAACAATATGATACTCTGGTATGGCAACACTGGTCCATGACACCTCCCACCTGAAACCCCCACGCTCTCTCACCCTCCGTGACTAGACCTAACTGGGCACAGCAGTTTTGCATTTGTGTGTGATGATGGACATACATGATGAGAGGAACCTGAAAGACAGTAGGCAGCCTCTGAGGAATGCTTATTTAAGGCATTACACAGCACGCTGGGGAGATGGCCCAGTGGTGATGAGCTTGCTGAGCAAGCATGGGGGACCCAAGTTTGGATCCCAGCCCCTACATAAACAGGTGCGAATGGCAACCAGACCTGTTAGCCAAGCATTGGCTCACGGAGACTGGAGGCTCTTGGGGCCTTAACCAGCCTGCCAATCTAGCAGAATTGGCAAGGTCTGGTTTAGTGAGAGATCCTATTTCAAAAGGGAGAAAACTAGAGGAACATGACTTCTGCACATCTTCAGGCATACATGTACACACACGCACACACACATACACACACACACACACACATACATACCAGCTACATACAAAAAGAAAATCAGGAAAATAGATTTTGCACCACAAGGGAAACTTGTATTATCTGGAAAATAATATGGAAGATCCTGCTTTAGATTTTCACTCAGAAGAGAAGTATCTTCTCCTCCAACCTTCAGTTTCATAGAGCATACAACACCCAGAGAGCTTACTAAGTGCATAGCCTCAGCCTGTTAACTTGGCCTGATGTTTTACAGATTCCTCTTCTGAAAAATACATACACCTCCCTGTGTCGTGGTAGGATCTAAAGTACCAAAGCTCACAACCCATTGTGGACAGAGCCTGTAGGAGACAGTGGCAGCCACTGTGAGCTCAGCTCCTTCTTTGGTCGAATGGGGCCAGTCCACACAGTGCCTGTCCCAAGGGATGTTTGTGACATGCCAGTGAAATGGAGTGAAAGGGTTCATAAGTTACGCCATGCTCTAAAGATGGGAACACGCTGTAATTTTCAGTCTTCCTGACTCACATATGAAACACATCTAAGAAGAGTGTATTCCAGCTGAGAAATTAAAAGCATTGTTCCTTCAGAGCCAGGCTTCGTCCCTGTGCAGATCAATGCTGCCCAGGTGGGGAGAGAGCGAGATTTAATTACCTTGAGCCTTAGTGCCTTCCCTGCTGAGAGCTGAGAGTTCCTGAGGAGAGGAGGGGCTGAGCTGGGAAGTGACAGGCAGCTCTGTCCACAGGCAGGCACCTGGGGAAGCCTAAACCACAGGCTCTGTCACCTTTGTAGGGTCAGACAACTTGACAAAGAAAGAGCTGTCCCTGAGGAGAACGTGTGATCTTGTGTCTCCGAAAGGCCAAAATTCTATTTGTGTGTGACATCCTGGGTAGAAAGAGGCTAACATTATCCTGGCCTGCATGACCATGAGTCTCACATGACACACACTGCTGTGTCTGCATATGTGGGCTTGCATACTCCATAGGATACATGTGCCCGCAAGCTTAGTATCACACACACAGGCCCTATGCACACTTGATAGTCATGTGTGCATGTATCTATGGGTCTGTGGTATAGGAGGTTCTTCTGTCTATGTGTTGCTTTCATTGGTTGAATAAAGAAACTGCCTTGGCCTTTTGATAGGGCAGCACTTAGGTAGGTGGAGTAGACAGAACTGAATGCTGGGAAGAAGGGCAGATGGAGAGCCGCCATGGAGCTGCCAGAGACAGACGTGCTGAATCTTTCCCAGAAAGCCACGACCTCGTGGTAACATACAGATTATTAGAAATGGGTTAAATCAAGATGTAAAAGTTAGCCAATAAGAGGCTAAAACTAATGGGCCAGGCAGTGTTTAAATAAATACAGTTTCTATGTGATTATTTTGGGGGTTAAGCTAGCCGGGCAAGACAGAACAAGGGGCCCCGCTCTCCCTACAACAGGTCTGAACACATGCTGCATGCAAAATGCAAATTGTTGGATTTAAAGGCTGTGTCTGCTTAACTATACCAGTTTGCATGCTTAGACTTGGTGCCTTGCCCATGAATCTGTGAATGGCCATGTGGTCCCAATGGGGGAAATCCACGGCTTTCCAGATCCATGAGGGTCTGTGCACATAATTGTTATATGTGTCAGTATTGATCAGAAGCCTGAGACTGGAAAGGCAGGGGGATTGCCTTCTAGAAGCATCTGTGGACTGAGTCTCAGATATCAAAGATGAGTAGAGCAGAGCTAGGAAAAGATGGAAAGGCAAGTGGTCCCTGCACTGAGAGAGAGCGGGCAAGGATCACATACTAAAGTTAGGAGGTGCCCAGCCTGAGCTCGAGGAGGGAATTGGAGGGCAGGGAAGAGCACAGCACACAAACAAGAAAGCAGAGCTTTCTGACCAACAAGTCTACAACTGTCCAAGAGTCCCAGGCAGGAAGCTCACCACCACCCCCAGATGTCTTCCTGAAGCTGCCCACCAGCTACAACATGGCGTGCATAGGAGATGACAGTGTGTGTGCCACCAATGCAAACACAACAGTGTGCATTTACATAGACCTTTCCCATGGTTGGATTGTGAAGTGCCTGGATCTCAAAGGCATAGCTTTTATTTGGAATTTAGACAGTGCTTGATATATGTATAAGGTGACACGGTATCACTGGGTCGTTGTAGAAATTAAAGGGAAATGTAAAAGAAGTCATCTAGTAAACTATCAATTACCAAGCAGACTTAATAGATGTGCGCATGCCAGGTAGGCTCCATGAGGAGGTGACACCTGACCCACATGATAGCAAGGTTGCCCTAAGCCCAGAGAGGACGTGGTGCTCCTGAGTTGTATGAGGCAGCCCTTTTTCATGCACGTGGCAGTGCCCGAACACCCAGCTCCTTTGAATCTCTGAATGTGGGGACAGAGGGCAGCTTAGAGGAATAGAAATCCAACCTCTAACTTCCCTAAGGCAGAAACAACCTCTGTAAGGCACACCCACAGCCCTGGCCGAAACTTGTGGAGGGAACAGGAAAACGTGCGAAGCCAATCATTTATGTGGCACTTAAGCAGAGATAATCCACAGAGCTGCTGTTGGCCAGCCAAGAACCTGTGTCAGATGCAAAATGAACCCCCTTCTGGGTAGGTACAGAGCAATGTTGCCCACTCTGGTGGGCTGTTGGAAACACTGTATGAATTCAAATTAACCCATCACCTGCTGCGTGCAAGCCCAGTCCTGAGCATGAAGCTCAGCGTGCTGCACACCAGCCTAGCTGCAGCTCCACTCACCTCTCAGGTGGCTACCCTGCATGACTCCGTAGAATGGCCCTTCCCAGTGCAGGAGCCAGCCCTCAGCCAGGTACTGTAAAGGCAACAGTCAACAGGACTTTGTGCCCACTCCTGCAGAAACTCCGTCTTTTCGAAGCAATGACAACCACCACAAAGAAAAGTCACACAACAAACAAATCATTATAAAATATTCTGTGGGAAACGAGGAACCCTAAACCTAGTCTCACAGTCAAAGCCAATTGCAAAAAGATTGGCGAAGAACCAAGGCTGCTCTTGGTGTCCTAAGTATGTGTAGCAAACCACAGGGGTAAGGATAAAGACTGTCTTACTTGGGTTTTCTATTGCTGTGATAAACACCATGACCAAAGGCAACTTGGGGAGGAAGGGACTTATTTCATTGTGTAAGTCCAGGAAAGACAGGACAGAAACTCAAGGCAGGGACTGTGAAGCAAAAGCCATGGAGGAATGCTGCTCACTGGCTTGCTCCCTCTGGCTTATGCATCTTGCTTTCTTTTAGCCTCCTGGACCACCAACCCAGGTGGGGGGGGCACTGCTCACAGTGACCCAGGACTCCTCAACATCCATCATTAGTCAAGAAAACGCTCCACATACTTGCCCACAAGCCAATATTGGAGGGGCATTGTCTCAATTGAGGTTCCTGCTTCCAAAGTGACTCTAGCTTGTGTCAAGAGAACATTAAACTAGCCAGCACAAAGTTGTGGATCTTTTAAATTTATTTAATTTGATGCATTTCAAGGTGATATATTGAAATGACCCCTTCGTCAAATGGGCGCCACTAAAGCAAAAGTAGATATAATTACACGTAGATACCAACTACATTATAATTAATTCATTTAATCATTTATAAATGTGTGTGATAAGAAGTGTGAACACCCTTGCTTCCATCCGAGGAGACTTAGCCCAAGGATCCAGCTGATAAGTGGCCAAGCAGGAAACTGCACACCGCTTCACTCCTCACCACTGGCCTGCACACCCTCTGGCCAGGTATGTTTCTCTAGCCGGATGGCAGGATTAGGAGCCAAAGCAGGAGCTGAACTTTAGGGATAAACAGCTGAGAGTGTGGTAAACATGCCTCTGAGATATCTCATTCAGGCAACAAAATTGACCATCTTAAAAACTGCCCTGCCAAGACTGGAACCAGCACTGTGCCGGCCTCTGGCCACTGCCAGCCAGTGGAGGAGATAGAGGAATCCTTTCATGGGTGCTATTGGCAAAAGGACTACAATCAGTAAACTGTGTTTCCCCCTTCTTGCTCTCCTTCATGGGTGGGCCAGAGGTGCTTAACGGACCCCTGGATTCTCTGGCCACCCTGTGCTTGCGCTTTTCTCCATAGGTTTGGCTCGGATTCCGCTTCCTCAGAGCTCATGGGCTAACACGGGTAGGGCGCATAGGTCCATGGCCAAGCACACTCAGGGTGGGTATCAGACACCCGTGATTCTGATCCTGGGGAGGAAAAGTGACATCCAGAGTGGCTGTCACCATAGAGACAACCTCTGTTCCCTGCTCCTTCTTGTGTCTCAAGAGGCAATCGCTTTCTTCCAGGAGACACAGGCCCCAAGCATGGAGCGTTACTATGACAATACCTGATTTTAAAAAAAAACAACTTACAGTTCACTCTGGCAGGGGTGGTGTGACTTCCTGGCTGCAGTGGTCAACACTGATTGGCAACTTGATAGGCTATGGAATAGCCCAGAGGCAGGCCTCTTGGTATTATCTAAGGGATTATCTAGATTAGAAAAGCCATATTTGTGAGAATTATCTAAATTATGTTAATGACCAGAAATATTCATACTAAATGTGAATACTACAATTTTATGGGTCAGGGTCCTGGACTGAAGAGGGGTTGCTAAGCAACTCCATTCATTTCTTGACTTCCTGTGGATGCACTGTGACCAGCTACCTCACACTCCTGCCCCATCCCTGCGGTGATGGACAGAAACTTCTTTACCTAAATTGCCTTTATCCACTATTTTTATCCTAACACTGAGATAAGTAACTAATTCATGAAGCGGTACTAAGAAGTGGGGCTGCCGCTGCGATAGACCTGACCACGCAGCTCTTAGACCTAAGGAACTGGCTGAGGAAGGAGTGTGTGCCTTTGTAAGCAGAGATTAATGGGCCGTCCTAGGGAGAGGTGGGAAGAATAGGCCAGAAGAGTGTGGACAGCTGAGACTCAGCTCACAGGGTTTCAGAAGGCACCAAGCACTCTACTGGGAACTGGGCTAGAGGTCATACTTAGGTCATACTCAGGCCAATAATCTAGCTGCATTCTGCTCCTGTCCTGAGAAGTGAGTGCAGCTTTTTTAAAACTTTCTTTTTATTTATTCTTTGTGTCTTTCACATCATGCATCTTGATCCCATTCATTTCCCATCCCTTTGTATCCATTCTCTGCCCCTGCAACCTGCCCCCCCAAAATAACATAAAATAAAATTTAAAAAGAAGAAAAAATAGGGAAAAAGAAAAAAAAATCTTGTCATGGAAGCTTCCTCCTTGGAGCCCGGGGCATTCCACCGAGGCTTACGGTGGATCTTTGTCTGCCCCAGGCCTGAGTGCAGATGAATTTTGAAGAAATGAATGGACTAATGTATTTGCCAGAGGAAATTTCAAGACAAGAGAGCAGCCAGGCTGGGTCATGGCTATTGCTCGTGACCCATATCAAGGTCTAAGTGAGAGACAGAAGCAAATGGGACAAAATGATATTTGTAAGTACAGTTTGGTGAGCGAAAGAAAATGAACAATTCTACCATTGCAGGCAGGTTAGAGCTTAAATGGAAGGAAGTGCTGAAAAAGAAACCACGGTTATTAAAGACAGGCTTCCTGCTCTGCACTGGGACAGCAGAAAAGGTGGCCACCAAGCGAGGGCTCCAACTTGTGAAAATGTGAATTAATTTGGCAGGAGAGTGCCCGAACTGAGACCACCACTGAAAGAGCCGCCTGTCCCCGGAAAGCAACAGCCCAGAAAAGTACCTCCCCAGGGTCAGCACCCAGCCGCTGCTGTAAATGGGTGCCAGGCTTCCTCCCAAGTCGGCAGAAGAACTTGACAGCCTTGGCCACACGCTGCTGGTTTTTACAGGCATCAAAGTTGTAAGAGTTAACTGTATTTTTAAAAGTGGAAGTCTTTGATGGGTGGGGTCTTACCCTCAAGGTACCTTTCTTGTTTGCCTGGCAGAGTGCAAAGTTTCTCTTCAATTGCACTGATCTTCTCAACAAGCACAGCAGCTTTATGTTGACTTCCTTGACTGCGACATTAACCCTGCTCATACTCATTTTCCCATCAAACTGGACATCTTCTCTATCTTCCTGCTTTGAATTCTCACAACCTCAGTAGTGCAGTGAGCAGTCACCAGGACAAAGCCTGACTGTTACTGTCTTGAAATGTCTTCCCTGAAACAAGGCCGTCTGTTTCTACTGAACTGAACCTCACTCAGAATTTCAGAACATGGACAGAATGTAGCCATTCTTTGTCAGAATGGGACATGAATGGCCTCTGATCAAGTTTCTTGATAGCATCCTTGTTCTACTCCAAAGCCTCATGAGATAGAACCCTACTCTCTGTTTCTCTCAGCATTCTTGTCGTCCCACTAACCCACTAATCTCTGCTGACAGTATCTAAGCTACATCTAGTCCACAACTATCAACTCCCCATATACCTCCTACAGATCAGTTCCAGAGGCCTTGGGAACACATGGTTGGGTTTATCACCACAACAGCTCAATCCTTGGCCCCGAGTTTTCTGTTTTTGCTACTTTCTAACTGCTATGACAAGACACCCAAAAAAGGAACATAGAAAAAGAAAAATCCTTAGGGAAAAGGATTTATTTTGGCTCAGATTTAAGAGAGGACAGTCAATCATGACTGGAAGGCATAATAGCTGGAGAGTGAGGTGGCTGGCTGGTCACAGCTGGTCACATTTTGTCTTGTCAGGAACCAGACAAGAATGAATGCTGGGGCCTAGATTGCTTTCTCCCTTTTTCTGTGTAATCTGGGAACCCAACCTCTGTGCTTGGGCTGCCCACACCCAGGCTCCGCCTTCCCGCTTGAGTTTCACCTCCCTGAAAACGTGTTACAGCCATGTCCAGAGGCATCTCCTAAGTGATTCTAAATTCAGCCAAGGAGATGGTGAAGATTAACCATGACATCTCATCACCCACCTCTGCAGCTGTACCTCTAGCTAGCAAGAGGACCCATGGGAGTGGGTCTCAACCTGTCTATTTTATCGCAGTACTCTACCAACTGATTCAGGGAGCCCTAGAATGTAAGAAGCCTTGAGTAAATCAGTACACTGGTAAACCTCTGGGTAGCCCTGTCTCCGGACACAGTGCCTCAAGAAAGACCTTCATGTGAATCTGGTTCTGGCCATCAGTGGGTCAGTGGCTCTGCCTGCTCCCAGGTTTGTTGAGCATCAATTTAAATAACTGTAACAAAAGAGAGACAGTGCCAAGGTCTGAAGTTACTCTGTAGACATTTTAAAAGAAAAATCAAATGTAACATTTTAAAAAGTAACCAACAGAGAAACAGGACCTCAAAGATGTCAATCATTCTAACCTGGCCTCGGTCACACACAGGGGACCAATCACTCGGATGTGTAACACTAAAGGACAAGGCCTCTTTCTTTCTGCCTCTTCTGGGAAAACAGCAACTTAGGCTCTGCCTTCCATCTTTCTTCCCAGTGCACTTTCTCATCCACCAATAATTAAAGCCACACTAGGCACACACTGCTGTTCTGCTGCCGCCATAGCCACCAGGGATTCAGAAATGAAGACAGTCTTCTGCAGAGTTCATGCTCCCATTGGGGTCAAAGAAAGGGGAAAGAGAGTAGAAGCAAGTATAACAATAAGTGATCGCTGCTCGGCGCAGTGAAGCCCACAGGGCTGGGGTGTGACAACATAGATCCAAAATGTTCTAAGACATTTCCACCTTCAAATCACGTCATCAATTCTCACCAGAAGTAATTTGTTGAATATGATTTTTTTTATTCTGAAAAACTTCAGGCACATTAAAAAGCAGAGGTACAATGAGCAATTGTGTACCAATCATATAATCATAAATACCAAACTTTTTACCTTTTCTCTCTGCTCAGTGGTAACGTCTCTGCTGAATTTGGTGTTTATCTTCTCTGGTCTGTTTCTGTACTTTTATTACACATGTATGTGTTGACAGCTGACACACTGCTTTGACTTGGTTAGAACTTCATGTAAGTGTGACATACTACACTTTCATGTAAGTGTGACATACTGCACCTTCATGTAAGTGTGACATACTGCACCTTGGTTATTGCTCAGCATTTTGTTCTTGAGATGCACTTGCATTAATTTCTAATTTATTCATTTTCTCGGCTACATCTTGATTGGGAGCATCAGAGCATTGCGGTGCTCATCTGCTTCCCTGAAGATAAAGATTTACTTTGGGTAACAGAACCACTGTGTGTGTCCCTTAGCATCTTCCAAGATGAGGATACCCAGACGGAATTAGGTGTGCAAGAAATCTGTTGGAGAAACTCTTACAAATAATGAAGAGGAGGGGAGAGCTTCAGATCAACTTGTGGGCCTGGCATGTATGGTGGGAGAGTAGGGAGGAAGGAGAACAGACTAGAAGGAGCTCTTGACAGTCTTAGCCAAGGAGATGGGTAGTATACAAGGAAACAGCCTTTCATTCTAGTAGATGGCTCAAAGCCCCTGCCCTGCCTTTGGCTGGAAGCCACCCAGGTAAAGCACTGCACAGTATCAAAAGTGTGGCTGCCTCCTGAAGAGAGTGACCTTACCATGTTGCGTCATGGCTGCCATACTATATGTGAGCAAAAAAGAAACCGAAAATTACTCTCCCTTGGGAGCTTTTCTTCCTTCCTTCATTATTCATTCATTCATTCTCTATATTTTTTAAGAAGACAAGTTGGAGAAAAATTTGAGTAATAATGGAATATGTGAGCTATCAGCTCTAGGACCAACACCACAACAAGCCACTTCCATTCATTTTTTGACATCTATGTTGAGCTCTGTTGCCAAGGATATACAGACAACTCTAAGGCCTCGAGGGTAAAGCGTTGAGGTCAAACAGATCTGCGTTTCACTGTCTCAGCCACTTTGCACAACCCTGCACAAGTCATCTCACTACTGCGGCCTCACTTCTCTCATATGCAAGGCAAAGGGAATCAAACCCACCTCATAGAAGTATTCCGGCAATTAAAAGAGTCTGCCACACGTAGTAGGTGCTTTCAAAAGCATCCGTTGCTTCCCATTGCCCTAAGCCATGGTTAGGGATAACGGATTCTTGGAAGCAATCATTTTTCTCAAGCTGGGAAATGCCTAAAAAGTTAAAGCTTTGGTTCTGTAAACTCCGGCTATCACAACGGGTGAATCACCAAACCTTCTCATTCACACCCATCACTCTTGCTAAAGTAGCATTTGTGATTAATCTCACTCCGGGACTAAATCGGTCCCAAGCGCTTCCAAGGCACTTGATAAAGAAGCTCTCTGATTTATAGCAAACACCATTATTGAGCAGTGGCAGAGAGAGGCCACTGGGGAATTTGTCTTGCTGGAAAGTCTGTCCATTGGAGCCATTTCTTCTACTTTCCTAGATAAGAGTTCAATTTATTTCAAAACAGATAAATGGAGTCCTATGGGTTTTTTCTTTTTCCTTGTTCATTTGCTGGGGTAGGAGAGGAAGAGGACTTGGAAATTTTTTTAAACAAAGACTACATCGTATTTTGAATTTGGGGAGTATTCTCCAGCTCACACAGTGTGAGCACAAAGCTAAAGTACTAGTAGGTCATCAACACATACCTTTGAAAGTATGCCACCACCCCCATTTACTCTTCACAGTGAACCTGGAAAGTACATGCAGGGCCATCTTCCCATTTGGCAAAGGGAGAAGCCAAGGTTTATAGCAAAGAAGTAGTTGATCTGGCTGGCACTTTAATGGCGACCCAGCCCTGAGGCTTAGATTCATGATGCCAATGCCGTCTGGGATCCAGCAGCAGAGACATCAGACTCATCCCCTCGAGCAGATGCCTGAACCACTGTGTCACCATACTCAAACTCTGGTTTGCCAGTCTGTAGCTGTGGTAGTGGGAATGAGAATGCCCATAGGCTCATATATTTAAATGTTTGGTTCCCAGTTGGTAGATTGTTTAGGAAGGATTAGGAGATACGGTCTTTAACGGAGGAGGTGTGTCATGGGGCAGGGGTGGGAGCGGCTTTAAGAGTTCAAAAGCCCATACTAGGCTCAGGGATCTCTCTTTCTCTCTCTCTGCCTGTGGTTAAGATTTATTCTCTCAGCTACTGCTCCAACACCATGCCTGCATGTCTGCTGCCATGCTCTCTGCCATGACAGTCATGGACTTGCCCTTTGAAACTGTAAGCAAGCCCCCAATTAAATGTTTTCTTTTATGTTTCCTTGGTCATGGTGTCTCTTCACAGCAATTGAACAATAACTAAGACAGCAACTTCATTTTCCTCTCTTCTTTGAGCTCATTTGGCTCCATTCCAGAACACACTCATGGAGCGTTTGCCTCTCAGTCATGGGCTATCTTTATTTCCTTTGCCTTTGGTGCCCAAGTCTCTTCTGCAGCAACCCTGACAGATGGTTATCTTGTCTTTACTCAGACAGTTCCAATAACTGAGAACTTCCACGCTCGATGAAGCTGCCCAATGTTGAAATTTTTTATTTGCATGCCCAGCACAGTGTCCCTGATATATAATTCCTGAACCTCGGAATGCCTCTAGCAGAACAGTAGCCAGCAGATCATAGGCTCAGGCAGACGCAGACCTGCTCTGAAGCCTTCCCACCTAACAGTGTATGATGTACGTCAATTGATTAACTTTTCTCAAGCTCTGTTTTTCTCATTTGTGTAATGAAACTATGTGACCATTAGCTCATCCGTACAAATACTCCTTGGTGCAAGGGAGAGAATAACCAAATAAGAGCAGCATAAATAATGGAAATATTAAACATCTCATTCCGTGAGATACTTTACAAGGGACGAAATGCCAGTGCCAGCTCAGCCAGTCAGGGATGTTGGGGCAACATCTCAAAGAACACATAGATACAAATGAGATCTTCAGGCTTAGACTCCTAGCAAAGACAGCCTTGTCCATAGCTTCTCTTAACAGTGAAGAAGAAAACACTTACTGCCCCTGTGTAGCAAGAGATGTGGGCTGTGTCCCGCTGCCCGGCTCCCAGCTGCCCGGCTCCCAGCTGCCCGGGGCAGGGCCCCTTGTTCAGTCCCGCCTGGCTAGCTTACACCCGAAATAATTATACAGAAATTGTATTTATTTAAATACTGCCTGGTCCGATAAGCTCTAGTCTCTTATTGGTTAACTCTCACATCTTGATTTAACCCATTTCTATTAATCTGTGCTTATCATGAGGTCGTGGCTTACCAGGAAAGATTTAGTATGTCTGACTCTGGCGACTCCATAGCGGCTCTCTCTCTCATTCCCTTCTTCCTCCCAGAATTCTCTTCTGTCTACCCCGCCTACCTGATTTTTGCCCTATCAAAAGGCCAAGGCAGTTTTCTTTATTTAACAAATACAGAAGAACCTCCTACACCACCCCTGCAAAACATTTGCTCTGCTTTATTTCTGATGGACAGATCTGGCCACTCATTGTTTCCAGAGCAGTTACTGGCTGGCAAAAAGTACTAAGCTCATGATTCATTCTCTTGGGCAAGAAACATTGCCACTGAACAAGCAGTTTGCTGGAAAAAAGGAACAATGACTGCTGACTAATATAAAACTGAATAATATGCACAGGTTGAGGAAGGTCTGAGACACACTTCATTGCACGTTAACTATGACCCTTGCCTACTATTATAAATGTTAACAGAAAGTAACCAGGGTGAATTTCTTTTCACCCTTAGTATGGCTTAGGGCTTCTACTGCTGTGAAGAGACACCATAACCATTGCAACTCTTATAAAGGAAAACCTTTAATTTGGGCTGGCTTACAGTTTGAGAGGTTTAGTCCATTATTGTCATGGTGGGAAGCAAGGCAGCATGTAGGCAGACACAGTGCTGGAGAGGTAGCTGAGAGTTCTGCATCTTCATCTGCAGGCAACAGGAAGTGAATTGTCTTCCATACTGGGTATAGCTTGAGCATGTAAGGCCTCTAAGCTCACCTCCACAGTGACACACTTCTTCCAACAAGGCCACATCTCCTAATAGTGCCACATTCTATGGTCCAGTATTTAAATACATGAGTCTCTGTGGGCCATATCTATTCCTACCACCACAGTGATGTTTTGAAAAGGTACAGTGGATGAGGTCTTGCTGTACAACTCCATAGGATGCTACTCACATCACAGACTGAATGAGTGGTACCCTGGGGAAGTTCACAGTGCAGAATCCGTGTGGCGCTAGTTTTAGTTCTGCGGAGGAGGGAGGATGCTCTCTAGCGTCATCTGTATTCATATCATCTTCTCTATGCAATCACCTCCTGCCCTTGGTATCAGTGACCCAAGCATAATGCTATTCTTAATTTTGTGTTATTTTTGTCACCAACATGTTTCAGACAACTCCTATGGTCAATCCCAATGGTCAGCCTAATGGGACATGAACACATGATTGAAAGGCACAAATAGATGTGTCTGTGAGGGGGTTTCCCTAGCAAGGTTTAACTGAGGATGGAAGATTCGCCTCTGTGGTGGAACAGAACTCCATGGTTTGGGGTCTCTGCTTCCTGACCATAGATGCAATGTGACCAGCCACCTCACATTCCTGCCTCCATGGCTTCTCCACCATGACAGATTGTAGCCTGAAATCATGCTAGTGAGTCAAACTAAATCTGTCTTTCCTTAAATTCCCTTTAGGAATGAGAAAAGCAAATACTCTGCGTAAAGTCATCAACATTTTGGTTAACAAGGAGGACTTGAACTTGGTCATGAGAGCGCTACCCGTCTTTCTGATATTACTGAGGTTGGGCTCAGGAGGGATCTCTAGCTCTGCCGGGTCACTGGAAACAGTTCAGAAAGACTCTACCAGCAGAGGCTAAGGAAACAGGGTGGGGATAGGCCATTTATTACTTAAGGTTATCTGGAGAGGGAAACAAAAACTTTTGACTTGACTGCATCATGTCTTTCTCTTGAAGTGAGCTTCCTTATACAAAAGACCCTCTTAAATAGGTATCTGTCAAGAAGCAATCTCCTCTTAGGCTTTGGCCCCAAACTTTCTTTTGTAAATCATCTTTGAATGTAGGTAGAGCATACGTCATAGGTGAGAAGGGAAGGGGACAATGAAGAGTGATTGTGAGCTCTGTGCCAGGCACTTGCCTGCATAAAGCCCTGTCTTCTCACATGCTCCAGGGGACTGGGGCCATGGAATGTCTGGTAGGACAGAAGTAATCTCAGCTAAGAGAAGTCAGAGTCTAAAGTCCGTATGATTCCAAACATGCTTTTCTACATCACACTGATGACCAACAAAAAACCAATCTAGGAGTAACATCTGGGTATCAGGAGCCCAGAAAGTCAAGGGAGCCTTGACAAAGAGGTCAGGGTCAAGTCCCTTAGATTCTCTGGGTTCCTTGTTTCTTGATTTCTTGTTCATGAAATGAGATAATCATAACCACTTGGGAGAACCTTGGCAGGTATCAAGTCAGCTCATGCATGCCAGGTGCTTTCCAGACTTGCTCATAAAGGAATCTCAGTGATGACTGGCAGCCATTATTCCTTTTTCATTGTTGCTCATATTGTTAGTAATTTTATTTTACTGTTCCCAAATGACCCAATTTCCAAGACAATCTAACCCCAAGGCCCTCCACAGTGTGTTTGAGGGCTACTGAGAAGGTTTCCTCAAGCCAGGAGTCCCTGATCCTGGATTTCCCTTTTCAGTTCAACAGACTCCTGTGTTTTAGATAAGGCCAGACCACTGAGTGTTATCTGCAACCCGTTCTGACTGTTGAGGTTAACTGCTCTCTGACAAACTGCCCTGTTCACATGAACGTCACCTGAAGGATGCATGGGCTATCTTACTTTGCAATGGCCTAGGGTCACTCTGGACCGCATGAATCATGGGTGACAGAGGCAAACACACCACTCCGGAGGCTATGTGACCCAAAAGAGTAGCTAGTATCTATGATCATACTGGCGGCCACTCTGGACACAACAGAGGATTGCCCTGTGTCTTATTAGAAGCGGTACTGTTGCAAATGCAGTGGGGACATCCCCATCCCAGCACACTAGAAGTGGAACTATGAGGAGGCAAAAAACAATGTGTGTATAACGCTAAAAACAAAACAAACATGCAGCCACATTTCTGTTGAGGAACTGACTTGTTACTTGAAGATTCTTAGAGATCCTTGCTGTGCAACCAGGAGCCAGTTACTTCACTCTCCTGAACTTTAACTTCTTTCATAGAGTGGACTCTTTGCAGGTACTTAGTAAATGAGAGATGTTTCTCACTACTGATGATAAAGAATTCTCTAGGCTCCAATAAACACACGTTATGAGGGGAGTAACAAGGACCTTACCCTTCACAGGTATGAATAAGCATAGGAGAGGTTCTTCTCTCCCACCCTTCGTAGACCAGTAAAATGAATGCTCCTAAATAAAGAAGAACTGTTGCCCTGCCATCCAAAAGCAAGGCAATGGAAACACATCTCCCAGCTGCCCTGGCCTTATGAGCTCCACCAAGAGAAGTGGCAGTATATGGGTAAGAAGCACACTTTAGAGTCAGAAAATGAGGGTGCATACACAGCTATGCCATCCACAAACAAGCAGTACTGGACATACGCTGCTTAATAACTTCCAGTTTTGGAGTCTAGATTTTAAAAATGGAGGCAATACCTGTTCCTCCCAAGCATGCAGTTTTGCAGAACCAACGTAGGCTTACAAATCAGCAGCCCTTTAGTTCAGCTATCTGCTGGAAGACCACACTCAGACAACTTACCCAGTTCCTCCAAGCTTTTTTCCTCCCTATGAGTAAACACATTTACCTTTCAATCTCATAGGCTGGTTTTGAAGGCATGGTTCAGATTAAAACAAACCTAGCAGTTAAGTGAGCATTCAAATGCAAACTTACTATTACAGCAATATAAAACTTAGTCTCCATCATCTTTGCTCTGATTAACCATTTCAGGCCAACCTTTTAAAGAATTGGCTTGTTTCTTTGCCTGCTGAAGGAGACCAAACATGGTGGAGTTCAATTCTAGG
This sequence comes from Ondatra zibethicus, assembly GCA_004026605.1. Taxonomy (NCBI): domain Eukaryota; kingdom Metazoa; phylum Chordata; class Mammalia; order Rodentia; family Cricetidae; genus Ondatra; species Ondatra zibethicus. The sequence goes on along the minus strand of PVIU01001470.1, from coordinate 12,143 downwards.
CTTGCTAACTCAGTGACCAATCTAGATGTGCTGTGCCTGCATCCCTCCAACCCTGTGATGTGATTCTGTTTGGGCACTGGAAACTACACCCATTCTCAGTCAAATTGATGGATGCTATGCATGAGGTCCAAGGCAATAGGGATAATCCCAGCTGCTACCATGGTAACTGCTTCAGGAAGCAGTTAGTGTTGAAAGCGTGTTTCAATGTCTGTACGGAGAGTCACTCTTCACACTTGGATGGATGAGGCATGTAGCCCTTGGAGTTGCTGGCAGCCATTTAGATATCAAAGCAAAGTGAAGCCAGGGCTGGGAAAACAGAAGAAAATGAGCCACTGCTTTGATGACATCATGATGCTCTGTATTAAACTGTATCCCAAGTTAGTATCTTCTGGGGAGTTTTATTAGGTGAGACAACACATTTTCTTGGTAGAGTTTGAATCTGTCTGTTCTTACTAGAAAAATTTGTTCCTTATCTTTTAATAGATTAACTGAAACAAGTTTTCATTATTCCTCTAAACTTCAGTTTCTAGATCTACAATGGAAATGAGGGTGATATTCATCTACCCAATACAAGATTGCAGTGAAGTCCAACAGCACTTTTAACACGGCACTTAGCACAAAGTAAGTATGAAAAAAGTAGTGTGAATTGTCTTATGCGCAAAGCTCTTGACTACACTGAATGCCTTACGTGCATCTCTCCTAGAATAATTTCATCAGAACCTGAGTATTGCTGTGCCCATTCTCCAAATGAAGAAATGAGGGCTCAAAAATGTCTTGGGACCCACAGGTACTTAATGGGTATCAGATAAAATTTTCACAACATACAGTTCTTTCTCCTTTAAATAATAATCTTTTGAACAAGTGATTTATATTGACCATATAAGAGAAATAAAATACTAACTGAATGCCTACGATGTGCCAAGCACTATTAGGTTTAAACATATAGTGGCAAATACGTACATCTGGATTATAGGAGAACTAAGTTTGTGTGTTGGATCTATTGTTCTCACGATCCCAACAGCTGAGCCAGCTGCCCAACATGCTATATTCACAGGAAAAGCACAGACAGTAACAGGAGAAGTTTTACAATGGAAATACATAACACTTAAGAACTTGAATGTATCTTATCGTCAACTGCTAAGAGACTCCAGAACATCCAGAAGTGAAATCAAACATTTCTCTGTTTGATCCCATAGTTAAAATACTTTCATATCCACTAAAAGATGTCATCTTTAATTTATCCATGCTTTTTCTGACATAGCATCAATTTGTAGGCAATGTCTGAGAAGTCGGAACAATACGATTAGCTTTGCCAGAGGGACAGAAGAAAAAAGAAGATTAGGGACTTCAGTACCCTATCTTCTCAGGAATTCTCCAGAAAAGTGAAATGGTATGCTTTGCTGCTTACCTGTGTGACACTCTCCAAATGTATTTACACATTATGGGGTGCCTCTTACAAAACCCCAGTCACCAGGAGCATAAAGAATGACAACATGGATAACAGCTACTGTGAAACTCCCCTTTACTACTGCTGCTTTGTGTGCAGATCAAGAAATACTTATAAACAAAACATCACAAGGTCAGAAAAACATAAATAGGCTCACCCTTGTCTTCATGACAACTCGGCATTTGTCTATAAGCATCAGGATACATCCCAAGTGAGATTTCACAAGCTTTGGGACCTGCTCTGCCACTCTTCCTTACCCCGAGTTTCTCATGAAGATTGACAGAAGGATCTAAGAAGACTCAGAAAACCATCCTGCAGACAACACGGTGGTTTTATAGGTGTATGATGTTCACCTATATCGGAGCAAACAGATATCGAGAATGCAATTTGTCCCTTGTCCTTTTATAGCTTTGACTTTGGTACGTGAGAGTTGAGCAAATGAACGAACTGGTAACCAGAGATATAATTTTGTTCCTTCTAGGTAGGAGACACCGGGCACATTATTAAGCCTCTCCAAGCCCATTTATAAACATAAAATGAAAATAAAACTTACCTCATATGACTGTGTAATAACTGAAATAAAAAGGGCTCTCTGCTCGGGGGCTAGAGAGATGCCTCCATAGTTAAGAACACTTCCTGCTCCTTCAGAGGACCCAGGTTCAGCTCTCAGAACCCGTCAGGTGCTCATCGCCACCTGCAACCCCAGTTCTAGGATCTGACACCCTTTCACATGCACTTGTGTATGTATATATGTGTATATATATATGTATATATGTGTGTGTGTATATACACACATATATATACACACACACACTTACTTAAGGAAAAATAAAACAGATCTTTTAAAGGCTCAGCTCCTAGAGAGCAGTTACTCATATAAAGAATTTTCTTTTACTTCCAGTTCTCCAGAAAAGCACCTATTTAATATGTGCTGTGGTTTGAAAGGAAATGGCCCCTAAGGGTTGGCACTATTAAGAGGTGTGGCCTTAATGGAGGAAGTGTGTCACTGTCAGGGCAGGCTTTGAGGTTTCTTGCTCAAGCTTCTGTTGGTGTGACACTCGGACCATTTCCTGTTGCCTACAAGATGTAGAACTCTCAGCAACTTCTCCAGCACCATGTCTGCCTGCATGCCACCATGTCCCACCATGATGATTAATGGGCAGAACCTCAGAACTGAAGGCTACCACCTCAATTAAATGTTTTTCTTTATAAGAGTTGCTGTGGTCATGGTGTCTCTTCACAGCAACAGAAACACTAAGACAATATGTTTCAAGAAAACCATTCCTTTAAAAGAAAGTCTAAGGCTACCAATCTGGCAGCATAAATAAAACTGCTAAATAACTCATGTTTTAAAATCTACTTCCATTCCCATACAACACGGTCACCAACTTCTGGCTTCACCAGGGATGCTCCCGGAGCACCTTCCCCCATGTCTCTCCACAGCACCTGGCCATCAGCCAGCAAGAAGAATGAAGGCCGCACTCAGTCCTGCTTGTCTAGGTACTGACCTAGGTACTGACCTCAGGGAGAACACAGTAGTGTCCTCTGGGAACCTCCAAATCCCCACATCATCACGGCATGAAGACCCCCCTTTTCCCCCTACTATACTGCTCACTAGGTCACCTGAACCTCAAACAGCACTCTCCTGTGCCTCTGAACAGAAATGGTGTCTAACGTTCATCTGGGAGTATTCCCTTTGGGAGTTATTCCCTTCTCCACACACCCCAACACCCAGTGCAGTCCATCATCTTCAGACTGCCAGTTACCCATTTCATAACCACCCAGACTCCAAAACCCGCTGCAGGATGAGCAGGAAGTTATTTTTTTTAAATAATTACTACACTCGGAGTATGCATCCACTAAGGGCCTGACTTCCAAATCTAAAGCAAATATGGATGACAGGAAGATGCATAATATAAATTTATTCTGTGACATTTTCCTCATTGTAAGTATTTTAAAATAGATTAAAATACATCAATATTTAATGAAAGATACAAATCTAGAAAAATTCCGATATCTGTAATATACATGACTTGACCATGAATATCCATTTCTTGTTCATTTAAAACATCATTTTTAAGAGTGGCACAAAAATGATGAGGATTGCTATATTCTTCACACCCCAAGTCCCATACATTTAGTTCAGCTTGTCGTTCCTTTCTCGACTATGTATGTCAGTGGTATCTGCTCCTGCTTCTGAATGGGGAGAGCATCCATCTTCTGCTTCTTAACAGTGATGCTTAAGTCCTCTTTCTCTGAGTCTTCAAGAAAATGCTTCATGGTAAGCTGGAACAGCAGCCGAGGGTCTGGTCCAGAGAGGGGTGGGCAATTACAGACCTCTCGAAGTTTGAGAGCCTATAAGGAAGAACACAATGCAGTTCCTCACATGGTCTGCACAAGACAACCAAAAGTAAAAGAACGCGTCTGCGTGTTGACATAGAGGTCAACTCAAGTATAACACATGAAGAAGAACCACAGGTAAGTCTGTCATTGCTCTCCATGATCTGATCCAGTGACCATCATTTTGAAAGCAGCAGTTGTCTGTGTAACAACAGCCACAGGGCGAGCTAACAAGTCTCTGAGAGAGCAAACAGCTTGATCACCCTTAGCAGGTCCTGAGAACAACGCCAGATTAAGAAGGCTCTGAAGCTCCTATAAGAGATTGTTTTCAACACAAGAAAAATAATAGAGCATCCATGACTGAACACACTGAAGAAAAACAGCAACAACAACAAAGTTGCTCACAGCTGTGACCTTCCAGGATGGCATAGATGCTAATGACAGAGACGGAGCAGAAAATCAGACTCACAACAGTTTTTAGCTCTAGGGAGAATAAAATGTTGTGGGGAAAGGAAGAGTAATTATAACGCGCTGTGTAACTCGGTTGTAACTGATGTTTATAGTTGAAAATACCAAATCTTGAATCAACCCAAATCACAATGTAATCATTTGGGAAAGAAGAGAGCAGCATGTGTGTGCATGTGTGTGCATGTGTGGGGCCCGACAGGGGTGAAAAGAAAGCTAGATCTAGTTCTCTGCAGTGGAGAATAAATAGAAGGCTTAAAAGTGGGACATTAGGGAACAGCAACATAAGCATGCATTTACATATGTGGGAAAAACCCAAAACAGCACGAGACCGCACAGAGAGCCACTATCGAAAGAGGGCAGTCTCAGAGTGCCGCTGCACACAGCCAGCCCCCAAACGACATAACTCTGTAGAGGGCAGGGAGAAAGGAAGATAAACAGACATGGAACGTTGAAGGGCGGAGGAAAAAAACCTCTGTATACTAAAGGTTGGATGTAGACCACACCATGTGTCCAAACCTATAGAATGCGCAGAACCATGGATAAACTGGGTGTGGAAGGGAATGCCTATAACTGCATCACTTAGGAGGTAGACTCAGTAAGGTCAGAATTCCAGGGTTATCCTCAGCCACAGAATATGTTTGAAGCCAGACTGAGATACATGAAACCTTGTCTCAAATAATTCTTATATATATATATATATATATATATATATATATATATATATATATATAAGTTTCACTAAATATTAAAAAATATATATTCCTTTTCATAAAAAGTAAAGTTGGCTTGGAAATAAAAAGGCTGAAATGCTTGCTTTTGTCTAGTATGCTTTTTATGCTAATGAATTTTGTACCACATACTTCTTTGAATGGCCTTTGTATTAAGTATATGCACTTTAGAAATGTTTGATCTGTTTCCTTAACTGCTAGGAAAACTACTCTTAATAAGATGTCCTATTACTTGCATGTGGACTGCTGCATTCTACTTCTTCTCAAGAAAAATTATATTATATATCATATATATATTCTTTTCAATAGAAAGATTTACTTAATATATTGATAAATATTTTCTAGATTTTGGCTTTCTTTCTATATGTTCTATTACATTTTAATGTGCTAACATCTTTTTTCTTTCATAATTCAAATCTGTCATAGTAAATAAATCTTGAAATTTCTTCAAAAGTGAGAATTTTTCCCATGTGCACCTAGAATATGCCTTTCACTGCCTTTATTTTCTGTTCAAATTTATGTATTGCATATAACATGCACTTCATAAATGCAGGCGAGACTTTAAACTATGAATAATCATTTTAATAAATCCTGTAAAAAATATTGTGGAGAGTCTACAATGTATAAGAAAATGGAAAGATAATCCAATAACTAGAAAATACAGTTCCAAGAATCCTGAGGAAGACTGAAGGTACGCATGAAAGCAAGCAGCCTTTAAGATTCCAAAGTGTCGCGAGGTCAACAGGTCTTGCTCTGCGCAGTGATTTACAAACATTATCTAAGCTTCTGTCATAATGCAAACCTTTTTTATTAGGAAAGTGTCAAGAGGTGAGGAGGGGAATGAAGGCAGGGCCTTACCACAGGCACAGGGGTGAGGGGGAAGGAGGCAGGACCTTACCACAGGCACAGGGGTGAGGGGAATGAAGGCAGGGCCTTACCACAGACACAGGGGTGAGGGGGAAGGAGGCAGGACCTTACCACAGGCACTGGGGTGAGGGGAAAGGAGGCAGGACCTTACCACAGACACAGGGGTGAGGGGAAAGGAGGCAGGGCCTTACCACAGGCACAGGGGTGAGGGGAAAGGAGGCAGGGCCTTACCACAGACACAGGGGTGAGGGGAAAGGAGGCAGGACCTTACCACAGGCACAGGGGTGAGGGGAAAGGAGGCAGGACCTTAGCACAGACACAGGGGTGAGGGGAAAGGAGGCAGGACCTTACCACAGACACATGGGTTCATAAAACATACCTTTGAAGGGTCTGCTAACCTAACAATGTATGGAGAAAAGCAAAGGTTAGATTTTACTTAGAGAAGGTTACTTAGAGAAGTAAGGTCACCTGGTCAGAAGTGAAGCAAAGACTTCTAAGCACACTGCTATTTCTACATCCCCAGTTCTTGTGAGCATCTTTTTCTCACTGATGACTATTTCCTATAGCCAATATAGTCTAAGCATTGGAAGCATTACTCATTTCTACTGCAGAATGTCCTATTTTTGCCTGTTGTTTTCTATTGTTATATAGCCTAGGTCACTTAAGTATTCACTAGGTATCTCAGAAGCCATGGAGCCACTGGGGAGACCACATATTTCATGGAAGAAGACAATCAACAGGAAATAAGATCATTCTAGTTTGAAAAGGGAGAATGTCTGCATGGGAGACAGGCTGTTTGATACTGAGGGACCAGAAAAAAAGTCCCTTTGGGAAGGTGACGTCTGGAACAGAGAAATCCACAACTGGGGGCTCTATAAGGAGGAAACAAGCCTGGTGTGAAATGACTAGAACCAAGGAAAACTGTGGAGCAAGACAGGCAATGGCCAGTTCATGTGTTGGGAAGACTATGGGACTGAGCTGGAGAGTTTTTTATCATCGTTATGTAAACTAGAGTCACCTGGGAAGAGGGAACCTCAACTGAGGCATGGCAACCATCAGATTAGCCTGTGGGTATGTATGTGGGGCACTTTCTTGACTAATGATTGACATGGGAAGGTCCAGCCCACTGTGGACAGAACCATTCCTGGATTATATAAGAAAGCAAGCTGAATCAGCCATGATAAGCCAGTAAGCAGTGTTCCCCTGAATCCTCTGCTTCAGTCCCTGATGCCAGCCAGGTTCCTGCCTTGGCTCCCTTCAGTGATGGGCTGTGACCTGTAGCCTAAATGAAACCATCCCACCCCAAAACCGGTTTTGGCCAATGTTTCATCAGCAACAGAAAGTAACTGGAATAGGGTAGATTCTCATTCTAAGTTACATGAGAAAACTCTGGAAAGTTCTAGGCAAGAAAATAACATTTAAAAGATAATTCTTGTCATATGCTGCAAATAGGCCATTAATGGAAATAATGGACTAGGGAGAGAGGTTCAGGACCCAGAAAACGATGGTGACTTGTTCTAAGTAGTGGCCATGGTGAGGGAACACAGAGATTCCTAATGCACACTGGAGGAAGCCCAAAGACTGTTGTGGACAGGATGCAGAAGAATAAAAAAGAGAGAAATCAAAGTCAGGACTGCATTTCAGCCCTCATGTGCCTTCAAGATGCCACCTATGGATGTGAGGATAATTTAGTTGCTTGTGATAAATAATAATTGTGATATACACTGACTTATTTGCTAATTAATGATCCCAACTCATAAATTTCAAAAGATGTTTTAATCAAATTGCTGAAACAAAATCATTTGTGCTCATAAAATGAGTCAGATAGTTGATGTCCCTTTTTATATTTTGATGCTAGAATTAATAAGTCACCAAGTAATTGTTCTCTGCACTGGTAGACAAAGTCATCATAGTAAAGCCCCATTATGGCTCAGAGCCCTTGTCTTGGTTAATTTGCTATGACTCTACAGGTTTCTAAAATAAATTTTATTTGACTTGCAACACCTTACCTCTTTCCAACATTAGCCTAAGGAGGCTCATTCTAGCTTCCTGCCATTCTTATACTACAGCCCATAAAGAAACATACACATACACACAACACCACATAAGCATACACATACACACAACACTACATAAACATACACACAACATCACATAAACATACACATACACACAACACCACATAAGCATACACATACACACAACACTACATAAACATATACACAACACCACAGAAACATACACATACACACAACACCACATAAGCATACACATACACACAACACTACATAAACATACACATACACACAACACTACATAAACATATACACAACACCACAGAAACATACACATACACACAACACCACATAAGCATACACATACACACAACACTACATAAACATACACATACACACAACACCACATAAGCATACACATACACACAACACTACATAAACATATACACAACACCACAGAAACATACACATACACACAACACCACATAAGCATACACATACACACAACACTACATAAACATACACATACACACAACACCGCATAAACATACACACAACACCACATAAGCATACACATAACACTACACAGTTTTTGAAACCAGGCTTCATGTATATATATACATTTTAATTACTTCTGATTTTAACCTGAGCTACTACTAACTAATATCACTTGGCTAAAATGCCTCACCACATATTTGCCTTATTTCTGTTATTTTAACATTAATAATAATAAAAATGATATGTGTCTACGGAAATGGAAGCAAACTATTGCCCTGTGTGTAAAGCGGTTTTGTAACTAGTTGTGTTTCTGTTGACTACGTACTTATTTATCAGCCCCAGGATGGCTGAAAGATGGCTAAAGAGTGGTGGGAGGAGAAAGGGAGGGAGAAGGGAAGGGAGAGACAAAGGATGGATGGATCCTTTCCTGAGACTTAGAGGTTTACCAACAGAAGGAAGACAGCCACAGGCATCAGGTCAAAACCCGAGTCTGCTGGAGGGAACCTTTTTCTGAACCTAACAATCCTTGCAGGTTTGAGAAATGCCAGAGTAAGCAGCTGTTTCTTTGGACCTGCACAGTCCAGTGAACTCACAGAATTTATGACCACTCTGTTTGGAGTCAGCTCCCAACTCCTGGATTAGATAAAAACCCAGGCTCAATCCCCTCCAGCTGGGTCAGTGGGGCCCGTGCTCCTTGTCTGCAAGGCCACACAAAGGCCTTGGTCTGTCGTCCTTACATCTCACACAGGACTTTTTATTCTCCTTTACACTAGTTGTAACATTTTACCATTTTCCTCATCAATTAATGAGTTAGATAATATCTAAGGTATGTTCATTAAATATTTATACAAATCAGAGTTACACATCAAAATATTTATCCTTCAAATCATTTATTTTTACAAACTACAATGGAAATTGAAGTTTGACTCATTTCTGAAATGGTCAAAAGTTATGAGGTAGAAGTAACTGAGAACTCTCAGTAAATAAACTAAAAGGCTGCTTTGACATAGGTAGGTTGCTCTCAGGGATGATAAGTATGGCTAAGGTTTCTAAACAAAACTTGTTAGCCAACCCCTCCTACCAGAGTGATGAAATCCTAGCCAGGCAGTATAGCACAGGCCTAGAACCCCAGCACTCAGAATGGAGAGCTGGGAAACCTGCCTCAAGTTCAAGGTCAGCCCCAGCATCAGAGTGAAGTTCCAAAAACAAAGAGAACACAGAAGAGGAAGTCTTATCACTGTCCCAACCCAGATGAATTTGAAGGGCACAGTGTGATCTCACATGGGGAACCCAAGGGCATGGTGACCACCAGGGCAAAGAAGAGATGGGGAGATGCTGGTCAGGGACAACATTTCAGTGGGATGAAAGGAGGAAGTTCTGAGTACCACTATGTAGCAGACGGCACAACCAGTAACAAACAGTGTACACCTGAAACGGCCACAAGTGTGGACATGAGCTGTCACCCTCCAAAGCTGTGAGGTGACAGATCTGCTTGTTAGCTTGACCTGACACTCCACAATGTGTACAAACATCGTGCATCTTGTTATATCCCATAAAAACATTTCAAAAGGTTAAAAAGGCATGAGCAATGAGCGCACAAGTACTTTGTTTTTTAAAGGTTCTGGCTACATTTATTTCCAGTAACAACTGAAGTATGAAACAGCTGCTGGCATACACTGGGATCTTTCTATATACTACACATCAAGTGAGACGGAAATTATTTATACATAACATATATATGGTAACTAAGTGAAAAGAGAAAGGAGAAAAAAAATAATGTCAGAAGGGCTTTGTGATTAGATTAAAAGAGCCCACTGGAAACAGGGAGCAAGATATTTCAGGGGCCACCTCCATTTTAAACACACACCATTACTCTCTCCTTTTTGTCTAAACCTTCAAAGTAATTTTTTCTAACAGTCCATTCACTTAGCCATAATGTTGTTTCTTAAGGTTTTAGACAATGTTAGTGCTGGGCTTTCTGGCTTCTTAGGATTCAGAGGCCGATTCAATCATAGTAGCTGCTGCTTGCTTCCTCAACACTCTCCATGTCAGACAAAATGAGATTCAGCAAGGTGAACAGTGTATGTTTTTACACATGGCCAACAATGACATTTCATGGTAATTCTAAACACTTATATTCTCTGCTCATGAGATGCACAATATTAATGATTTATTCATTTGTTTTATCCAATTACAAATGCATAAGAATGATTTACACATGAGTTCAAATTCCCAGCTGCCTGAAAGTTTAAAGGATTAAAAATAAAATGAGGTTAAAATGAATGCATTTACAGCCTGCTACCAAGTGATTCTCATGCCTAGAGATGGAATGTTGTTTACAATTAAAATACTTAGAAACAAATCCTATTCAAATTATGATTATAATTATTAACCTTAACAGTGATTCCAAATTAAATGTTTTCTAGTTCTTCTATGATTGCCCACCCCGTTCCCCTCATGAAGAGCGATGGCAGGGAGAAAGAAAACCAGCAGGAACACAGAGAAAACCAACCTGAAAGATTTGATTTTAAAATAAACCTTTCAACAAAATTTCTGTTATTCACACTGATTCATATTTTATAAAATACTTAAATAAGGTATTTCTTTCAAGGAACAATTATGATGTACATAAACTCAAAGTCTAAACAGCATAACTGTAATTCTGAGGCTCATGCTATGAAACATCAACAGGTTGACATAACATCTGTTCTGCAGTTTTTCACCCAAGTTGTTATGGCAACCAAAATATGTGGAATATGTTTCCTAAATCTAACTGATTATTTCAAGTAAATAGAATTATATCATATCAGCTAACCAACAACAAATAATATTATTACTACAAACCTATATTTATCACTTTCATATACTAATGGATCACATGATTAACAGCATTTATACATGTTGTTTTTCCCCCAGAATTCACATTAAAAAAAATAGTAAGTGTATTTTTCCCCTCAATTTGATGGTGCTATCTTGATTCAAAAAACAAAATAAGAAGCCAGTGTGGTAGCATTTGCCTTTAACCCCAGCACTGCAGAAGCCGGAAGGTGAATCTCTGAGTTTGAGGCCAGCCTGATCTACATAGCGAGTTCCAAGATACCCAGAACTAATAGAGAAACCCCAGCTCAAAGACAAAACAAAACAAGGAAGGGAGTAGTTTGTTCTCTGAACAATATGCTGTGTCAAATTCCTCCAGAATAAAGCGAGTGGACAAGTCAGGACATAACGTCTCCAGTCTCTGCTCAGGGCCCTCCATTAAGATCTTATCTTCGAGCAAATTCAGAGACCTCACTGGGACCACTTACTCTAGCCATCCCACTTTAGTTTGTTTTTTAGACCAATGAGCATGTGTGTGTGTACAGTGTGTGCATGTGTGAACGTGTATGTGTGTGTATGTGTGTGTTTGTGAATGCAGACAGAGGGACCTGTCTGGAAGACAAAGGGCATTCCAGATGTTGATCCTCACCTTATTTAAAAAGGGCCCCTTCTAGTTCAGTGCTGAGTACACCAGGCTTGCTGGCCTGAGTTTCTGGGAATTCTCCTGTCTCTGCCTCCAATCGCACTGGAGCAGTGCTGGGACTACAGACTATGCTCAACTTTACACAGGTTCTGGAGGTCCAAACTCACAGCTTCATTCTCCCATGGCAAACACCTGACCATTGAACCATCTCCCCCACCCTAGCTACTCCATTTCAACTGCTTTTGAGGGTGAGGGTGGATGAGGGTGAGGGTGGATGAGGGTGAGGGTGGATGAGGGTGAGGGTGAGGGTGGATGAGGAT